>CM055816.1:105503037-105784294 GCA_029582265.1 Zoroaster sp. YZ-2022 | reverse complement strand
GATTCAATCGCCCACAGACACTCAGAAAGCACTGAGTACACAGTGCTTCATACATACTTTGGTGTAAGGGCAAAAATCAACTCAAGAAATTCATCATTGGCGATACCGTGCATAACTTTTAACGAGTCCAATAGAAATTTTACTAGTCCACTAGAAATTTCACTATCCACTAGTTTTAAATGTATATTGGTTTAAAAATTGTCATAATTTTTTTTAGTTACTTATTTACTGTTAAACTCAGCTTTGGACAATTATTATGTGAATTTTCAAGATATTTGTCTTCCTTACCATAAAGAAATTATTGATGCTCTGATGAAAACCAATTGTTTAGGAAATTGCTGGCAAAATAATGGGAGAACACTGGAGGATACGTTTTCAGAGAGAAACAAAAATACTATTTCAAAGTAAAGGCCTTACATGTATGTGCCAAGATATTTATTTATTTATTTATTTCTTATGTAACCTGGGGAGACCTTTCAGTGAAACACTGTTTTTCAAAGGTGCCCAGGAAACCTGTAAACATGGTCACTTGCTATGTGAACCAGAAACACCGGGGTAAACCTCTACTCTTCCACGATAAGTGTCTTGGGTTCTTTTATGTGCATTACTTTAATAATCTAGTACACAAGACCTACGGCTTAACGTCCCATCCGAAGGACGAAGCAATTACGGTTAAATGTCTTGCTTGGGGACACAAGAGTCAAGACCAGCCAGTCCGGGATTCGAACCCACATTCCGACAACACCAGAACTTGAGTCCGATGCACTAGACTGCTCAGCCATGATACTCCACAATATGTTTGACAGCTTTCTACTGGATATTTTTTTGCAGGGCCTGGACTCCGGATCGGGGAGCTACCCATCTCGGCCTTCATCGGTATCCTCGTGGGAGGATTCTTCGTTCTACTCCTCTTCATTGACGTGCTGTGCTACTGCACCAACAGCTGTGGGCTGACCATGTGCATCTGCGTGCACATGTGCGGCAAGCAGTCTCCCGAGGACAAAGAGGAAATGGAGGCGGTGGAGTATGGGTATGTCGTCTTTGTTTCAGTCATGTTACCATGGTTATTCAAAACTGGGTTTGTGTGGCTCTGGGGAAAAAAGAAAAGAAAAAAAAGGGGGCGAAAAATATAACATCTTACGTTTACCGAGTTGTTGTGAAGATGTATTGCGATATTCTTATCGGAACAGAATTTTCAGAAAATCTGTAGTGAGAGAAAAAGACAGAATTGTACAGATTTTGTGACAAGGGGCCGTCTATGATCCTTCGTTTAATGCGCAATGATGTTAAAGGTTTCTTTTCACAATCCCCCTTTTTAACATTTAAATAGTATTATAATTAGAACAAAGTTTCAAAAACACCTAAGAAATTTACAGAGAGAAAAATAAAGACGAAAGTTTGCACATTTTACGATAAGATGTGTTAGCTGTGATATTAGTCATCTATTGACCTTTGACACGGTGCAGTCATCTTGTTTTGCTTCCATACAAATTCACTAAAGACCAAACTGAGGCTGGAAGGTCAAATAGTCTGGTCTTTTTTATGTATTGAGCATCAGTGCTACAATTGTACTTCCGTATACAGGGAATCACACATAGATGGCTCCTGTATGATGAAGGTCTGTACTCTTGGAACAGAGAAATTTCCCCACAAACAGGGTCGGATCCAATAAGGGAAAAAAGGGGCGGGGTTTGACCAAAAGGGGGTGGGGTACATTGAGTCAAAATGTGAAGATAGATGGACAATTTGAGTTTAAACTCTTGGAACAGAAAAATTTCTTCATAATCAGGGTGGATCCAGAATGGATAAAAAGGAGGTGGGGTTAGACTGAAATGTGTGGGTTACATCAACTCAAACATGAAAATGGATGGACAATTTTAAGCTTTTGTACACGGTTGATGGCTTCTTAGAGAAATACTCCCGGAGAAAGGACAGACAGACAGTCGAACAAGACAGAATAACAGATAACTAAAACCGACAGGCAAACCACACAAAATAAGCTTCTTTTTTTATTTTGGAAATCATCATACTTGTATGTTCTTTTCACCTGCCTATTCCTTGTATTTTATCCAAGCTTCAAGTTTGAATGTTAAACCCCCATCAATATTTATTTCTTTACTGGACTTAAATAATGACTCAGTTTAGACTACCCATGTCTTCTGTCGGAGAGAGGATACGAATGCAGCGACTGGCCGAGGTGGAGACAGAGAGTAACTTCCCCATGGATGGGTGTGTTGTGAATGAAGTTCTTGAGTTTCAGTTGGTTGAGAAAAAAACAATTAATAACAACCAATTTTATTTTATTGTGCCCTGCTAGCACTTGTGTTTGACCATGTTTTTAGGAAGTCGCTATCCTGATTGGAAATGGAGGAAGGGAAGGGGAGGGGTAGGGAGGGAGGGATGAATGAAATTGAATATTCTGCCATACAGTAGTTACAATTGAACCGTAGCTACGATTCCTCCCAGGTAGTTCATAGTACATTCATTGTACATACATATTTTGTTTTTGTTACGAGGTTTGCCAGAGCTTCATAAAAAAAAGTTATCCTCTTTTTTCCCAAGAATTTGTCAAATAGGGAGTGTTTTTTTTCAGCAATTAGAATTTCTACTTTCGTGTAGTAAATGTCGTCTTCCGAGTTTGACCATCCTTCATAAAGGTATTAAAGGGACAAGATCGTCACGATCGACGGGGCATGGAATCGGAGTGCTAGTTTTATCTGAACTCCGTGACTGAAAGGGTTATATTACTGTTGCTGCTGCATAAATGAACCAGTAAATTTCAGTCACTGAGTTCATATAAAACTAGGATATCGATTCCATGCCCTGTGGAAAGTCTGTTCTGATCCTGATGATACTGTCCCCCTTAATACCACCCGGTGTAGGAGAAAGTGTACTCATTACGAGGGCAATTTGTACATTTGGCAGCGCCATAACTTGTTCTCCTGTTGCAATGTTCCTACTCTCACAACTTTATCAAAATAACCCCAACATAATTGGTTGACGTTGCAGGCCTGTAATTTCGTGGAATCCACTGAGGCCATGTGCCTCCAGTGCCCAGGTCTTGGCCTTGGTGCGAAGACATTTATACTTGCTAATGGAAGTACCCTTTACTCAGGAAAAGTGGCCTTGCCCCTACGAGAATGAAATTCTAGGCCTGCATTGTCATGAATGTCTTAGATTATTTTATGTATAACCTTAACAACTGAATTTTCCTATCCTTATTTATATTCTAAATACATTTTGGTGACATCTGTTCATATTTTGTTAGTTGTTTATTGTCCAAAGTATGTTCACGTAGGCCTAACTAACGTTAGTCATGTTAGTTAAACAGGCACAATGCAACGACGAATGGACAGCTTAAAAATGATTTTTCTTGTATAAAAACACGAAGATAAATACAGGAAATCCTCTTAAAAAGTAACTTCAAGATACTTACTCTTTTTATGACCGTGTACTGTTGGCGATCCATTTTTACAGCCTAAAAATATGACGTCTGGGCCATGGCACCACACACGCAAACAGCGTCGATATGGATTGTACATGCAGCTCCATTGTAACCAAATATTGTGTACTACACGATATTTGGTTACAATGGATCTACATGTACAATCGATATCGACGCTGATTGCGTTGTGCCCATGGCCCAGACTAGCGCCACGTATTGCGCCTTGCGGCGGTATACGATCTTTGATTCTTTCATGCAACGTATATGAAACGTTTAAAATATTTTACTTTTTAGCGTAATTCGACACCTGATGACGTAATCATGACGTCACAGAAAACGGTTTCGCCTGCTTGATATGTTCTGTTTATATGTTAAGGTTGAAGGCTGTATACCGGTATGCTTAGCAAGGATGCCTTTGTTACCGGACAAGCGCCACTGAGAAACGAAAAAAACTAGAGCTTAAGTGTTTGTTAGAACAAACACACGGTGTTCGAGTCAACTTCCGGTTCAATCAAATTATCATCGATGATGTCAATATCATATTGTTGCAAGGGTTTATAATCTTTTATAATAACAATATTAATTTCATATTCAAAATACATATAAATTTTGCGTTAGAATGTGTTGAATTTGAACTTCCTGTTTCGACAGGAAGTGAAGGTCACATTAGGTGGTTTGAAGGTCATATATGACCTCAATCACCTCATGATTATGAAAAAATTCAAATTTGAACTTATACATTAAATTGAAGCTATGAGATATGACCTTTTTAAAATTTGTAAAATCGTTACTTCTGTGTACCACTAATTGGACCATTGGCAAGCATTTATGGTAACTCATTTCACACGAATTACAAGCTATTAATGTAAGGAATTCAATTGTGTTTTTTGTTTTCTAATACGTCATTTAGTTCTTGAGATATTGGCTGTTGAACTTGGAAATGTTGTGAGATTTAAGCAGTAAATTAGAAATTAACAAGTGTGACTTGGAACACAATGTTTTTTATTTTAAATATTGACACTAGCCCAACACATGCTTTTCAAAACCATGCTAGATGATAAATCAACATTAAAAATCACTCATATGAAAATAGTTTGCCAGGGTTGTAGGTAGCCAGATCAACCTATTCAACGTTATTATGGGCATAAAGTCACAAAGTTGATTGAGGATAGAAGGGGACTACATGTATAGTAACTGGATTAAACTTGGCTGCAAATTCAAAGAGCAGGAAGTGTGGGTTAAATTGTTTGGGGAGTTGGGGTTACTGAATACACTGAAGCATGGAAGACCATATAAATATTTCCCCTTTCCTTTCCTTCAGCTAATTAGCCTTTCATTGAAAACAAGCTTATAACTACTACATGATAAAGTTGGAAGAAAGCTTGCATCGTGCTTTCCATCTTCCACTGCCACCTGCAGAAGAGTTTTGTCAAAAGTAAATAATTCCCAATTCAAACAAAATTAAATGTAATTATACCCACTGGATCAAATCTGATAATTGGTTGCCCTTTTCACTTTGTTTATGGAAAACCTTTCAATTTTAGATTTAAATGAAGCCAACATTGGTATTTATCTCTTAGTAATTAAGTCTTGTACAAAAATAAATTTAA
Source organism: Zoroaster sp. YZ-2022 (assembly GCA_029582265.1). Taxonomy (NCBI): domain Eukaryota; kingdom Metazoa; phylum Echinodermata; class Asteroidea; order Forcipulatida; family Zoroasteridae; genus Zoroaster; species Zoroaster sp. YZ-2022. Next base: position 105,779,239 of record CM055816.1, on the reverse strand, counting down.
TCTTTATTTATAATATACTTCACTTTCAGGTTAAGTTTATAACAAAATATAATGATAAATTGACAATGATAGTGACACTGTAATCAAGCATCTCCGTATTGTGACATGCTTATAAACTGTCTTTGTTTTCACCTATACTGCCAAATAATTTAAAATAATCTATAAAATTTGAAAACAAATTCTACATTGATTTTTACATTTTCAGGTTGTACACATGATTGGCAAAATGTCTGTAGCTGCATCCATACTACAGAATTACAACCTAAAGATCAGATGCCATTTTGTACATAAATTGTTGAGACATTGAAATAATCAAAGAAGTTCTATGGGTGCTTGTAAATTTCTAATAAAAGCAATGAAATACATATTTATTTTAACTGTCTGTTGGGTTTCATAACTTGACTTTTGTGGTTACACACTTCCCCCCCCCAATCAATTGAAACCACTTTGTTGACCTGTTTAACCTACTTGTAGCCAATCTAGAAATGAGTATACATGGTCTTACACATGTAACAAGTGAAATGACTTCAGTGTAAATGAACCCAACCATGATCCTTTGTTGACAAGAAAACAGAGTATATATCCACTGGATCAAATCTGATAATTGGTTGCCCTTTTCACTTTGTTTATGGAAAAACCTTTAAATTTTTGATTTAAATGAAGCCAACATTGGTATTTATCTCTTGGTATTAAATCTTGTACAAAAATAAATTTAATCTTTTATTTATAATATACTTCACTTTGACGACTGGTGCTTCATTATGTCGAAAATCACACCTGCATCAATTCTGCATAGCTGAAGTTGCAAGATGTTTCCTGTCCTTTCTAAAAAAGATTTAAGATTGAAAATAGGAGTAAGGGCTTAGATTTAAATAAATGCTGTTTATATAAACACATGGTGTTACCGCAAACCGAAACGATATCGATGTTCCACCATGCAAAGCCTCAAAACTTATAAATGCTGTTTAACTGGCATGGATTGGAAAGGTGGTTATCAGATACACCCTTCTCTTGGACTGAAATGTACCAGTACTGCTATAGCAAAAAATAATAACAAATTATACTAAACCTTAATTTTTTGTAATAAACAACCATTAAAACTAAATGAAATGTTCATCATTGATATGAAGACACCTCAAACGATCTGTTAACATAAGACGTTAAACCATACCAAGATTGTTGATGACTTGAACAGTTACGATACTGCATTTGGATGTGGTGTCAACGCCGTGTTGGGGTACTGTTGGCTGGAACTCAGTCTGAGCCATGATACATCAGAGTCAACATGCTGTAAAAAATAATAGTATGTTCACGATGAGTCTAAACTTCAGCTCTGTGTCTTGAATACTCAATCCATATGTAACAAATCGGATGAATTTGTTGACTTTGTACTTCAAAACAATTTGGATCTTGTTGCCATAACCGAGACATGGTTTAAACCTGATGATGACTTGCCACCCCGTGAGTGTACTCCTGCTGGCTACTCTCTCCATCATATCCCCAGACCAATAAAGACCGGTGGAGGGGTTGCACTACTCTTTAGGTCCAGTTTATCTGTCAGTATGAAAAGAGTTAACATTGACTACCTAACATTTGAATCTCTGCATGCTGAGGTAACGTGCAACTCTGAGATCTGTTCGCCTGTGTTAATATTTATCGACCAGAAAGGGATGTTGATGGTAAACATGTAAACTTCTCCAGTTTTCTGCAGGAATTTGAACAATTAATTGTCGATTATCTCTTACACCCATCTGACATTATTTTAACCGGCGATTTTAACATTCTATATGGACATTATTTCAAACAATTATGCAAATCAGTTTAAAGATCTGCTCTCTGCTCATGGACTTATACAGCACATCACAGCACCCACTCATCGGTATGGTCACTGTCTTGACCTCATGATAACGTGAAAATACTTCACCTCTTATATCGAATATAACTATTCATCCTGGCTTATCTGATCATTATGCAATCATGGTAAATTTGAACCTTAAAAAACCTCCCATACCTACCGACGGCTGTCTCATTAACGTGTGTTGTGCATAATAAAGTTAAAACAAACGCATGTTTGTTTTCATTACTCCAGTGGAATACCATGACGTCATGCATAAACATGTCAGCCTCTATAGTCTATAAAGTTTACATGAATGAATCATGAATTGACCCGCTTTGAAAATGTTATGATTGTATTTGAAGTAAAATGAAACATGTTTTCTCACTTATATGAAATTTTCTTTCAAATGTTGTATTTGTTGGGACTAAAAGAAATACACTTTAAAAAAGAACGATTTTCATTGTCTGCCATTTAACGTTCATGTTGAAATTATACCCTTCAAATATGCTCTTTATAACATCAGCAGAATTTTTTCATTCATACTTCTACATTTCCATTAGTGAGATTAAATGTTTTTACAAGTATTTTTCCAAATATTATTCCTGGGACAAAACTTTTACAAGTTTTTATAAGGTTTTGTTTAAGTTGAGTGTCGGTGTTTACGCGGGTTTAAAGTCTTTGTGACGTGCACACAAACAAATGAATTTACATACAGCGCGTGTGCGGGATTATACGTGTAATACACGGACGTCTATGTACGCGTCGCGCTCATTTGTATGTGTGCATGTGAGCGACGCGCGGTGGACATTGTGAAAAGTTACGGAAATCACCGAGTATGTTACCTTGTTTCCACATTCCTGTTTATCTGGAGATGAGTTTTGATTTCATTTAAAAACATGCTCTGACAAAGTTATGAAGAATTATGGTAAGAGACTGATTAAAGCTACATGAAAATGGCTAAGATGAGCAGGTGTTCAGACTTCGAAAGGCATTTTCTATAATTATTTGAGGAGAACATGGGACCACAATTCTAAGCAACACCATCAAATATTCTATTATTATTATTATTTATTCGGTCAAAATACAACAATCATACAAAGAATAAATGAGAAATGAACATTGTAATTATATATAAACGTTAAACTTGACAGGGCCAAGATAAGCAGCACAATATTTTTAACTATTCAGATCGCAGGAAGGCCTTTTTTCAAAAGATGTGTTTGGTTGGAGTATATGCGACGACATTTCTGATCAACATCCATCAATTATTTTATTGTCATTATTTATTTTGCCAAAAATGCAACAATCTTACAAACACTACAAGAGAAATGAACATTGTAATTTTATATGAATGTTATATAAACATAACAGTGTATACAAGTTGAACAAAGGGATTGGGTCAGGAGAGAAGGGGGTGTGTGACATAAAATAAAATGTTATAACAAGGAATAATAATAGTAACAGTCACAAATAAAGGCAATGTAGACAACAACCAGATGGATATAGACAAAAACAAACCATTCTAAGATGGTCAAGATTGATAAAGTGAATTTATTATGTTGTGACTCGAAAACTTATTAATTGGATCTTAAAATGGAACATGAAAGCTGATGACGAAGTTATTCATTTGAAGTGATTATAAAAGTAATAAATATAAATTTATATGCAATATGATTAATAATTGTGTATATATTGCATAAATCAAAACAATGTGACATCCATATAAATCAAAATATAATATAGGTAAATGTATACTTATGAGGAAATTAAGGCACTGACAATCAGTCACGCCTAACTGGTATAAACATGAGAGGTGAACAACTACTAAGTTTGTGAACAGTTCAACAAACAGGCACAACCAGGACGACCAAAGAAATTGAAAATAAAATCTCCAATAGTCCTAGAATACTGCATGTTCAACTTAAAAATGTGGTGGTTATCTGGGCATCGTGTCTTCCACTTGAAAATTGCATCAACTATCTGCCCATGTATGCCTGGAAGAAAACATCTCCAGACAGACCTACATGTAGGCCTAGTACAACTTTTGATGAAGCAAGTCTAGTGACAACATCTTGAAAGCTGCCAACCTTCTCAAAAAGCAGTAACCTGGAGATCCAATTCCAGTTGCCATTGAATAAGCTATACAGAGCCTGAAACACAAGAAAATATTTTTAAATAAGTTTTGCACTTATCATTTAAAAAGGACCAGTGGTGAATACTCAAAAGAACTTTAGAAAAACTGGAAGCGGAGCATTTACAATGTATATCATTTATAAATAATGTACAAAGGCCTTTATGTAACAAACAAAATTGAAATGACGAAAATGAGAATGGACAAGTTGCCTTGAACTATCATAGGAGAATAACAACAGAGGACATGAAGGACAAATGGAGGAAATACAAATAAATTGAAAAAGCAGAAATCGTCTGATAACAAGTAGCCTACATGTAAATAAGAATTAGACTGAATAGTATTTCTAGTTAAATTACCTGTTGTCATAGATGTCCTAAATTAATAGGAGCCAACTGCCAATGTTGTAAACTGTTTTCAATTCCTGGTTGAAAGAAATGATAATAAAATAATAGTAAGGCTTCCATAGTTCTATGAAAACATTAAAAAATAACTCTACTCATCCAGACCGTTCTCTTGGATATCTTCACCACCATTATATTTCCAAGCATGTAAATATAGTGCAAAGTTGACATGCGGATGAAAATGCAGTATACCGTAAATGTACAATGAATGTACAGTGTGAAGTTACATTCACGTTCATAACGTTAGGCCTATCGATTGAACTACTGAATTCAATACATGTAAAAACAAACATTGTTGAAACAAGTTTCACTTTATTAACAACGGAAAAGTTTGCCTATCATTTATTAATTTAACGCCACTGTGTGTTTTAATAAACTTAAAGACTGCGAGGCCAAATGTATTCATTGTCAGGGATCAGGCTGAATGTTCTTTTGATGCAGTACATGTCTTTTTGCAAGAATTCACAGTAACCGTACACAACTGTTTCTGCAAAAATGGCTATCCTTTCTATGCATTCAGAATACACACGATCAAAACGCGTTAACCGTGTACGGTGTACGTAAACACAAACACGTAATGCGTTACGATGGATGCACTAAACACGCATGTACGTTAAATGCCATTACTTTGTACACAATAATGTTAAAACCAACCGCATAAACTGATTTTTGGGGGAAAGTTTTTTAAAGGAAATAACCTTGTCCCAGACTTACTTTGTGGATAAAATAAAAGTAGATGCCATCATCGTTGATTTACTAGGTCGATTGTGCTTATCAAAAATTCGGACGTATCCATGACGACAGCTAGAAAAACGTCTTCAAATGTTCAAGGCAAAGACGACATTTAAATGGCTGCCTTCCACTACGTAGACTTCACCGGCAATTCCACAATGTAAACAGCCTCAATTTCGCGGGAAAAGCTATCATGTGACTGTTTATTAAATAAACTTTGTATATTCATAAAAAATTGCATATTTAACTTGAAAACCAATCACAAGAAAGCAAATGTAAACAAACCAAATATAGATTTGAACACACCGCGTCACCCTTACGCGCGATGTATGAATGACGGATCAAACGTCTCATTTGCATACTGTTTAACTTTCGACAACAGAGGGGTACTTTTTAAAGGAAAACAGCCGTGTATACCATTTCTGTAACTACTCGCCACTGGAAAAAAGTAAATATTAAAGATTTATGTCATGATGTTGAATCTCAACTGGAAAATGTAAACCTTGAAGATGGTGAGCTGGATTCTTGTGTCAGTCTATTTGAATCTACTGTCCGTAACATCTTGGATGATCATGCTCCGCAAAAAACTCGAACTGTTAAACTACAATCTGAATCCCCCTGGTTCAATGGGACAATGATGATATCATCGGTGCTCCAGGAAAATCCGCCGTCAACTTGAGCGATGATGGCGTGACAATGAGAAACTTGGAGTACATCGGCAAGAATACTGTAACCAACGTGATATTGTGAAGAACATGATTAACCAGGCAAAATAACTCACTACTCATCTCTTGTGTGAAGATAGCTCTGGTGATCAGAAAAAACTCTTTAACATTGTTGAAAAGCTGCTTTATAAACCCAAAGCTCCAGTGCTTCCATCTACACACCCCGATCAGGACCTCGCAAATGCTTTTTCAAACTTTTTGTCACAAAAATTGAGAATATCCGTGGTTCTTTCCCTCAGTACCTGCCATTCTATCACAAACACCATCACGCAAGGATCCACAATGTAGACTGTCCATGTTTGAGCCTACTAGTGTTACGGAGATCAAGAAACTCATCATGAAATCGCCATCAAAATCATGTGAACTTGATCCAGTGCCAACTTCGCTAATAAAACAAAATATTTATGTGTTTGCCAAGCATATATCACAATTATTGTAAACAGATCTCTTCTTGCGGTTGTTTCCCCTAATAGCCAGAAGGTTGCTCATGTTAAACCACCCTAAAGAAACCCAATTTGGACAAGGAAGTTTTCAAAAAATTACCGACCAGTAGCGAATTTAAAGTACCTTGAAAAACAATCGAGCGAGTTGTTTCATCACGGATCTCTGACCATGTTCGTGCTAATAACCTGTCGGACACATTTTTAGTCAGCTTCCACAAACCATTTCATGGAACGGAAACTGCTCTTCTTCGCGTCAACAATGACATGTTATCTGCCATGGATGAGGGAAAATCACTGCATTAGTTTTGTTAGACTTAAGCGCCGCTTTTGACACGGTCGATCTCTCTCTGCCTTCAATATCATCTTGGAATACATGACACAGCCCTGATTGGTGTAAGTCCTACCTTTAAATAGGCCTCAGCATGTTTGTATTGGTAACGCTATCTCCGAGCCTGTTACTTTTGACTATTCTGTACCGCAAGGCTCTGAGCTCGGCCCACAGTGGTTTACTGTTTATACCTTTCCAGTTCGTGATATCATTTTGAAGTATAATTTAAATTACCATGTTTACGCTGATGACACGCAGCTTTACAATACTTTTTAAATCTTCTCAAGAACCTGCTGATTCCTGCATTAAAACACTGGAGAAACTTGTATTCAAGAGATTCGAAGTTGGATGAGACAAAACTTCCTGAAATTGAACGATGAAAAAACAGAATTTGTTCTATTTGGATCACGTCAGCAATTGTCTAAAGTTTCTCTTCCATTTATTACAATTGGTGACTCGCAGATAACCCCTCATTACATGCACGTAATTTGGGTGTTATATTTGACTCGACAATGACTTTAAAACCACATATCTCCAACATTGTTCGCATATCATCATTTCATATCAGAAATATAAGCCGAATTAGGAAATACTTGAATAAAAGTGCTGCTGAACAAAATGCGTTTGTCACATCACGGCTCGATAATGGGAATGCTCTCCTTTACGGTCTCCCGCAGAATCAAATATCTCGTCTTCAGCACATACAAAACACAGCAGCTCGTGTTGTGACTTTGTCCAGAAAGTCATGCCATATCACGCCAATCTTTGAAAGAACTGCACAATATTTCCTGTTTTACAGAGAATTGTTTTTAAACTTATGCTAATTGTTCACAAATCTTTTAATAACATTGCTCCAATTTATATTTCTGAACTGCTTAAAGTGTACACTACATCACGCAATTTGCGCTCCAGCAACATGTCACTCCTAAAGGAACCAACTTCAAAACGGAACTGGGGTGATAGGTCGTTTTCTGTCGCAGCTCCGAGACTCTGGAATCATCTTCCAACTAAACTCAAATCTTGTCATAGTATAACCAGATTCAAGTCGATGCTTAAAACTCATCTTATGTCACAACTCTTCAAAGATGATGTATATTTGTAATTGCATTGTAATTTGTAGGTACATGTATCTCGGTACATAATTTTTTTCCCTATGCTATCATTGTATATTGTTTGTGTTAATGTTTTGTCTTTGTTTCCACGCCTTGAGCGCCCAGCAGGGTGGATATGTGCGCGCTAAAAATCTGTATTATTATTATATATTTCCACAGATGTCATCAAGATCAATATGTCTGTTTTTTATCATTGAGAAAGACTTGGGTCAAAAAGTGAAGCCATTAACTATTAGTTCATATTTATACTACAGGTCATTTTGGTTTATATGATATGATATCAGGTGGAATAACGTCTTAAACTGTATTCGTCTGAATAAGTTATTGCACATAAATGATAAATCTGTTTTGTTTTGTTTTAATTTTTATATTTCTGTTAGGTGACAAACACCACTGGTCAAAATTGGAGACTTCTTGCATTTGGAAAGAGATGAGAGAATTCATACTGAAGGAGAAAGTCCCTGGTAAGAAAGAGTATGAGGAATGCATTAAAGCCTCATATCCAACATTGAACAGCAGAACCTGGAAATGTGTAAAATATAAGTTATACAACATCATTCAAACAGTCCAAAGGAAAACCAAAAAACAAAGAAAACAGTAATACGATATACAGTCTTAGGCAGAGTTCTTTCCAAGTCCAATAAAAATAGTGAAATATATGGAGGCAGAGTTGGAATCAAGTGTGAGTAACAACATATCAGAGGTCCAAGCACATTGACTTTCAAGAAGGAACAGCAGTTGTAACAACTGATGTCCCCTGATAAATAATCCTTTAGACTGGTAACAAGTCTATTTTTCATTAATAAAGACGTGTGTACAAACGATTACGTGTTCATGCAAATTGTTGACCTAGTTTAATTAAAGAGCCATGGTGAAAGTGAATCTTGATTGTTTGTTGTGACGTATGTGTTTTCCGAGCGTATGATTGGCTAGAGGTGCATCAACAGCAGAATTTGAAAGTGAAAAAGAGTTTCACTGTTTTATTGAAGTGATATACAGTTGCTTGGGAAATGTCAAACGAAGCGCTGCTTTGTGTACATTTTCAGTTATGATTTTAGGCCAAGTTAAGCCCTAAACACCATGGCCTGCGGCGTTGACCGGAGTGCGAGAGGGCATAACAACCATCACCCTGATTGGCTCTCCATTCCGTTAGCCCGACGACCGATGTAAATCAACGCGAGAAAGTAGAGAGGTCACCACCATAAGCTACTTCGCACACACAGGATAGAACACTGGGATGGAACACGGGATTACAAGATAAAATTGTAGTGGGCCTAGTACTTTTACTTATATTATATATATATATATATATATATATATATATATATATATATATATATATATATATATATATATATATATATATATATATATATATATATATATAGGGTCAGAAGTGTGATTTCTGGGCGATTTGAGAGGCCATATTTGAAAGGCCATATTTAAATTATATAAAAGTGATACAGTAAACGTGAATTTTGGGCAGACAAATTATCAATTAGTTTGGGTGGTAAATTTATTTGGAATTGCTTGATGTCAAACATTTTGTTTATCCAAATAAAACCACCGTGAGATTCAAAGAGGCCAGTCAAGTCCAGCTGTAAGAGCGTTTAAAAGCAAATTTATTTATTTAAAACTTTCATTGTGTACACAACGATAATATTATGAATTTGAAGACATAATAATCGATGAATAATTGATAACCTAGTTTGTTATTCTTCCTTAATTTAATTATAGATATCTATATCCCAAAATTACTAGTTTAATGTTTTAGTTTGTTAATTTGGAATTAAATATTAATTAAATTTAATTGAAGATAAATCGATTGTCAGCTTGTTTTTCTTTCTTTTCTTACCTTGTCATTGGATTGGTCTAGGCAAACTACCCCTATACTTAGGAACGTCGCAGCATTTCAGGCGCGCGTTACAGCAGTCTGTGTTTGGAAATTCAGGTGTGATGAAAATACAGAAATATTTGCAAAAAGGACCTTGACTCAAGTCTGAGTCCAAGTCCTTTTGTTTAATTTTGTCTGTTTGCAGCACATCAGTCTTTTCAAAACTCATACTGCTGTTCATTTTTCAATGTCAAGGACCCGGACCTCACAGAGTTGTTCTCCGATCTGATTCTAACTGTTACCATTGTATACTTCACTATTTGTGTCGGACTTGGAAAAGAGCTCAACTACAACACTGGTTGGTAGTTTATGGTAGATATTTTGTGGGTCCAAGACTGATTGTTATAGCCTTAATATTTATTAATTCTGATTTGAGGAATATAGACTCTTAAGCAACATCGAGGAGTGTTCGATTCTTCCGTAACAACAAAATGAATAAATAAAATAAAGCTCATACAAGATGCCCTATCATGTGTGTACAAAGTTGTGATTTGACCATACACTTGCAACTGTAATCATGTTTATTGTGTTTGATTATTTTGTAATCTCCCAAGACACTCCCTAAGAATATAATTAAGCTGATAAATTTAAATTTCAAAGGGTTAGGAAGTTTTAATTTTGTAAAGAGAAAAGTTTCCATGCCTTCAGGATTTAAAGCAGCAGAAGTAATCAAACAATTCAAAGGAAAATACAAAAAACAAATCAAACTGAAGTGCCATATACGATGGCACTTTATAGACAAGTCCTTTTCCGAGTGTGACAGTGATAATAGGGAGGTGGGGTTGAAATCAAGTCTGAGTAACAAGACGATGAAGTCCGAGCACATTGATTTTCAAGAAGGAACAGCAGTATGTGTTTGGAAATTCAGGTGTGATGAAAATACACAAATATTTCAAAAAGGACTCAGACTCTGTCTTGAGTCCAAGTCATTTTGCTTAATTTTGTCTGTTTAATTGCAGCAGACCTGTATTTTCAAAACTCATACTGCTGCAGACCTCCCAACATTCAGTTTTCAAAAATAGTACTTTCTTCAAGCCGGTAATCATTGTGTCGCGTGTCGCAATGCACACAGAGAAAGGTATGGTCAAATCTTGTCAGAGTAAAACCTATTTCATTGTTGGATTTATATGAATGCTAATCCAGCCATTAAGGGCTAAGATGAGACAAGAGGCAAACAAATATTTATTCTATCAGGGTTTTAAACTAATCAGGAAATATATTGATGCTGCCATCAGTTGCCATACTATATGGTTGGACATGAAGATTTGAGGTGATATTTTGTTGCACATCGTTAGACAAACAACGCACAATGGACCTTGTTTTCGTTTGTCCACACTTATACTGTTTGGCAATTTTGCTGTCGGGGAACATCTTCCTGAATAACGGCCCAGCATGACTGTCAGTGATGATGGGTGTGGGTATGTTGTGTTCAATAAGAAAATCAACAAAAGTTACCTCGGCATTTGTCACCGATGTGTCCGAGTTGAAACTGCTGACGCTGGTAATTTTCGGTGTATTCTTAACGTGTTCTGCCGCTCGAGTATGTTTATCAGTGGCTATATTGTGTACTTGAGCGACCGCGCAGAAATTTCACAATTGTCACTTGTCAGTCGAGTTTAGGGTTACATGTTGAGATGGTTCACTAAGTTCACTTGCCACACAAGGAATATTTTACAAACTGACGAAGACTGTGTAGAAACAAGGAAGCTTGATAACCATTCAACCAAACAGCATCCAACAATGGCTGTTAATCTTGGTAAGCTGCTAATCCTGGCATCTATCCTATTCATCAACTCTGACCTCCCATTCATCAACTGTGACATGCCTGATGACCCTTTTGTTTGCTTCTCTGGATTTGCTGTAAACAACAGCAGTGGACACATCAAGTTCTGCAAGATGAGAATCCCTTACTACAGTAACTCTGTATGTACACTTCAGCTGCTCAAATCAGGAGATATTGAATCAAACCCAGGCCCTTCACACCATTCTGATAATGACACTAATAACCACAAATTGAAGTGTGTCTTATTCAATGCCAGGAGTGTAGTCAATAAGGTTCTTGAGCTTCAAACTAAAGTTGCTCTCAACCACATTGACATCGCTTGTGTGTCTGAGACGTGGCTTTGTTCAGACATCACTAATTGTGAAATTCCTGACCCCTCATATCAAATATTCCGAAATCCCAATGGTGGTGGTGTTCTATTTGCATGTAACAGCACTCTCATGCCATCTAGAAGACGTGAGTTTGAACCCTCTTCAACCATCCAGGCCAACTTCAATCAGTGTGAACTCATCTGGGTTCAAGTCATCCTCCCTCAGAACAAAGGGAAACTTCTTTTTGGCACCTGTTATCGTCCACCAACTTCAACTGCTGGCTTCAATGATGCACATATATTCCCACGGAGTCACCAGTTCAAAGCCATTTTTCTCCTTGGAGACTTCAATCTACGGATACCCTGATAACTGCAAAACCCACCAGTCCTTGACAGCCATTCTGCTTTTGTTTGTGATATTACTGAATCCCTGGGCATGTTTCAACTCGTCTCCTTTCCTACAAGACGCAATCCTCATGGTAGCGGTTCAATGTTGGACCTTATTTTTTGTAATAACCCAAACTGGACTTCCAATAATTATTCGCCAAGGTCCTGGCCTAGGTAACAGCGATCATGACTCTGTGCACTTGAACATCACAACTGCTTCCCCAAACCAGGTTCTTCACCGGACAGTACATTTCATCAATTTCACAAGGCTGACATCACAGACTTCAAGAGGACGCTGGAGTGCATTCCGTGGGACTTATTTTTTGATGAAACCGACATTGATGAAACTTGGGAGAATTTTACGACACTAATCCACGCTACTGTGAAGGACATAGTTCCTATCGCCATGTCAAAAGGTCAACGTCGATCACCATGGATTACTCAATAAATTATCAGGGCTTATAGGAAAACCGTAAAGCCGTTGCTCACAAAAACAATGCAAACTTATGGAACAAGTATAAAGACTTAAGAGCACTTGTTAAACGTATGACAAAAACATTCTATAATGATTATATTCAGAATCTTTCTACTGATTGTAAACTTAATCCTAAACGATTTTGGACATTTGTACAAAGTAAGAGAGAGTCCAATCCAGTAAATGTATTTAAGCAAGGTGACAGTACTTTCAGTACTCCTGATGAAATTGCAAATGTTTTCAATGCTCATTTTCAAAGTAATTTTTCTCCACAGCAATCCACCGTTCCTGTGACACCTCCCTGTGACACCCATCCTGGCATTACTCCTCTAAATACTCTCCAGGTAAATGAAGGTGACGTACTGACGGCCACCAAGAAGCTCAATTCTTCCAAACATCCTGGGTCAGATGGCATTTCACCCGCAATACTCAAGCTTGCTGGCTCTTCCATAACTCTTGTTCTAACAACAATTTTCAATTTTAGCCTCTCTAAAGGAGCAGTTCCACAGGATTGGAAGCTGGGAAATGTTTTCCCCCTGTTTAAAACTGGAGATGAATCAATTGTTGCTAACTATCGCCCAATGTTCCATGTAAGATGCTTGAAGGTTTTGTGTCAAAAAGGCTCCTTCAGCACTCGGCAGAGTACATTATACCTGACTCACAGCATGGGTTTCAACACAAACATTCCTGCATAACTCAGTTAACTACTCTTTTTGACACTTGGGCCAGAGCTTTAGATACAGCAAAACCAGCAAGAATTGACGCAATCTTTCTTGACTGGTCTAAAGTAAAATAATGGAATGATCAACACGGTCAAAGGCTTTATATAATACACACCTTGGTCTTCTCCTGCACAACGAGGATCATCTGTGATAGCTTTCCGTTTCTTCAGTCATTTGAAAACAATTTCTTTACAGTAAATACTTCATTTATATCATAAGATTATCCCCCAACCCAAAGCTAAACCTGAAAGTTGAATGTCCAGAAGTTGACTTAAGCCATCAAAATTATCAAAAATGAGAGAGAGAGAGAGAGAGAGAGAGAGAGAGAGAGAGAGAGAGAGAGAGAGAGAGAGAGAGAGAGAGAGAGAGAGAGAGAGAGATAGACAGAGAGAGAGAGAGAGAGAGAGAGAGAGAGAGAGAGAGAGAGAGAGAGAGAAAAAGAGAGAGAGAGAGAGAGAGAGAGAGAGAGAGAGAGAGAGAGAGAGAGAGAGAGAGAGAGAGAGAGAGAGAGAGACTTTTTTGACTTTTCAATGAGATTCTTTATTTACAATTCAAAAAACAAAGTCAAAATTTTATAATAAAAGAATAGTAAATTAAAACAGAACATGTTGCAATTTGGAAAACATTAATACAGTTTTAAGTAAACAGAAAAGACCAAATATTCGGTACATGTAAACATGTAATAGAAACAAAAATATTTTAGTGTACAGATACAATATACATTTTAAATACAAATGAATAAAGTGAATACTTTAACCAATATAAGTATAAAGCTCCTCAGAAAAAGAGAAATACAAAGAAAGGAGAAAAGAAAGAAGAGGAAAGGGTTCCAGTGCGGAGGGTGCGGCAACACGTTTTTGGCGTGAGCCGAACCCACCGTGGTTCCCCTGAGGTGGGGAAGCCACTGGCGTTACTGGTGTGGGCCTTATATCCCACTCCAGTGGCTTTCCAAGGATAAGAGAGAAAGAAAAGAAAAGAGAGGAAATCGGAAAGGAGGAGCAAATTTAGTAATTCTAACTGGTTTAAATCAGCCATGTCAGCTTGTCATTAATGATGATGAACAAAGTATTATTTATATTCCATTTTAAGAAATTCATCATCATTATTGACAAGCATAAAATAGTTGTATTCGAAAATAACTTTGTTTTGATACGGTGAGTAAAATTAAAAGAGGATCAATGAAATTAGAGGTTCGGTAAAGATTGTATATGACATATTTGCAACTGACGATAAGGTAGTTTGACAGGCGCACCGCCTCTCTATTGCGGCCCCTAGCACATGGGATCAAGGCCCAGTAGAGGTCAAAGTTCAGAAGTAGGTCAGGAAGAAGCCGGTGAAGAAGACTGTGGAGACAGTTGAGAAGAGGTTGAACAGAGGGACACGTGATGAATAGATGGCAGATCGTCCCTTGTCTCCGCACCATCCACATGTTGAAGAGATGGCCGGTTGAGATGATGTAGAACTTGGAGTGACGGTAGGATGTTGTGTAGTAGTTTATATTGTAGGTCCCCTCTTTTTGGAAGTTGGGGGACTGTAGATGCTATTCCATTGTATGTTTGTGTTGCTGTCCAGGACTCCGTTTTGATGCCAGTGTGATGTTTCTGTGGAAGGATGCGAGTTGAGATTTGTGTTGATGACATTGTAGATCGTTTGGATGGTGCGGAGATGGCATTGTCCAAGTTGTTGATGATGACGTTGAGGGACGATCTGGTTTAGATGGAACATTTTGTAGCGCAGAGACAGAGGAAACCCTCTCGTCGAATAGAGAGGGAACAGTCTGATGAGTATCGTGTGCATCGAAGAAAGCTGGTTTTGAAGAAGTCGAGAAGATGGAGGACGAGATGTACTAGAAGAGGAGATGATGTAATTGGGCTGGTGCCACGATCCGGAAGTGAAGTTGAGGAAGATCCTCACCAGGCCGACCCCACGTGTCGAGAGCCGCTCAGAGAGGGATACGCCATCGTCAGTTGCATTTTGAATTAAAGGAATATTTATGGGTAAATTAATGACATGGCTGACTGAGTCGTGTATTATTTCTAACCGAGCTCCAGACAACCTCCAGGCACGCATGATCTCACCATAAAAAGAAGGTAATCCAATGTCAAAAAGGGGGTCTGTCTTCAAATAGAAGAGATGGAAGTCATAATTTAGTTTTGTAGCGACGGAGGTGATTTTGAAGAAAAACAAAAGAGGAATGAGAATTACCTTTAAGGTAACGAAAGAGACGCGTTAATCTAAAGGTGAGAACTCGTGCCTGGAGGTTAACAAGGCCGAACCCCCCTTTGTCAGGTTTCTGATACACAATTTGCTCTTAAGGCGGTGTCTCTTGTTGGACCAGACGAAATCAACCAGCCGCCGTTGGAGTTCACTTTAGGAAATCGTCTGGCGGAGCGAGTGCCGCCAGACAATGAAAGGTTTTGATGCGGCTAGCTGGTTGGCATCAAGACTCTCCCTTTAAAGAAAGGGAGGTCGAGATGCCAGACCAGCTAGCGAGGGTTTCGGATAATCGGTTTTACAACAGTCCAGTTTTTGTCAGTGTATGTTTTGGTGTTTCCTGCGAACTCCGAGGAACGACAGGCCATCGTCATTCCATGAAAATTAAGCGGCCGGTCGCCTCGTCCGATCCAAGATCCCGCCCACAACCCTGGGATTTTCTCGTATTTAGGCGCGCGGCAGAGGCGCGAGCAAAGAGATCGTAAGTGTCTTTGATCGCGTCAAAGCCGCGTTCGGAGGTGACAAAACGGAGACATCATCTGCATACGCAGACACCGAGCAAGAGACGTCAGCGTCGGTATTCGGAAACCGTCGTCCCCGACTTCGCCCCTTAGGCGATTGAGAAAGGTTCAATAGCATCGAGTACAGCAGTCCCGAGTGGGCAGCCCTGACGGATGCCCTTCTCAACGGAGAAGGGGCCGTCAGAGAACCGCAGATTTTGACCAAACTCGGAACCGCTGTACAGGATTTTTATGTAGTAGAGGAAACGGTCTCCGAAGCCCATAGCTCTCATGGTGTCGAAGAGGTAGTCGCGATCAACTTTATCGAACGCTTTTTGCTGATCGAGGTTGACCATGGCTAAAGGGACATCATTTTCATTGGCATATTCGATGATGTCCCTTATCAGACCTACGTTGTCATGGATTGAACGTCCAGGGACGCAGTAGGTCTGATCCTCACCTACGACGCTGCTGATGCACTCTTTCAGTCTGTTAGCGAGCAACCTTGCAAGGATTTTGTAATCATTGTTTAGAAGGGAGATTGGCCGCCAATTGGCTATGTCGGCCAGATCTCCTTTCTGGGTAAAAGAGTAATTACCGCCCTCCTGAACGAACGAGGAAGCCCGCCGGTGAGAAAAGAATAATTTAAACAGAAAGTAGGTCGTTTTTAGAATATTCCAAAAGTTTGATAGAATTCACCAGACAGGCCGTCCAGGCCAGGCGTTTTATCCTTGCTAAGTTGGCTAACAGCTATTTCTAATTCCTCTAGAGACAGAGGACGCTCCAGGTCCTCTGCCTCTACAGGATCAAGACGAGGCAGGTCCCTTAAAATGTTTTCGCGGGCGCCCTCATCGGTCGAGTTTTTAGAATAGAGGTTTTGTAGAAATTTGATACATGATTTTTTATGACAGAGATATTTTTGAGTAATTTCTCCAGAATCCAAACGGATTCTGGAGATAGTTTTAGAACGGGATTTAGATTTTTCAAGATTAAAAAGTAAGAAGAGGAGGTATCGACTCGCTGACATGTTTGAATCTCGACCTGATAAGGGCGCCCTGCGCTCGATTTTTAAGATAGAATTAAGTTTTTCTTTTTGTTCTAAGAGGACCTGCATGTTCTCCGGTTTGATTTCCGGCGCAGACTGAAGGTCGTCAATAGTACGATTTATTTTAAAAAGAGCTTCTAGTTTCTAGGAAGCAATTTTTTAGAAAACATTTGAGTAATTATTTTGATGTGGGACTTGCCAAAGTCCCACCAAGAATTTAAATTGGGAAATCGGACTGTTTTTGACGCCATTCTCCCCAGAAACAAGTTATAATTTGTTTGTATGCTTCATCCTGAAGAATTGAATTATTAAATGTTAGTAGGCGCTACCGGAAATTAGCCGAGGGTAGTTGAATTTTTAAAGAAATAGCGGAGTGATCAGAAAGAGAACAGGGTGTTATTTTGCACGAATGAATAGAGGATAACATATCAGGATGAAGATACAAACGATCTAACCTGGCTTTGGAAACACCACAATCCCTGGAAGGGTTATTCCGCAGCCAGGTAAATTGTTGTTTCTGGGGATTCAGTCTACGCCAAACATCACACAGAGAGAGTGCACCAACAGTTTCTTTGAGAGCTGCTGCGACTCTGGATCTACGCTCGGTGGGCGCATGCAGACGGTCCAATGCAGGATTTTCCGTGCAGTTAAAGTCACCTCCGACCACAACGACACCGTCACTGTCACAAGAGGATAAATGTTTAGAGAAAGAATTAAAGACTTTAAAAGCAAGAGAGTCGCTCTGGGGTACTAAAAAATTATAAATGTGGAAAAGAGTTTCATTGGATTTAGTTTTTGTATAAAGAAGATGTCCTGGAAAAATGTTAAGATTTGAAATAATTTCTAAATTTTTATTATTAACGAGTGTAGTTACCCCAGAGCCATAAGAGTTGGAAGGAAGAGATAGGAGGGTCATTATAGGCTCCAGCAGGAGCTTATTTCCGTAAGGTTATAAGTCTCCTGCAGGAGCACTATGTCGGAAAAGGGAAAGAAATTTTCAAAATAAGCATGTATGGCGGCATTTTTGGTTGGCATTGAACAGCCGCCTGTGTTCAGGGAAATCAGTGACAGTGACAGTGACAGTGTCATTGCGACCAAACTAATCAAGACTCTCATAAAAGAAAAGCAAAAGAAAATCATTTATCTAAAGTCTTGATCAGCTTGGTTACGCGTTGTTGTAGGCCTCTGTTGAGGAGTGGGTTGCTGCGTAGCGGTTTGAGTTGTTTCACAAGTCCGGGCACATTAGCAGTGAATCTCTTGGCCACCTCGATAGGTTTTTTTCGATTTTTTATGGAGGCCAAGAAATTCATGAGCTCTTTAGAAGACAGAGGACCTTTTGTGTTGGAAAGGCAATCAGGCACCGCCTCGTCTTCGGTAGTCTGACTGTCTTCCCACATGTCATCTTGGTCGTTCGTCGACGAGGCCGGGGTGGAGACAAGGGAGGATTGTGAATTAAGGACTTGGTTAAGGACTTGGGTGATGGAAGGGGAGTCGACTGTCATGGGCATCGCCACCTTCTTCACAAGTTTACGTGGAGGAGAGGGTGTTTTTAGAGGAGTGAGAACTGAAGTATTTGTAGGAGGGGATTGAGTGGAAGATTTCCTTTGAGACGACATCAGAAAAAGTCTAGATGGTGGAGGTGGCGATCCCCAGACAGAGCAAACTGGGTTTGGATGGGGTGTGGATAGGTTGAAGGGCGGAAGAAGGTTGGGAGGGGGAAAGGGAGTGGTGGGAGTGGTGGGAGGGGAAGGGAGGATGGGGCCGCGGATGACGCAGGGGCCACGGACGGCGCAGGAGCCTCAGACGCCGGAGAAACCGCGGGCAAAGAAGGCCCCACAGACCCCGCCGAGCCGCCCGCACGAGCCGAGCCTCCCGCCCCGGACGAGGGCCCAACCCCTGTTGGGCTCCCGCCGGAACGAGAGGCCGACGCGCTGGACCCCGCACCAGCACGTGAGGCACTTCCAGTTGAAGCACCCCCCGACACCGGCGCGGCATGTCCAGCCTTCGCACAGGCGGCCCCGACAGGGCCCGAGGGCCCCCCAGAACCCGCAGCGGTCCGAACACCCGAGGGCCCCGCACGATCCGCATCCCCTACGGAATCCAGCGGACCAGGTTTTTTGGAGACTTTAGGTGGGTGTTTAGGATCGGATTTTTTTTGGTTAGTGGGTTATGGACGAAGGTGGGTGGTGGGTTTAAGGGATTGGTCTCGTTTTGTCAATGTCATCGGTTCCCTGTTTCTTACAAGCACGGCTAATGTGGCCGTACTCACCGCATGAAAAGCAACGTACCGACTCCGTCGACAGAAACACGCGATAATGTGTGCCTAAATACAAGATATTTATGTGCTCAGGCGGAGTGACGTTCGGTTTAAGAAGAACATGCACTTGCCGCCTGAACGACATGATATGTGACAGATGTTTTTCCTTGAAACCCAGGGGAATGGACCTTACCTGAGACACCACTTTGCAGAAAGATGACAGGTTGTGTATCAGTACCGTGTTCGGGATCTCTGGATAAACATTAGAAAGCGTGAACCGGGTGGTTGGCTGGACCAGTGGGTTGAGCTCGATGAAGCTGCCATCGTGGGTCAGTCCGTTTTGGACAGCCTCGACGACAGCCTCCCTCGAGCTCAGATATGCTGCTATTCGACCGTTTGAAATCCTGGAAGCTGATAACACTTGTGCATTTGAAATTTGGTTAACCAGTGAAATGAGATATTGGCGTACGGAGACTGTGTCCAGCGCTTTGAACACGATTCCATTGTCCCTGGTAAGTGGGCTATTACCAGGAACAATAGAAACGCGTTCACCACCCTTGCTCACACTTGGCTGATTTTCAATAGGTTGGTTGCGCCTGACTGGCCATGGTGACCAGCCAAAGCACCAAAACGACAAAAATTTGAAAAAAGAACCCAGAAAAACACGAAAACAGTTAAACCTGACAATTTGAAATTCGCCCTGTATGATGTATGAACAATAAGAGTAAGATTAATATAAAATTTGTAACCGTAAGATGCGTAAATCTCACAAAAATCTACTGTTTCCTGGAGCTCGATAAATACACGACCTACCCGGGGGGGGGGAGAGAGAGAGAGAGAGAGAGAGAGAGAGAGAGAGAGAGAGAGAGAGAGAGAGAGAGAGAGAGAGAGAGAGAGAGAGAGAGAGAGAGAGAGAGAGAGAGAGAGAGAGAGAGAGAGATAGATATAGATAGAGATAGATAGAGAGTGAGAGAGAGTGAGAGAGAGTGAGAGAGAGTGAGAGAGAGTGAGAGAGAGTGAGAGAGAGTGAGAGAGAGAGAGAGAGAGAGAGAGAGAGAGAGAGAGAGTGAGAGAGAGAGAGAGAGAGAGAGAGAGAGACTTTTTGACTTTTCAATGAGATTCTTTATTTACAATTCAAAAAACAAAGTCAAATTTTATAATAAAAGAATAGTAAATTAAAACAGAACATTTAGCAATTTGGAAAACATTAATACAGTTTTAAGTAAACAGAAAAGACCAAATATTCGGTACATGTAAACATGTAATAGAAACACAAATATTTTAGTGTACAGATACAATATACATTTTAAATACAAATGAATAAAGTGAATACTTTAACCAATATAAGTATAAAGCTCCTCAGAAAAAGAGAAATACAAAGAAAGGAGAAAAGAAAGAAGAGGAAAGGGGTTCCAGTGCGGAGGGTGCGGCAACACGTTTTTTGTCGTGAGCCGAACCCACCGTGGTTAACATGAGGTGTGGAAGCCACTGGCGTTACTGGTGTGGGCCTTATATCCCACTCCAGTGGCTTCCAAGGATAAGAGAAAGAAAAGAAAAGAAAAGAGAGGAAATCGGAAAGGAGGAGCAAATTTAGTAATTCTAACCGGGTTTAAATCAGCCATGTCAGCTTGTCACTAATGATGATGAACAAAGTATTATTTATATTCCATTTTTTAAGAAATTCATCATCATTATTGACAAGCATAAAATAGTTGTATTCGAAAATAACTTTGTTTTTGATACGGTGAGTAAAAATTAAAAGAGGATCAATGAAATTAGAGGTTCGGTAAAGATTGTATATGACATATTTGCAACTGACGATAAGGTAGTTTGACAGGCGCACCGCCTCTCTATTGCGGCCCTTAGCACATGGGATCAAGGCCCAGTAGAGGTCAAAGTTCAGAAGTAGGTCAGGAAGAAGCCGGTGAAGAAGACTGTGGAGACAGTTGAGAAGAGGTTGAACAGAGGGACACGTGATGAATAGATGGCAGATCGTCCCCTTGTCTCCGCACCATCCACATGTTGAAGAGATGGCCGGGTTGAGATGATGTAGAACTTGGAGTGACGGTAGGATGTTGTGTAGTAGTTTATATTGTAGGTCCCCTCTTTTGGAAGTTGGGGACTGTAGATGCTATTCCATTGTATGTTTGTGTTGCTGTCCAGGACTCCGTTTTGATGCCAGTGTGATGTTTCTGTGGAAGGATGCGAGTTGAGATTTGTGTTGATGACATTGTAGATCGTTTTGGATGGTGCGGAGATGGCATTGTCCAAGTTGTTGATGATGACGTTGAGGGACGATCTGGTTTAGATGGAACATTTTGTAGCGCAGAGACAGGTAGGTGAAAAACCCTCTCGTCGAATAGAGAGGGAACAGTCTGATGAGTATCGTGTGCATCGAAGAAAGCTGGTTTTGAAGAAGTCGAGAAGATGGAGGACGAGATGTACTAGAAGAGGAGATGATGTCATTGGGCTGGTGCCACGATCCGGAAGTGAAGTTGAGAAGATCCCTCACCAGGCCGACCCCACGTGTCGAGAGCCGCTCAGAGAGGGATACGCCATCGTCAGTTGCATTTTGAATTAAAAGAATATTTATGGGTAAATTAATGACATGGCTGACTGAGTCGTGTATTATTTCTAACCGAGCTCCAGACAACCTCCAGGCACGCATGATCTCACCATAAAAAGAAGGTAATCCAATGTCAAAAAGGGGGTCGGTCTTCAAATAGAAGAGATGGAAGTCATAATTTAGTTTTTTGTAGAGACTGAGGTGATTTTGAAGAAAAACAAAAGAGTATTGAGAATTACATTTAAGGTAACGAAAGAGACGCGTTAATCTAAAGGTGAGAACTCGTGACTGGAGGTTAACAAGGCCGACCCCCCCTTTGTCAGGTTTCTGATACAATTTGCTCTTTAAGGCGGTGTCTCTTGTTGGACCAGACGAAATCAACCAGCCGCCGTTGGAGTTCACTTAGAAATCGTCTGGCGGAGCGAGTGCCGCCAGACAATGAAAGGTTTTGATGCGGCTAGCTGGTTGGCAATCAAGACTCTCCTTTAAAAGAAAGGGAGGTCGAGATGCCAGACCAGCTAGCGAGGGTTTCGGATAATCGGTTTTTACAAATAGTCCAGTTTTTGTCAGTGTATGTTTTGGTGTTTCCTAAGTGAACTCCGAGGAACGACAGGCCATCGTCATTCCATGAAAAATTAAGCGGCCGGTCGCCTCGTCCGATCCAAGATCCCGCCCACAACCCCTGGGATTTTCTCGTATTTAGGCGCGCGGCAGAGGCGCGAGCAAAGAGATCGTAAGTGTCTTTGATCGCGTCAAAGCCGCGTTCGGAGGTGACAAAAACGGAGACATCATCTGCATACGCAGACACCGAGCAAGAGACGTCAGCGTCGGGTATTCGGAAACCGTCGTCCCCGACTTCGCCCCTTAGGCGATTTAGAAAAGGTTCAATAGCAATCGAGTACAGCAGTCCCGAGAGTGGGCAGCCCTGACGGATGCCCTTCTCAACGGAGAAGGGGGCCGTCAGAGAACCGCAGATTTTGACCAAACTCTCGGAACCGCTGTACAGGATTTTTATGTAGTCGAGGAAACGGTCTCCGAAGCCCATAGCTCTCATGGTGTCGAAGAGGTAGTCGCGATCAACTTTATCGAACGCTTTTTGCTGATCGAGGTTGACCACGGCTAAAGGGACATCATTTTCATTGGCATATTCGATGATGTCCCTTATCAGACCTACGTTGTCATGGATTGAACGTCCAGGGACGCAGTAGGTCTGATCCTCACCACGACGCTGCTGATGCACTCTTTCAGTCTGTTAGCGAGCAACCTTGCAAGGATTTTGTAATCATTGTTTAGAAGGGAGATTGGCCGCCAATTGGCTATGTCGGCCAGATCTCCTTCTTGGTAAAAGAGTAATTACCGCCCTCCTGAACGAACGAGGAAGCCCGCCGGTGAGAAAAGAATAATTTAAAACAGAAAGTAGGTCGTTTTTAGAATATTCCAAAAGTTTGATAGAATTCACCAGACAGGCCGTCCAGGCCAGGCGTTTTATCCTTGCTAAGTTGGCCAACAGCTATTTCTAATTCCTCTAGAGACAGAGGACGCTCCAGGTCCTCTGCCTCTACAGGATCAAGACGAGGCAGGTCCCTTAAAATGTTTTCGCGGGCGCCCTCATCGGTCGAGTTTTTAGAATAGAGGTTTTGTAGAAATTTGATACATGATTTTTATGACAGAGATATTTTGAGTAATTCTCCAGAATCCAAACGGATTCTGGAGATAGTTTTAGAACGGATTTAGATTTTTCAAGATTAAAAAGTAAGAAGAGGAGGTATCGACCTCGCTGACATGTTTGAATCTCGACCTGATAAGGGCGCCCTGCGCTCGATTTTAAGATAGAATTAAGTTTTTCTTTTGTTCTAAGAGGACCTGCCTGGTCTCCGGTGTGATTTCCGGCGCAGACTGAAGGTCGTCAATAGTCCGATTTATTTTAAAAAGAGCTTCGCGTTTCTCGGAAGCAATTTTTAGAAAACATTTGAGTAATTATTTTGATGTGGGACTCACAAAGTCCCACCAAGAATTTAAATTGGAAATCGGACTGTTTTTGACGCCATTCTCCCCAGAAACAAGTTATAATTTGTTTGTATGCTTCATCCTGAAGAATTGAATTATTAAAATGCCAGTAGGCGCTACCCCGAAATTAGCCGAGGGTAGTTGAATTTTAAAGAAATAGCGGAGTGATCAGAAAGAGAACAGGGTGTTATTTTGCACGAATGAATAGAGAGGATAACATATCAGGATGAAGATACAAACGATCTAACCTGGCTTTGGAAACACCACAATCCCTGGAAGGGTTATTCCGCAGCCAGGTAAATTGTTGTTTCTGGGGATTCAGTCTACGCCAAACATCACACAGAGAGAGTGCACCAACAGTTTCCTTGAGAGCTGCTGCGACTCTGGATCTACGCTCGGTGGGCGCATGCAGACGGTCCAATGCAGGATTTTCCGTGCAGTTAAAGTCACCTCCGACCACAACGACACCGTCACTGTCACAAGAGGATAAATGTTTAGAGAAAGAATTAAAGACTTTAAAAGCAAGAGAGTCGCTCTGGGGTACTAAAAAATTATAAATGTGGAAAAGAGTTTCATTGGATTTAGTTTTTGTATAAAGAAGATGTCCTGGAAAAATGTTAAGATTTGAAATAATTTCTAAATTTTTATTATTAACGAGTGTAGTTACCCCAGAGCCATAAGAGTTGGAAGGGGAAGAGATAGGAGTAAAGGGCCATAGGCTCCAGCAGGAGCTTATTTCCGTAAGGTTATAAGTCTCCTGCAGGAGCACTATGTCGGAAAAGGGAAAGAAATTTTCAAAATAAGCATGTATGGCGGCATTTTTGGTTGGCATTGAACAGCCGCCTGTGTTCAGGGAAATCAGTGACAGTGTCATTGCGACCAAACTAATCAAGACTCTCATAAAAGAAAAGCAAAAGAAAATCATTTATCTAAAGTCTTGATCAGCTTGGTTACGCGTTGTTGTAGGCCTCTGTTGAGGAGTGGGTTGCTGCGTAGCGGTTTGAGTTGTTTCACAAGTCCGGGCACATTAGCAGTGAATCTCTTGGCCACCTCGATAGGTTTTTCGATTTTTATGGAGGCCAAGAAATTCATGAGCTCTTTAGAAGACAGAGGACCTTTTGTGTTGGAAGGCAATCAGGCACCGCCTCGTCTTCGGTAGTCTGACTGTCTTCCCACATGTCATCTTGGTCGTTCGTCGACGAGGCCGGGGTGGAGACAAGGGAGGATTGTGAATTAAGGACTTGGTTAAGGACTGGGTGATGGAAGGAGTCGACTGTCATGGGCATCGCCACCTTCTTCACAAGTTTACGTGGAGGAGAGGGTGTTTTTAGAGGAGTGAGAACTGAAGTATTTGTAGGAGGGGATTGAGTGGAAGATTTCCTTTTTGAGACGACATCAGAAAAAAGTCTAGATGGTGGAGGTGGCGATCCCCAGACAGAGCAACCGGGTTTGGATGGGGTGTGGATAGGTTGAAGGGCGGAAGAAGGTTGGGAGGGGGAAAGGGAGTGGTGGGAGTGGTGGGAGGGGGAAGGGGAGGATGGGGCCGCGGATGACGCAGGGGCCACGGACGGCGCAGGAGCCTCAGACGCCGGAGAAACCGCGGGCAAAGAAGGCCCCACAGACCCCGCCGAGCCGCCCGCACGAGCCGAGCCTCCCGCCCCGGACGAGGGCCCAACCCCTGTTGGGCTCCCGCCGGAACGAGAGGCCGACGCGCTGGACCCCGCACCAGCACATGAGGCACTTCCAGTTGAAGCACCCCCCGACACCGGCGCGGCATGTCCAGCCTTCGCACAGGCGGCCCCGACAGGGCCCGAGGGCCCCCCAGAACCCGCAGCGGTCCGAACACCCGAGGGCCCCGCACGATCCGCATCCCCTACGGAATCCAGCGGACCAGGTTTTTTGGAGACTTTAGGTGGGTGTTTAGGATCGGATTTTTTTTGGTTAGTGGGGTTATGGACGAAGGTGGGTGGTGGGTTTAAGGGATTGGTCTCGTTTTTGTCAATGTCATCGGTTCCCTGTTTCTTACAAGCACGGCTAATGTGGCCGTACTCACCGCATGAAAAGCAACGTACCGACTCCGTCGACAGAAACACGCGATAATGTGTGCCTAAATACAAGATATTTATGTGCTCAGGCGGAGTGACGTTCGGTTTAAGAAGAACATGCACTTGCCGCCTGAACGACATGATATGTGACAGATGTTTTTCCTTGAAACCCAGGGGAATGGACCTTACCTGAGACACCACTTTGCAGAAAGATGACAGGTTGTGTATCAGTACCGTGTTCGGGATCTCTGGATAAACATTAGAAAGCGTGAACCGGGTGGTTGGCTGGACCAGTGGGTTGAGCTCGATGAAGCTGCCATCGTGGGTCAGTCCGTTTTGGACAGCCTCGACGCCTCGAGCTCAGATATGCTGCTATTCGACCGTTGGAAATCCTGGAAGCTGATAACACTTGTGCATTTGAAATTTGGTTAACCAGTGAAATGAGATATTGGCGTACGGAGACTGTGTTCAGCGCTTTGAACACGATTCCATTGTCCCTGGTAAGTGGGCTATTACCAGGAACAATAGAAACGCGTTCACCACCCTTGCTCACACTTGGCTGATTTTCAATAGGCCGCTGCGCCTGACTGGCCATGGTGACCAGCCAAAGCACCAAAAACGACAAAAATTTGAAAAAAAGAACCCAGAAAAACACGAAAACAGTTAAACCTGACAATTTGAAATTCGCCCTGTATGATGTATGAACAATAAGAGTAAGATTAATATAAAATTTGTAACCGTAAGATGCGTAAATCTCACAAAAATCTACTGTTTCCTGGAGCTCGATAAATACACGACCTACCCGGAGAGAGAGAGAGAGAGAGAGAGAGAGAGAGAGAGAGAGAGAGAGAGAGAGAGAGAGAGAGAGAGAGAGAGGGGAGGCTCAGTACATATGGTTATGGCTTGACCTGAACTACTTTAATGACCTGCATATAACTATTTTTTTAAATTAATTCTGAAAATACTCATAACTTTTTATGTAATTATTTCCCATTTTTTTTACACATTCATACCTGTATTTTATTCATTTTTTTCATGTATCAAACCAACTGAAATTGTTCCAGCAAAAAAATCATGAAAAAAACGAATTGTTCATTATGTGGTTTAGCAAGAATTTTTTTTTAAATCATGTAAAATCGGTCGTTTTCTCTAACTTTACAAAAAGCCCTCCCTCTTGAGAAACAAACATTTTCTGTGAAAAGTACTCAATTGAACTGACACAGAGGTACTTTCTCCTGATTTGTTTGTCTGTTGAAGTTACTTTATTGCTTAATAATTGTCAAGATAAGCCTTTCTTTCCAGAAATGTTAAAACGTTTTCCTGAGTGATTTATTATTCACGTAACACTTTCATCAATAAGACATTTTGGAAATAAATAATGCATAATGCCTTGTTTTTGTCATTCCATTTCATTCAGAAGCATTCGGGAATATATGTTCATCATTATTAACAACCCTGCGGTGAGTTAGCCCTACTGTTTTTCACAGTAGGTAAATGCATTTTGTTAATTACTCCTTAATTAATTGGTCCAAAAAATCAATTCTCCGTAAGTGCTCCCTCCATACCAATGAAAAAAACATACTGAGAGCTCATAGAACTGGGTCACTGCGGTCACCATTAATGTCAGCCACAAAGTGCCATTGGGTTTCATAACAAGGTCATAGGGGCAGATAACATCTATAAAACAAGCCTGATATGGCTCAGGGTGCCTCTCAAAGGCCCTTGTGATTGATGTTTGACAGGTATGTGAATATTTTAAGCCAATTGGAATCTCCATGTTGGGGGGGGGGGTGGATATTGGGGTATGGCTGTTGGTGGGGGTCGGAGGATGGTGACTTGGTAATTGATAACCTTGGGTTGGCAGGTGGCTTTTATCAATGGGCCAGGGGTTATATATAGCTGGAGCATGTACTCTGTGGGTAGCAGCATAGAAATTACAGAAACTGCTTTTAAATAAAGGTAAGACACGATTTTAGGAACGTAGTGTTAATTAACTAATTAAGTAATTAATTAATAAGGAAAACATATAAAGAAATTATTTTTTTAAATAAAAAACATCTCTAGACCCTCTGAAACAAGTTGAGATTTAAAAAATTTAGGAAAATCAGTTAATTAACCAGGTAATTAATTATTTACGACCTACTGTAAACAACAGTAAGTCTCGTGGGACCAGATTAATTTGCATAATGACACGCACCGCAGGGTTCTGTGAAAAACAGTAAGATAATTATACCATCTATTTCTAAGTAATTTCTTCGTTTAATATGGGCAATCAATCGACGTTTGAGTACGGTACGCATCATGCCGCGGAAGGTAGCACCATGAAATCGGGCCCGGTGTATAAGACTTAACCGACATAACACCAACAACCAAGCATTTCAGAACACCAATGAAGCTTTATTTCATTTCAGAATTAAATTCAGAATTGTACACTATATTACTGTGACAGTACGAATTGTGACGGTACTGAAGTTCTTTATTGTATGTTTATTTAATACCAATAAAAAAAGGTTAGCACATTGTCTATATAAAAGAGAAAAGAGAAAAGAAACACTCATAAGTAATGATTAAATAATTAATAAGTCCTTAATCTACATGCAAAGAAAAGTAATAAATTATGTAACGTAAAAAATAAGGAAACACCAAATTCTTGAAAGAAAATGTATAAGGCTCATATTGCTAATATGGGTTTTCCAGCTTAAGTCCCTAGAAATAATAACACCAAGGTATTTGTAGTTATCAACATTTTCCAAAGTTTAATCACCAATATTATACAGTGGTTTAGCAGGATTTCTAGAACGGGTCACAGTCATTAGCTTACATTTATTTGGGTTTAAAGCCATACAATTTAAATTACACCAGGTGTTTATGTGCTGCAGATCATTCTGGAGTGTCACTTCATCATCTGGAGTTTTAATGACTCTATACAGTGTCAGTGTCATCTGCATATTGACGAAGATTCGACTGAACACAAAATGGCAGATCAAAAGCATAAATGTTGAAAAGTAAAGGTCCAAGAACAGATACCTGTGGTACACCAGAATGAACTGCAGCCCAGTCAGATGATGATCCTATAAACTGAACCCTTTGAGACCTATTTGTAAGATAAGACTTGAACCAGTCCAACATTGAACCACAAACGCCATATTTATGTAATTTGTTCAAAAGAACTTGATGACTCACACGATCAAATGCTTTAGACCAATCTAAAAAATATGGCATCAATGCGGGAGGGTTTCGGAACATCCAGTGCATTGGCCCAGCTATGGTAAAGGGTTGTCAATTGAGTAACGCAGGAGCGCTTTGGCAAAAACCCATGTTGAGAAGGTGAGATTATCCCCCCCCCCCCTCTATACATATGAATAATGAGATGTTTACAGACAACCCTTTCTAGAATCTTACCAACAACAGAACAGAGTGAGATGGGTCTATAGTTTGACATAACATGAGCATCACCAGTTTTAAGTAATGGAACAACATTCGCTAGCTTCCATTCATAAGGAACTACACCAGACGCAAGCGAAAAGTTAAAAAGTTTAGCTAATGGCTGGGCTAAACTATCACAAGTTAGTTTAAGCAACATTGGAGATATGTCATCAGGACCACAAGATTTATACATGTTAAGTTCAGAAAGGAGTTGTCTAACTTCAGCCGGAGTAGTTGAAATGTTACAAAAACGAAAATCAGTAAAAGTGTGATCACATGAGATTGCCTGATCGATACATACGTTTGGATTACCGAATGTGCCTTGCACACAGTGACAAGTTATCCTTTCTATCAATGTGTTTTATTGTTCTATTAATTAACTTCTGACACTTTATAGGCAAAGTTTAGGATTTTCTTTAGGCTTATAATTTGGAATTATAATTATTGTGATTGTTCTGCCAGCAATGACCCTTGCAACACAATAAAGTGTTTCTTCTAAAGTTATACAAATCTGATGGCAACTATTTATTATTTATTCACAGAGAGTCATTGACTGAGTTACTAAATGTGCCTCGTGTAGATATTCATTCCTGATTATCGTGCGGGCGCTACACTTTGTCAAAGTCGTAGGAGATTGGCGTACTACTCTACTGTATTTACTATCAGTCATTTTCCCGGTTTCGGATTTTCCCGGTTCTGGGTAGCTGCAAATTAAAAAATATGTTTAATCCACATCGTTTCAGATAGAAAATTTTAATTTTACTGAGGTGAGGAATAACTAATGAACTATCTAATGTATAATTTTCATCCACGAAACTGCGATCACTCTGAAGATATCGATCATTTAGTGTAGGCTTGGGCGGTTCCACAATTTTTGGAACCGGTTCGGTTAAAAAAAAAGGGCTTTGTTCCGAGTCGGAACCGGTTCCAAGAGATTCAAAGAAAACATAAGGATTACAGAAAATAATAAAACATACGGTCTATTCAAACTTCGTTGTGTCCCTGATACGAAACGGAGTTGTTTAAATTTTGAACCGCAAATGCAGTGATGATCATGTTGTTAACTTTATAATATGTTTCAGAAACTTTAAGGAAGCGGTTTTGGAAACGTTAAGCTAAGTAAGATATTTGTTTCCATTATCCTACCGTTAGCAAACAACGTTACAAGCCGTTCTGTACATCCATATGCCATGGCGTTGCACATGCTTCAGGGGTTGGAGCAATCATAGAGGAGCGATTAAGCAATACACCCCCTAGCCTGTACACAAGGTACCGTACTACCATTCATGCCTATTGAAAGTACCTTAAGAACACTAGCAACATGACTAATTCGTCACAAGATTATCCATATTACGGGGCCACCTTGATCATTCCACTTCACAAGACACGTGCTGTGAACATTTTTAACAACATCTCCATAACCAAAATATCCATGTTATGGGGCCAATTTATAAACAACTCTGGCCAAAAGTATTGCAACATGCTTAAAATAGCACTTTACAGTAACAGGTGAGATAATCATTTAATCCGATTTCATCGATCGTGTATTAGAACTTAAACTCGTGTTCCAATTATTTAAATTTGTTTTAAGATGTCCCTGGCTTCGTCCCGATTTACTCCCTTTACGTCAATTACTAACTTCTCCAACGCCTCCAACATCAATACTTTACTGATGTACTCCAACATCTGAAAGTAAAGAAGATAATACGAATGAAAATACCTTACATATATTTATATTCAGATGTTTTTGTTACTGGTTACTTGAATCTGGTCAGATAGCCAAAAAAAAATTAAACGGTAAGGTGCACAAAATAATTATATCCTGGTTCTCGATATGCATCGATTAATTATTGAAAGTAACTCACGTTTGTGTCATTATTGGCGTGTTGGCGGCAAAGTTTTTCGTATATCATTTCCACCTGTTCGTCGGTGAGGTCGCCGTACTGCGCGCAAGGCATCCTTGCTGTTTATTAAAATTAAAAAAAACATTAATTAATATCACACGTTTTATATCATCCATGATTTTTTTCATTATAAGCACATGTCTGCGATTTCTTTATCCCTGTTTAATATCGTTTTAGTGTTAATAATGGAAACTGCGGTGGCGCAACCGTCATACAGACTCAAGACAGAGAGCTGATCAGTGATCACACGGGTTGGCATATTTTTGCTATATGGATTATCCGTGCACGCCATTTGACAAGTTTTTGATCAGTAGTAAATTGCCACTTGCTTTGTTTTTGTTTGTCTGTCTTTTTAAATGTTGTATTTAAGGTATGTTGAATGGATGGGAACTTCATCTTTGTTTAATTCACGCAACTTGTAATGAAACCATAAGTTGTATATTTGGGGTATAATTTTTAACTTTTAAACCATTAGTAACAGGAGTGTTAAAACTTCGTCTAATAAAGCAACGAAATTGTGTCAAAAGTTTGATGACCAGTACATTTTCAAGATGTAGTTCCCGTCTAGTAATTTATTTAAAAAATTGTTTTCATTAATTAACATTTAGTTACATTAAAATTCATAACTTTTTAAAATACTGCCTTTCGATCAACAAATTTATTGCATCATTATTTTTGGGATAATTGCCCACACTGCAAAATGGAAAGTTTCACCATCGCAGAAATGGATTGCGCAATACCACGTCCGCTCCATACATGCTTACCTCTGACCACGCCTCCCTTCTTAAAAGTGGTATGCCTCTGGCAAGGTATCTGCGATTTTTTCAAGAAAGAAAGAATTAACAAATTTTATAAAGAATTTATGGTCCATGATCGGAATGAACACACGATGTTTCACACTTCCTTGATCAAAATACAGGATTGGTAATTATCGAAAAATATTGACTAGTTTAAATCTGAAAGCTAACTGATTTTAAAGTTCCAACCCTCCAGAGAACCCATCCTCCAGAGAAATATTTCCGTGTGAAACACTCATTGCCAAAAGTCGAGGAAATAGCATTTGAAGACCCCCAAATTACCAATTAATTTATTAATCCATGAACCAATAATGTATGATATTTTGGCGAGAGCATTAATTAATATCCTCTAGTTTTCAACAATGGTTTCACACCATATAACCATGGAGGGGTCCTTTATAAATTTCTCCATGATTCCTCCATGTCGTGGTATTTCAAACTGAAATTTCACAGTATATGTGGCCTCAGGTGCAATGCGTTCCTTTAAGCTGAGCACACCCTTGGATACTGCTGTTGCCTAGTAACAGCTTTGTGCAGCGGACTTGAGGGGTACATGCAGTCAGCTGACCAACCAAGCCACATACACTCAGCCCATTGTCCAGTAAGGTTGAAGATTGTACACATCATCAAGATATTGTGCTGTTCTTCATTGCATAGCAACTTTCCACTGATGATTAGGCAGGGGGTGAGTGTACTTTTATTAGGCGTTCATTTAAATGTAAGGAACCTTACTTTATTTGTCTTTTGTGTTTTTTGGAGTTAAACGGTAAATAATTAACTCTTCTATTGATTCTTTTAACTATTGTTTTCTTTTACAGTTGATTGTGTATAATTTTATACAGTTATTTTGATGTTTACTTATTATTGTTAATATTTTTTAACATATTTTTTTCATTCACTCATCAACATTTTTTATTGAGTAATAAATCACCGTACTCGCAGAAGAACCTTATGTGTCACATATATAATCAGTAAACAAGCTTTCTTTCAAAACAACAGAGATGAATATTGGCATGACGTACTTGGTTGTATACCTCCACAAAACACTTTCACGAAGAAAGGATTACGGCCCCCATGCGTTTGAATGCAGTGAACCTATCTACGGAAGCTTGAATTGCCTTCACGTTACTGCAATACTGAGATAATTTATCTCGGAAACAAGGTTTTTTTTTCATGGAAACACAGAATACAACGATGAAATATCTCAGAAACACATATTTCTTTAAAAGAAAAGTGGAATTCAATGATAAGGTCTACCTTATCATTGAATTGAAATATGTATTTCTGAGATATTTTATCGTTGTATTCTGTGTTTCCATGAAAAATAACCT
Source organism: Zoroaster sp. YZ-2022 (assembly GCA_029582265.1). Classification (NCBI taxonomy): domain Eukaryota; kingdom Metazoa; phylum Echinodermata; class Asteroidea; order Forcipulatida; family Zoroasteridae; genus Zoroaster; species Zoroaster sp. YZ-2022. The sequence continues at coordinate 105,745,864 of CM055816.1, read as the reverse complement.
TGTTTCTGAGATAAATTATCGCAGTAACGTGAAGGCAATTCAAGCTTCCGTACCTATCTGTTGTTACAATATGCAAATTTTCGGATTCGAGTGCTGATTGGAGGCAGTGTGTGGATTGAGCGCGCGCGCGTGTGATCGACCCAGTTTCACCTAGCAGGCTGTACTGCACGTGTACGTGTATACCAGCCATGCATTTTTCAAACACGATGTGCGTTCATTTAAGAAATTTCGAGAGTGGACTTGGAAGACGTAAGTAAGTGCCGGTCGGTTAATATTCCTTAAAATCCTTACAATTATTACTTTTTTACTTAACCTGGCATGCATATGTACAATTACATAAGATAGAAGCATCATTTATATATTTGATTTTTGTTTAAGGAGTCTATCATGAAATCATGAAGGTTTTGGTTACATGATTTTGATTGCACAGGCAACTGTCTTGAGGCAGCCCACGTATTTCTAACTTACTGGTACACTGTATGAGTCGTACTAAAGCATGCAACTAACGAAAACGGGACCAACTAAAAAGCGTGAAGGACAGATTCGCAGCGTCAAGGGCTGGATTCGCCGTCAAGGCCTACATCACAAGGCGACAAGGGTTTTTCTCAGACTACAACGAGTAGAAATAGCAGAAACGGTACAGTCCTATATGTACATGTTGTATGCTCACGGAAAAGGCAAAATGGCTGCGTAAATGTTAAGTTAAAATTCACATTTTTTCATGGTAAAAAGACCTACAAATTCCTCCAAAAATATTTGTATATCCTCCAGATATTTAACCCTTTTTTCACATGTTGTTCGCTATTTATGGCATTACATCTCTAACATTGTCCAGTTGATTTTTTGCATGCGTTTGAAAACTTTATTTGTTTTAATTATTGATCTTGATCATTAAAACCCTCCTATGCCCAGGCTGAAATTTGGCCCAGTCAGCAAGGCACTCACAGACAGTCACTTGAGTATTTTTGGTTGCATTGCCAATAGGTCAAACCACAGAGTCACACATGTGTATGTACTGTCAAGTGGTTTTGGTTTGACCTCCTAGCCACATGTCCTTGCATTTATTTGAGTGCACTGCACAAAGTCAATGGGTTGGGAGTTACATACAAATTTCGAGTGTATTTGAGTGCACTGCACAAAGTCAATGGGTTGGGAGTTACATACAAATTTTGAGTGTATTTGAGTGCACTGCACAAAGTCAATGGGTTAAGAGAGACATAAACATTTTGAGTGTCTTTGAGTGTTAAACCTATAGGAGGGTTATGTAAAGATTCATTGCAACTCACCTTCCCCAACATAATGTCCTTGAAAAATTGCTTGTTTTTATTCAAGGCTTCCAAGATGGTACCATCTGTTATTGTACTGAGGCATCTGGAAAAAACAGAATCATGATTATGGAGGATCATTATTCACTTGGCCAATATGGTGAATATGTGACGCCGTATGTCAAAACAATTGGGCAAGAGGTAATTTTGAGTTATTGAAATATTAGTAAAATATAGACCTTGCACTTTACAATGCCGCTCCTTTTTTTCAAATCGGATATTCGGAAAGAATGTCGTATCCGGCCGCCACTTTTTAAGGGCTTTTTTGGTTGTACAGAAAGCTACAACTATCTTTAAAATCCACTTTTATGATGGTTTTCGGACTTGATTTCCCTTCTAAAAAAATCCTCCCCTTCAGAAAATAGAAGGATCCTATTATAGTTGCCACTACTCATGTACAATTACTGTGTTGGTCACTAATTGTGGAGTTTACAAGATCAGACTGACATGACTGAGGAAGTCATCTTATACCAAAAATGCCTGACTTTTCATGAAATAAATATCCTGGAATAATTTGAAGTTTATGTCCATCATCATCCATATGTTCTCCACCTTACCAGGTAGGTAAGATTACATTATTGGTTATATTTAATGAAAAATAGTGGCGGCCAGATACGACATTCTACCCGGATATTCCATAGCGAAGTTATTAAGATTTGAAATCGGACTGTCCAAAACATCGAAACTGAGTTTGAGAAAGTTTCTCAAACTTTAAAGGGCTATTATCTCTGAACCAGTATATAATGTGTACAGTTTTATATGTACTATTAAATCAAATGCCCACATAATTCTTCGTTTTGGAAATGTGTTGACATTGTTGATGTATGCATATGTACACAAACAATTTATCAATTTCAGGGAACTGGTATGTGTAAAGTAGGTGCATATAAACCAACAGAATAAAAATTTAAAAACCTGATACCAACCAATTTTATAATTTAAAAAGTATTTCCGTTCAGTATATGGTATTGTTAATTTTTCAGAGCTCTTAGCCTGGTTCTAAAGATTCTGTTAATTATTAAATCATATGTAAGAGACAAGGTATCATGCGGAAACAGTAACCTAATGTTCCTTGAACATGAATATGAAAAGTCTGAAATGATTGCCAATAGCAGTTAAAATTATTAAATGTTTTTATTAATGGGAATAACAGTGTGAAGACTGGGTCATCACACTGCTTTTCCCCAATTCTATAGTTAGATTGAGTGAAAACTAGGCAATAGTGCTCTTTAAAACCTATGAAGACATTCAGTGGTGCTACCCCAAGCTCAGTAAATTGTTTTGTACAATACTTTCAAATTCTACTTAAATTTACCTTAGTTTGTCACTCTTGCTGACATGTATTTCTGCAAATTAAAATAAACATAACAACTTGCAATTCACTGAAATACATCATTTTAAATAATAAATTCTAGCAAACAGAGTTGGAACCTACTGGGCGCTTGCAGCTCACCAATTGAGGGCACGCTTCATGCAACGAGGCTGGTGCTGTAACCCTGAAATCGATGTAATTTTAGAGCTGATAACCACAGGTACATGTATGTAACCCTCGACAAGTATCACAATAAGTTGCACAATTCATTTGCATGTACTTCTGAAGTAGTTCGCTTTTTGTTTCTCACTTCCAAAAGCTAAGAAGGTTGTACTAATTTTCTTTCCATGGAATTTCTGAATTGAGTCACAATGGCAAATTTTTTAATCGTGATATATTTTGTTAATCGCGATTTGCCGATATTTCTAACTTAAAAAGGTTCTCAATATCACAAAAAAAATAAGGTATTGTGATATTCAATATTATCGTGTTATTGCCCAAGCTTAATGGTGTCCAAATTTACTTGAAAGGGTGTCTAAATTGTTCACTTACAATACTTTCACATGTAAATGACAGATGAAATAGTGTCCAAAATTAAAACAGGGTGACCAAAAGACACCCAGACACCCTTCTAGCTAATACTATGTGAACAACAGCGGGCCTCCCAGCAAAATCTACATGTATAACACGTATAACGGATATATACCTTTGTATTTTTCGGTGTTTAGGGTGTGCCTGATTTTGTCGGCCACTTGTTTATTGCTGAAGCTTCTCAGTTGTGGCATTTGATCTTTGATGTATCTTGCCTGAATTTGGAGAAGAAAATGACACTTGAAGGGAAAGGTTTGATGGTTTTCAGTAAGTTTAGGATGAAGTAGTTACAAGCATGCATGGTTGCAAAAATGCTTGTAGATAAATATGGTTGAAATGGCACAACCGTATGACACAACCGCATTTATTTCCAGATTTTCATTATCCCTACCCCTGAAACAGTTTGTAACGGAAGAGTATTTATATGATATTATGTACATTCTGACAGTACACAATCCTGATTTTTCAGTGTCTGTCATATAATTTTGGCTGGCAAATGCATCCACGCAGCACATTTGTTCCATTTTTCCCCATTTTTTCCTACGAAGTACAAGACAGTTATGCATTGTAACCAGGCAGTTATGTATAATGGTTTTGCATGGTTGTAATTCACTTACAGAATTCATAGTGGTGGCAGTAGGATCCATTTTTGTATACTGGGCATGTAGCTCCATCAATCTTCTTACTTGTGATGGTGTGTACACTGTCCGTTGTTTTCTTAGTCCATAGAACCCGTTAACCTGTGAAGTATCATATGAAGATCTTGACCATAAATGTGCATTTTGTTGCAATTCCCGGGCAGTTTTTTTATGAGATGTGACTTGGACTTGAGGCACATTTTGATAGAGTAGACCATCTGGTCTCAGACTTAGCCCGGGGGTTGGGGATTGGGGGGGGGGGGTGGCTATCTTAGTCCTAAAATTGAAAATTAGTCTCACATCCCCTTTACCCACTAAACGTCCCACTGTGGTCACGGGGGTTTGAATGCACTATGGACAATAATGTTCTTCCAGCACTGACGGTCTCAAGAATTTTCACTTTTTAAAGAGGAATAAATATTACCAGACATGCGGTAGAAGGATTTGGAGAAGTTTAATCTTTTTTAAATAAAATAAAACAATTTAAATATGAAAAGAAAATTATGTACCAATAACAAAATGAGGATGTACAAAAGGTAAGGGAGATAATATAAACAAATATTGGAAGAGACAAGTTGTACCAAGCAAAAGCCACAACCTGAATACAAAAAGTATGGAAATATCGCAGAAAGAAGAGTCACAAATTTGGGGCATTTTAAGTGTCTCTTTTGTTAAATGTTTTTATTAATGGGAATAACAGTGTGAACACCCAGTCTTCAATGCTGATAACGGGTTGGGGGCTGGTTACTTTTAATGGACCAACCCGAAGGTGAGGTCCATTAACAGCGGCCAGCCCCCCAAACTGGTCACTACCAGGTAGTGGGAAAACTGGGTTCTCACATTGTTCTTAATGCATTAATGTTGAAAGCTTTTCTTACCTGGAGTTGTTGCTGTTGCTGTTGCCCTTGCCTAGATAGAGTGGGAATTTCCCTTTGAGGTTGATCCTGCTAGAAAAAAAATCAATTAATTTAATTTACATAATAGTATGCAAGTACTTTTCTTAAATAAGTTGAGCATCATTTTTTTCATCCATCTTTAATAGTTTGTATAGAAATTATAAATGTCAATATTATTTATTTGGCAGAAATGCAATTTTCTAACCACCTGGGCCCAATATATTGGCACTACTAATCACAACATTCTGTGCTTACAGCCCATAGAAATATTTGCTTTACGGGGCACGGTAAGCACAGAAATCTGTTGTAAAAAAGTTATTTGTATGTACACACGGGACTGTTGTTGGGGAGATGTTTCTATAACCACATTCTTTGTGGGTAAATATGAATTGAAGAATAGTTAAGTATTGGAATATTTTGTGGGTTTGTAAAATGGATATTGGGTTAAAAAATGTTTTTGTATAAAGGTATTAAAAATACATTCAAATTCTGCCGACATTTCCACTTACCCAGTGACTGCATCCAGGTTGATCTTCCTAAAGAAAAAAACACACCATGTGGTAAAAAGACTTAGGCATTTTCTTTTATTTAGTTGCATGTGATGCACCCACATTTGGATGTAATGTAAACACAGATCAGTCTCTTAAAAGTTATATTTTTTAGTTTGTTAAAAATGGCTAAACTTCTCCCATTATATAAATTATATTTTTCAAAATCCTATCACATACATGGAAATATTAAATCCTCTTTAAATATAGAAAGTTCTTTAGACCCTCTGTATTGTCCGCAGTGCATTCAACCCCCAACCCCCTGCGAGGTTGATCATGCCAGACAAAAATACTCAGGATTTTGTTCAATGCTGATAACGGGTTGGTGAGGTCCATTAACAGCGGCCAGCCCCCTAACTGGTCACTACCAGGTAGTGGGAAAACTGGGTCCTCACACTGTTCTTAATGCATTAATGTTAAAAGCTTTTCTTACTTGTTGCTGTTGCTGTTGCTGTTGCTGTTGCCGTTGCCTAGATAGAGTGGGAATTTCCCTTTGAGGTTGATCCTGCTAGAAAAAAATCAATTAATTTAATTTACATAATAGTATGCAAGTACTTTTCTTAAATAAGTTGAGCATCATTTTTTTCATCCATCTTTAATAGTTTGTATAGAAATTATAAATGTCAATATTATTTATTTGGCAGAAATGCAATTTTCTAACCACCTGGGCCCAATATATTGGCACTACTAATCACAACATTCTGTGCTTACAGCCCATAGAAATATTTGCTTTACGGGGCACGGTAAGCACAGAAATCTGTTGTAAAAAAGTTATTTGTATGTACACACGGGACTGTTGGGGAGATGTTTCTATAACCACATTCTTTGTGGGTAAATATGAATTGAACAATAGTTAAGTACTGGAATATTTTGTGGGTTTGTAAAATGGATATTGTGTTAAAAAAAAAATTGTATAAAGGTATTAACCAGTTCACGTCGGAGGCCGTGTATACACGCAATTTTTTTTGGACAGCGGATCGGAGAGCGTCTAAACACGCCACAGGATTCTCGGGAATATTTGTATAGATTCCCGGTCGACATGGCAACGAGCCATAAGCATACGGTGGAAGACGCGGTCTCCCCAGTCACGCTCTGGTGAGGACCATTGGTCGTGTTTGTGCGGTAAAAATAAACCAGCCACGGGGTTCGGAAAACTTATTGCCGGTGCGAACTGGTTAAAAAAAAACATTCAAATTCTGCCAACATTTCCACTTACCCAGTGACTGCATCCAGGTTGATCTTCCTAAAGAAAAAAACATACACCATGTGGTAAAAAGACTTGGGCATTTTCTTTTATTTAGTTGCATGTGATGCACCCACATTTGGATGTAATGTAAACACAGATCAGTCTCTTAAAAGTTATATAAACAAAATGGAGCATAAACTTATCTTAACAATGGTAGGGGGATGGAGTGGATTATTGACATTTAGCTGGTGAGGGCATTGGGTGTTGGTAATTGGTTGAGACAAGTGACTTTAGTCCCTGTATAAGGTCCCTTTTGCAAAACGCCATGTACATTTACACTGGTTTTTAAGGATGTTATATGTCAAGGAAAGCCTCTTTTTTTTCTCATGAATTAGCTATGGGGATCTCTGTAGCCCTACTTACTTTAGAGGCTGTGTTTAATCACATGTATTTCACAATGTTCTGTTACTACAACGATTTATGCTGCAAAAAAGCAGAATTGTAATCCACGTTTTTCTGCATCGTTAAGATATTGGTAACAGATTCCTAACTACTTGGGTCCCATTTGCAGGGTGCACTGACTTTTCCTGTGTACAACACTATAAGAATTGTAAACATGATTGTCTTACTAATATTATGTTGTTTATGTTCCGCCAGGCCAACATCTTGTTTCTCAAGCCCTGCGTGGCAACATAATATGATCGCTGAGTTGATGGCTCATGAGCCATCAACTCAGCCACATTGTCGGCTTCGGCTGTTGAGAGCCCTCGAACTGCCTGGATGGGTGAAAAAAAAAACATGCGCAGACTGATTAAAGATATAAGGTATTCATTATTTGATATACATATACATTTTTATCCCTTATATTCATCATCACACAAGTTGAGTGTGCAAAGTGCTACACACCATAATAATTGTTCAATAATTAATAAAAGTTTGTCATTCGTTGATTTATTTGATTAAAAAAAATCATTGAGGCTCTGGCAGATGATTATATTTGGAACAGCAAAGGCAAGTTCATGTATATGTGCAGAAGACTGCTCAAATTTAATAAGAGGGATGTGCAATGTGCATGAGACACAAAATTAATCAAAATAAGCTGTATTTCATCCGTTTTAAAAGTTGGTTTTGCCTATTATAAAATAGGTGGTTATATTTATTTATAATTATTTTATATATTTCTCTGCAGAATTTGAACAGAATTAGCATATACTTTGGTGGCGACAGTCTTCCTGACAATAGTCGGTGTGCATGTGCCCTGCAGACCGAATGATGTCCAGGTCCTCTGCAGCTCCTGGTAGACTTTGTATAATGTCTTGCCGAAGCTGCCGATAAAAAGGGGCGACTCATCACAAGTAATGTCCATACCTGATGAGAATTACAAGGTAAGGACAAATGTTTTAACCTTAAATTCCACAAAACTATTTTTTATGCTTATTTGTTGTACTTATCTTTTGTCTATGTTGGGAAGTATTATATTAAGAAGTAATTAATTAGGGTAATCGCGTTCATGTCAAACTAACTTCAAGCACATGTACGCATGTACATACATTTTCAGTTTTTGTCCTTATTAGCCAGTGTTCAAATAATCATAACTCATAAACTGTGAGTGCCCATCCCAAATATTTCTGGAAATGTTGCTTACATCTTAAGCTAACAATAAACAATTGTTACGCATTTTGAAAAATACGCATTTTCGCAAATTGAGGTCAAAGGCCATATATTTAGGTAATTTTTTTGTCGTACGTGGTATAATTTTGATCTTATTTTATGAAAGTAAGGCCATTTCAAAGCTTTAAAATGATGTAAAGTTTATCTCAGTGTAGGTGCTTTACTTTTGCAGATATGGCTGTCCGAACATAGCAGGTGATGCTAATTAGTCAAAAGTTCATTAACCTCCATCTCAAAAACTAATTAACCGAATGACATAAAATTTCACTTCTGGGGGTTTCTCAAGGAGTCCAATCAGCACAACGAATTTCGTTTCAATCCGTGACGGTCAGGTCCAAATGCGTGTTGAATTGACACGGAATGACCCATGTGTTAGTTTTAAGGTTCTGTGAACTCTGAAACTGTTTTTGTCTCTGCACAAGTGACAATGATGATTACCATAGCAGTAAAGCACAAAGCTTGTGCTGCTAAATAATCTGAGTCACAAATCTTTGGATGTGGAGGTATATTGAAGGATTCCAATAGATGAACGTTCCCATCAAAAATGACTTTCAGTTATTAATGCTAAAAGTTATTCTTACTCTCACCTTCGCATCCTCTTGTCAATGGCCTGGCTGGCGTGCCGAACATAATATGACAGGTGCTCCTGCAACTGTTGATCCAAAAACAGTGTTGCAGGCCCTGCCCTTGATGTTTTATGTGTTTTCACCTGTAAAAACAAACATTTTTTAATATGGCCAATGTCATTTGGCCGTGTCAATATTGAAAACAAATAGTGTACCATACATGTATGTATGGAGTGTCGTGGCCGAGCGGTCTAGCTTACCGAACTCAAGTTCTGGTGTTAGCAGCAGAATGTGGGTTCGAATCCCGGCCGTGACACTTGTGTCCTTGAGCAAGACACTTAACCATAATTGCTTCTCTCCACCCAGGGGTTAAATGGGTACCTGTGAGGGCAGAGTTGGTTGATTAGCCCTATATGCGTTGTAATGGCAGCAATTGAGCTGTATACTCCCCAGGGAGCTGAGATGGTTTCAGGAATGATTTATGAGCCTTATGAGCAGGGGTAATAATATGCGCCTTGAGCTGGTGGATACGTGCGCTATATAAGTCCACACATTATTATTATGTACCTGTAATGCCTTATGAATTTTATAAGGTAATTGAAGTATTTATCGTTACGTGAAATGTAAATTGTATAAATTATGAAGTTTTTATACATACATGAATTTAAATGGCAATTATCCAAATCATTAGATCCTCTTTTCACCATAATGTTTTTAAAAAATCACTACCGTAATGGATTTTTTTAGTCATGAACCTATATTTTCATACATTGTATTTTCTGAAAGAGGTGAATAGGTACATTTTGACATGTATAATTCTTGCCTTTACTCTATATGCTTTAACAAAGTGGTATTTCTAGAGCACTATTTGTCCTATAGCACCATGTCCTATAGTGTGAAAAGGCCTTTTGAGGATTTGGGACTGACCATGGAGGAAAGGTCTGACTTTAGTCTGATATAATAATAATAGTGGCTTCTTATACAGTGCGTATCAAAAAAAAAGGTAATCCGAATTCAGGGGGTTAATATGCCAAGGTTATTTAGTTTGACAATTTACATGTAGTGTACCAAAGAAGAGGAAGTCCTCAGCTTTCCATTGATACCTTTATTGACCCATTGCTGTCACACATGACCGAGTACATTGTTATTGAAAATGACAAATTCAAATCGCATTTTTGCAAGTTTGGGTAATCAGTGCAAGGCAGGATAATTAGTGAAAGTCTGTATGATAAACCAGATTTTCTTTAGGAATGACTGGACATTATTCAAGAAGAATCTCTTCTAACATTGCCCTTTTATGCACCCACACCTTCAACATGTCCACCTCCCCTTTCGACACAAAGCTGACAGCGATGGAGCATGTCCTGCACTGCTCGTCTCACCATAGCCGGATTATTGCGTAAAGCATCCACTTCATTTCGAATACGGCCCTGCAATTCATCAAGATCACGGGGAGGAGTTGCAAACACCTTGTTCTTCAAATGTCCCCAAAGGAAATAGTCACATGGTGTGAGGTCAGGTGATCTTGGTGGCCATTCCACCTCATGGTTGACGGCGATGACTCGTTCGCCAAAGAGTTCCCTCAGACGATCTCGGACAGCGATAAGGCGATGTGCTGGGGCGCCATCTTGGGCCCACCAGAGTTGTCTGAAGACCCCACGAACCTGTCGCTCAAAGTGTTCCTGCAGCTGCGGTAAAACGTTATCATTGAGCATCTGCAGATACATGTTACCATTGACATTCCTTTGAAAGAAAACGGTCCGATCAGCTGACCACTTCCACAAAGTCCTAACCAAACAGTCCACTTTTGTCGACTCATGTTAACCTCAAAATTGAATTCTGGGGGTGTCTTGCTGGTGCATATTCAAGAACATTATGCGTATTGACCTTGCCGTTCATGGAGAAAGCAGCTTCGTCGCCGATTACGAGATTCCGCAGAAAATTGACATCTCTCTCGGTACGGGCTATCAACCATCTGGCAAACGCCAGCCTTCTAGCAAAATCTCCTGGCGTAAGTTGATGTCGGATGTGAATCCGATATGGATGCTGGTGGAGGTCCAATCTCGTGATTCTGTTGAATGTCGCCGAAGGCAATCTCAGCCATTTCGCCTTGCGCTGGTTTCCCTAGGATGCTCCAAAGTTGCTGCCTTACTGCTGCAATGTTCCCTTCTGATCGCCCGGTGCGCCTCCTGCCAGAATTCCCCTTGTTGCGGTTGAGGCTAGTGCCATACTCTTGATATTTTCTAACATTCGCCCAGATGGTTTTGGCTGCTGGGGGCTCCCGTTCTGGGAAACGTTCCTGAAAGCATCGCGAGTTTGCTGCAAACTGTGAGTTTGGTGAAATGTTGTAATCACGAAAACTCGCTGTTCAGTCGTTAGTTGTACCATCTTTCCAACTACCTGTCCCTAAACCCAGGCCCTTCTTAAATACCCAACTTGAAGAAAAGGATGTCGTAACAGACGATTACCGCACCAGCTTAAAAATCTTACATAATCATCTAGGCAGTCAAGTGATGCGTCCATTTCAGACTGCCTTGAACTGATTACCCAAACTTGCAAAAATGCGATTTGAATTTGCCATTTTCAATAACAATGTACTCGGCCATGTGTGACAGCAATGGATCGATACAGGTATCAATGGAAAGCTGAGGAGTTCCTCTTCTTTGGTACACTACATGTAAATTGTCAAACTAAATAACCTTGGCATATTAACGCCCTGAATTCGGATTACCTTTTTTTTGATACGCACTGTATAGCGCACAAATCCATCACCTGTACATGTAATTTTAATGGCTTACCTGTACTATACTTGGCTAAATGAACATAGTTGTGCAACAAATGAGAATTGTCCTTAAAGAATTTGGAAGTTATAGCATGGATCAAAGCTCACCTCAAACACTGTGACCTCTTCAAAGGTTTCTGGCATTGCAACCACTCTTCTTGATCGCCATTCACCGAGAGTGGCATTTTGTATCACACCAGCTCTAGGTGCCTGCCTCAAAATGATCTGGCTGACAAGAATATTTCTCAATCTGGCACTTGTGACTGATGTCAAGGTCGTCTCTGTAATACAGTAATTGCAAATCCTAGGTATTAAAAACAAACTAGTGAAAGTGTCACTTCATCAACAAATACATGTAATGGACTTCTATTTTGTGGTCAGTTTTTCTCCAAGTATATTATCTCACAATCAGATGCTTTAATGATGTTGTTGACAAGCTAATTAAAGAGGTAAGGTTTTAACATTGATTTGAAATATTTTCATTTGGAGCAGTTTTTATGAAATTTGGCAAATTGTTCCACAGTGTGGGTGAAGAATGTGAGAACGAGCAATGGCCATATGATTTGGTGCGAGTGATGTATGGGACGAGTTGACATAAAGAGCTGGAACGGAGGGTACGACGAGGTTGATATGGATGAAGGAGTTCATGGAGGTAGTGGGGTGCGGAATAGTACTTGAGGGATTTGTATGTCAGAAGTAGGATTTTGAATTCTATGCGTTTGGAGACAGGTAACCAATGAAGTGTATGGAGTATTGGGGTGATATGTTGCCGAGGTGATGAGCGGGTGACAAGTCTTGCTGCCGAGTTTTGAATACGTTGTAGGCAAGTATTTGAATGGTAGAATTGCCAATACTAATCTGTACCAAATGCCTTGTAAGGGGATGGCTTGCTCGTATTGTTCCCCCATCAAATGGTTTTGGATTGTAGGGTTGCTCATGTCTGTAAACAAAATATCACATGTTTTTTTGTCTCTGGATGTATGTTGTTACAGACAGCACTTGTACTTTGAGAAACAGTCTGATTTACTGAACCCTTCACTGCTAGGTGAAACAAGATCAGAAAGTTACCCTAGTATGGTTAGGGTTAATGCATGGACGAAAGTTAATGGAAAATAAGATATCACGTGCCGCAGCACAAAGGAAAAAGTAAGAAGAGTATCACATTGAGCAGGGTTAATCCTTACTTGGGTTAGTGAGATTTCGTATCTCCTCTCTGGACCTGGCAAAGAAATCTTCAATATGTCTCCCGTCAATCAATAAATCTGTAAATTTTCAAAATATTAATAAACCTGTTCAATTATACAATATAAATGTGTTTACTTTATTTAACCTTTTTTATTAACCATGTTTAGTTTATTAACCTTTTGTTTTAACTGTTATCAGTCTCAATGTAGTTGAATGTTAGCAAGTTCATGTTCAATCTGTTAATCTAGTTTTATCCACTTACCACCTATCTGTGACTTGTTGAAATTCATCCGTTTTATAATGCTCGGACGGAGGCTCTGTATAAAGTGGTCAGTGAGTGCAAGAGTTCTGGCTACTCTAGCAGTACTTGCACCAACATTGGTCATGAATTCTGGGTTTACCAATAGAAATTTGGCGAACTGCTTGATGCTCAACAGATATTTGTAAATTGTTTGGGGCTGCTTCTTCATACTTCTCAGTTTTACTAGGAGCCTGAAATATAATGGAAAAGGGAACAGAACAATGAATCAAGATTATTTTTGTTGTAAGAGAGAGCGAGAGAGAGAGAGAGAGAGAGCGAGCTTTGTATACAATGATCATTGAGTGCAAGTGTTCAGGCTAATTTTGCTGTACTTGCAGCAACATGTGTGAGGAGTTCTGGTTTTAGCATGAGAAATTTCCCAAACACTTTTATGCTGAGCAGATATTTATAGATTGTCTGTGGTTTGGTTTTTGAGCTTAAATTTATTATACAATATCAAGGTGTTCACTTTATTTAACTCTTTCTAATCTGTTAGCCATGTTTAGTTTACTAACCTCTTGTTTTAACTGTTATCATTATTGGTGTAGTTGAATGTTACCAAGTTCCTGTTCAATCGTTTAATCTAGTTGTATCCACTTACCACCTATCCTTGACTTGTTGAAGTTCATCTGTTTGAAATATGCTGGTATAAAATGATCATTGAGTGCAAGTGTTCTGGCTAATTTTGCTGTACTTGCAACATCTCAGGAGTTATGGGTTTACTATGAGAAATTTTCCAAAAATGTTTCATGCTGAGCAGATATTTGTAGATAGTTGATCTGATCTTGATGGTTTAATCGGTAACATATCCAAGGATACATTTTTGAGCTTATTTATTATACAATATGAAGGTGTGCACTTCATTTAACTCTTTATAATTTATTAACCATGTTTAGTTTACTAATCTCATTTTGTTTTAACTGTTATTTAGTCTTTGTAAGAAGGAAGAGTCGGTTTTATTGTCAATCATGTTCATGTTTTCTTTTATTGAGTTATAACTGCTCACTGAAAACTTGTGAATTTTTTAAATAGTGGGTAATTACTTCTTAGAAATACTTGGTGTCATGATTTTAGTCAGGTCAATGTTCATGGTGGCCATCACGAGTTCCAGCTGCCTCACAGTGTTTTTGGCATTTCTGTGGTTTTCGGTCGTGCCCCCATTTGCAGCGAAAACAAACTCCTCAAATTCCTTGAGTACATCTATACAAAATTGAAAAGAGAAGAAATATTTGAGTTAAATACATGTAACTGCATCACTTGTGATTTGTGAAGTTTGTAACATTTGATGTCAAAATACATATAATCATGAGAAAAACAAAGTTCCCAAAGGGAAGATCTTATACAGCGTACATATTGGTTAATTGAATAGTTGAGAATCATTAAGGTATCCAGTGAATCTTCGGGATGGAAATTACCTATTGGTTTGGAAATAGGAGATTCGCAGCTTGGATGGTCGTTGAGGGGCTTCTACTGTGTCTTTTTTATTTTTCCCAAGCAGGAAGTTGTACAGCTTTGATCCTCGCTGTGCATGTTATAAGATTTATGCATATGTGAATACATTTTTAATATGTAATATAAACAATTTTGAACAATTACAAATTAATTTATTAATGCAAAATGTTATTTATAATAATCAAACCATTAAATGTGGGCAATTTTCTGTGGGAGAGGGAAAAAAATGTCAAAATTTTACATGAGCAATAAAGGAATATTTCATATTGATTTTAGAGCAAAATGTCATAGGGTTTGACATAAGGCTGTAAGTTATAAGTGCTCACTGAGCGGGACACAATGATGTAGGGTCATGGGGCTAAATTGTATTGTAGGCATGACTCTGCACTTGTGTGTGCTGTAACACCTAGGCTGTATACTGAAAGTAAATGCAATAATCTAATAGGCTTGTTGAAATTTGTAAATTTATTGAAATAGGAATGAACCTTTGAAGAACTGATTTATTTTTTTGGTTTTTGTTTTTTTGTTAGTGTTTAGGTATTTTTTATTTTAATATCAAAAATATAAATTACATTTCACACAAGAAGACACAGAAGTCAATGAAAGAGCCCAAGCTGGAACTTCACTAGAGCATTGGGTATTTTTTACATTAAACATTGGGTAAACATCTGAACATTGTACCTTCACATTGTGCATTTTTTGGAGGTGCACATCGACTCTTTTCAGGCCATCTGCATAGCATCCCCTGTAGGGGCATTGTGCTGTTTACGAACCCGCAGTGGTCTCACATCATGATGAGTAGGTTGTCTGCAAATGAATCATGCCATAAAAAATGAAGGTATTATTGGAAAAAGATCATGAATTCCTGTCTTTTAGTTTTCAACATCCACATTCCATAACAACCAAACATTAATAAATTAAGATGGTCGCTTTTTTATAGATAACACCCAGTAACTGTTTATGATTTGTCTGGGATTTTGTGCAAATCATTAGTGCTTAATTTGGTTGGGCCAATCAAAATAAAGTGATAAGAAAAAGAAAAAATTTCTCCTATATCGTAGTACATGTACATGTATTTTAGACTGAAACATTTCTTAGGACAAATTTCTTGGTGTAAAGATTATATAGTAGGTTTTGAGGTTATTAAGAGAACTCGTCCCTATCAGAGTTGGAGTTCAGTATTGACACATAGGCATCTGATATAATCTGCTTTCTTTTTCAGTTGAGAATGTACAAGTAACATATGGCACAGGAAAATCTATACAAAGTCATATATGCAAGTGAACTTAACCCTCCTACTATTGATTTCCGTTTTGACTGTTGACCCAAATGTGCGCACAGGGGCATTTTTGACTGGTTTTTACCGTTATTCTGACCACCCTGAACAATACTAGACAATGCTTTTATCAGTCAAAAACAGTCGACTCATTTTGACCTGTAAATGTACTTACTACGCATAAGGTTTGACAGTGTTTGACTTTTAAGTACATTAGATATATAAGTGCACAACATTTTGACTGATTTTGAACCTTGTAGTAGAATGGAAGAAAGTGCGATTGCTATAGTCATAGGTCATGCTAGACTTTAGTTTGCACCAACTGTCAGATGGTTTTGAATGGTGCATCAATTTGGATTGAAAAATATGGAATTTATATGTAAACATTGCTACATTTTACTGTGCAATGAAATTGTTCGCTGTTATTATTTACCTCCTTCGTGCTTTATACAACTCCTTCATCCTTGCATCTTTGTTATTTATTTTATGTTGCCGCTGGAGATGTTGAGATAAATAAACGATTGTACGAGAGCACAGTGTGCACTTTCGTGCAGTTCTCTTTCCCTGTTGATTTAAAGTGATCCAAATCAAATATTGAAATGTGTAAGCAAAGGAAAACATAAAAGTAACGAACATGTAAATAAAGGGGAAAGAGGACCCCGGTCTTCACTGCGTTCTAATGACTGTATCACACAGTGAAGACCAGGGGAAAAGACGATGATGATTACCATAGCAGTAAAGCGCAAAGCTTGTGCAGCTAAATAATCTGAGTCACATAAAAACCTGTATTTCAATTGAAGTAACCACCAGCATCCAGCATTACTCTACTCAATGCAACAAGATCACCTTGATGTATGTTGTTGACAGCTCTTGCAAAACAGTCCGATTTACTGAACCCTTCACTGCTAGGTACAAGATCCACATATGGATCTAGATCCACATATGGATCTAGATCCACATATGGATCTTGTTGCAACTAGCAGGCCTCGACCATTGACCACTGTTGTATGTTGTTGCATTCAGCAGGGTGATAAGAAAGTTACCCAAGCATCATTAGGGTTAAGGCAGTTTGTATTTTATTTATGTATTTAACTAAATATAAATAAAACAATTTCATACAGGTTTATACTTAGTCCTCCTCTTTTCTCCACTTGTGGCCTTTTTCGTTGCAGTGCTACATTCAGTATATAAACCATCTAAGTCGGTTGTCTGCAATGATCAATTAAGTTCAAGTCAATAATAACTCAACTGAAACTTGCTGCTTTCAAGTTTAAAAAAATTGATTGATTGATTTTGTACTGTAATTCATCAATTACATTTGAGTTACAAACACTTGTAATTACATTTAAATTCTGTTTTCAAACAGGTGAAATGATGAATGAAGGCTTGTAGAGAACCACCAGGTGATGAACTAAAAACATGGTGTAATATGCAGCCAATTAACCAGGAAACACCAGGGTAAGTTCATTTACTTGCACTGATTACACAACACATTGGACAACAAAGCAAGTGTGGAAGTGTCTTGCTTATTAGGACACACCCAGGAATTCCAACCAATTTTTCTGAAATCGGCAGAACATGAGTCCAATGCGCAGGATTGCTCGGCCATGACACTCCACAAGCCAGTTTATTCTTTAATAATTAAACTCTCACATAATTGCAATTTATTTGTTCAAGTCCCTTGTAATTATTATTGTAATGTTATAATAAAATTATGATTTGTGTTTGATCAGCAACTGAAAAATGATGTACCACTTTGCAACATGTTTATGCTAGTCACTTACCGTACTTCTTTCTGAAGGGACATAGCTGCACTCATCCCCACAACCATTTCATCCTCGTATTCATCTTCCTCGTCTTCATCTTCATCTTCCTCGTCCTCTTCATCGTCCTCTTTCTCTACATCGTCCTCTTTCTCTTCATCGTCCTCTTCCTCTTCATCGTCCTCTTCATCGTCCTCTTCCTCTTCATCGTCCTCGTCCTCTTCATTTTCTTCTTCGTCATTTTCTTCTTCGTCATCGTTCACTTCAACACTTTCACCATCTCCTTCGGCTTCATGTTTTTCACCAAGATTTTCCTGTACAGAGACATAAACAGTAACCATGTATGTGTTAACACTTACATTGTAAACCCTAACCACCCAAAAAACTCCAAAATCCATCAGCAGGTTTGGCTTGATTTTAATGGATTTGGTACTGTTGGGCCTTATCAACCATGTCTAGCATGGGGCCAGGCATTGTAAAATAAAACAGTCCCCAGATATGGCCATAGACTTAACATGTGTTGATTAATTTTGGAGGATTTTGTACAGTCTTGAGCAATATCACCTAGGGAGTTAGGGTTAAGGAACAGCTTTGAATGAATGTAAATTCCAATCAATGTGCCCGAAAAGGAAATGTACATACATGTGTGACATACTGTTTCACAATAAGTGCTGTCGGACTAAGACTGTTACAAAAGGAAAAATCTAGAGATCTGCTTTATTTGTTTTCGGGGTCCATAAATACCTCTGTGTCTCCTCTTCCTTCCTGAATTTCATTGAAATACCACATAGCCTGAAATAGAAGTATAAAAGAGTGTTGAGGTCATTTTATTCACCACTTTATTTTATTATTTAATGTAAACGAAAATTCATTAGCAAGAACTACTCCGTGCAGTGTGTTTCATAAAATGATTATCATACAATGTCATACATGTACTTACGTCCTTTTCCATTCTGGCTTTTGAAGTCGGTCTGTGGAAAAGTGAATATTTTTTAATACAAAACTTGAGGTTAAGCTTTTGATGAAAACGCTGACATAAAGATGCATAAAAATAATACTCAATTATATATACTGGTAAAGACAAACTTTCCAAAAAGATGTGTAAGAAGTGTAATGCATGATGGGTAAATTCCTGAAAAATGGCCTTTATATTGTAAAATGATATTCACCCAGTCATTACCACAATTTCATTCATTCACATACATGTAAAACTTATGTTTACCACTTTAATGACACGATTATCATGGTTATTCACATTACAAAACCGGTTACTCACGTTACATACTTACACACGTTACATACACACTCACGTTACATACACACTCACGTTACTATTTTCATTTCCTTGTATTCTTGAAGTGTTTGTTTAAAGATAATATATTAAACTGTTTTCATATAAGAGATCATGAATAGGAAGAAAATTCCAGTTATATTTGGAATCAAAGGGAAAAATTCAACTATAAAAAAATTCATATTTTTGGTTACGTTACAGTGTCTAATATCCTGCTTTCTGAAAACTTTACGTGACTAGAGGGGAAGGTGGGGCTACTGGGTCGCCGGGGCTACTGGCCCACTCTTAAGGTTTTTTTGGTTTTTTTCTGCTCTGCTGCCCTCCATATTGATGAAACAAAGACCTGTGGCTTTTGTTCTACATGTGTTCTTTCTAAAAACCACAGAGTTTACATGCCTGCACCGGGTTTACCCAGAATAATTGTGACTTTTCTTCCGTTAGCTGTTCATCAAAAACTCAGAAATACATACTCCATTTCTGCTTAGTAGTAGTGCTTAAGTAAGGTAAGTTTTAATCACAATTTGAAGTATTTAACGTTGTAAAAGTGACTTAAAATGGGTGGTAGTGTGATTGTGACATTCAGTACGCCACGTCAGTGCGTATTTTAACGTTAAAGACAGGTCTTATGTTGTAACTTGTAGCATCGGAGGTTGTTGGCCTACCGGTGTTTAGTGCCGGGCATTTTCAAAATGGCGTCTTTTTAATAGTAGAAAAACAATAGACTGCTTCGAAAGGGTAGGTTCTCAATCCTGATTAATTGTTAATTGAATCATTTATACAGTGGAATCAATTGCATAAAAGAAAATTAAGGAGCAACTGAAAGTTTGACCTGAAATTCAGTAATTTTGTGTGCACTGGGAGCCTACATTTTGGATGAATAGTAGCACTTGATTTTGCATGCGTGAACTTCTTTTGTTTTAAGATAACAAAATGGCTGCTGCCATTTGTAATATGTTTGAAAACTTTAATTTTTTGTTTAGTAAGATTTATAGCCAATTTAATTTATAGTTTTTAATGTTTCAAAGGTTATTTATAAAATATATTCCAATAATGTGAATGGAAATTATGCTAAAATACTAAGAATAATTGATTAATTAATCCTACATGAAAAATTTGGGGCTACTGGACCACCATTTTTCGGGGCTACTGGCCCACCTGGGCCAGTATCCCCGACAGTGTAAATAGTATTCCATATAATTTTATTTGCTGTATAAGAGTTTTAGTTGTTTGCTACTGTTCATTTCTGCTATGATGAGGCTGCAGTATAACACTATGATTATTTGTTTGTCTCCCTAATTACAGAATGGTGCGGACATATCGTGCTACGTGGGCCTCAAAACAAATGGGAGGCAGATTCGATGAGTAGAGCCATTGCTGCGATCAAAAGTGGCGAGATAACCATTCTTCGAGAACCATCAAAGCGATTCAATGTTCCTAAACCAACATTAAAAAGAAGGTGCATGAACTTGGTAGATGAAGATGCGCCAGCACACAAGCCAACAGCTCTCACCAAAGCTGAGGAAGACTGGCTAATCTCATTTGTGTTCCCTTTAAAGGTCCAAAAAGTGTTGAAAATTATAGTTAGCGTTTAAGTAGAAAAAATGTTTGCGGTTACTCAAGTTGTTTAAGAATTTTCTTAAAAGCAAAGGCATGCATAAAGTATAGCCCATGTGAGATAATATACACTTGAAAAATACTTCAAATCATGTTTTAGGGAATACAAAATGCCTATGACAAACAACTCCATATTCAACTCAATAACATTCCGAGAATAACAATTGCAGGATTTTGTCTGAAAAAAGTAGAAACTCTTTACATGGTATTTAAACAATTTATTGAACACTTTGGTGCTTCTAAGATATTCACAGTTACTTATTTGAGTGTTTTATGATCCATTTACTGTTTACTATATTCATTTTTTAAACTTTTAATGCCAAATATTAGGGTTTTATGATGCGGACCACTTGCCCCAGGAGTGGGGCTAGTGGTCCATTTTTTGGCTGAAATTTAATTAATTAATATTCATATGTTTAATGAATGTGATTGATTTCAACTGTTTGCAATAAAGAAGCAAGTGTTTTGGTCATGTAATAAAAATAGTTTTATCCCTTTTCTAAAGCCTTTTTATATTGTTAGATTTAAAAATATGCTTAAGCGGTCCAGTAGCCCCATCTTCCCCGATATGCAAAAAAAAGAATTGGTGCCATATGCATTTAGGAAATCAACAATTTCAATGGGCTATATAACCTGTAAATTAACTGATGACAAATACCAAATCAACATATTTTTGGGGAAAATATTTGAGTCGGCACATCATTCCACTTCAAGTGATCATTTCTCAAAAGATACAAATAGGCTGTATAATCCCCAGGGAGCTGAAAAAGATTGTAGCAATGATATTGGCCCAGTGACTGAGTGAACCATGAGTATTATACCCGAACATGAGGTGTTTCATTTAGGTTTACCTCCTACAAGTTTTGATGAGATAACCTTCACTGTTGAAAATTGTCCTTTCTGTCTCGATGGAATTGGCCTATTATGTTCATATGGATTTAGATTACATGCACTTATAACTTCAACAGAAATGTTTTTAAAATATTTTGAGCACGTTGGTTTCTGTAATGTCTGTCACGGTTTTAACCAACCTCGATCTCTTATCTGAGAAACTGAACATGAAATCACAATGTTTCAATATTGTGTTATATGTTTGGATCCAAGTATCCCTCATGTCAAACAGTCCAACTGGGTAATTATGGTTTAGATACTAAAGCAGACTTCAGAACTAAAACTTGTTAAAAATGTTTTGTCACTGTGCAATTAGGTTTGGTCATTTTGAAAGTATCTAGTTCTACAGTATTGGGCCCATGTAGAGTGGCAGGCAATGGCATCCATTTTCCATACATTGTTGTGTGGTAGACTGGGAGGGGATAAAATACAGCTAGCATGCATGTCACTCCTGAACTTCACAGGCATGCAACTTTTCAGCTGATCAGCTGATTTCCTCTTGTTTTCTTTCATAGTAGTGTTATAGAAAAATGAAAAACACTGTACAAAGTTTTGTGTGCTCGGCTATTGTCTTTTTTCATTTGCAATTACAACGTTGCATGTCTGACTTCAGTGCAATGGTACAGTAAATAAAATATCAAATGTTACAATGAAACATTTTTATGAGGGTTGCTTGTGAAGGCAATTACCTGGTATTTTATGACTTGTAACATAAACAATTCATCCTATGCTTTTTAAATTTTACCTGAAGGAAGAGCTAGTCTGCACTCTTCCGTAGATTGATTTTATAGTATCAGATTGGAACAATTTTGCAACACATGTTACACTTGACTGATGTGATTTTTTTTTTCATCCATATGTTCATTTATCAGGCGATAGCTAGTACATAAGTTGTCACTGAAAGCAATCAAAGCTGCTTGATCCTAGTGTTGTGGGAAAGCTATTCTGCAGTCGTCAATGTTCAGATCAGAGGTGATGCATAGAGGCTTACATGTACATCTATACTCAAGACCCCCAATCTTCAAAAGGACAGTTTGTATATTTAAAAAAATGACCAACTGAAGTCACTACATATTTAGCGATCAGCCTGTAACATTGTACATGTTTTCCTTTTTCTATTCAAAACGAGGACGGCTTTAGGGAAAGGCAAAATCAACGCCATCGTAACAACGATGGATTTGCAGTTAGCGATGTGCTTGCTGGATATGTAGCGATGATCGCACAAGGACTTTAGTGAAATATGCTCCAAGGCACAAATCCTCCCTTCACTGAAGCCCTTCTAATTCATAGTTTCATCTTATAATATATGTAATTCACTTGTATCTGTATACATTGATATGGAAATAAGGTGGAAATGGCCCATGATGTGTCCAACATTATTTAAGATAAATAAAAAGAAAATGTTGAAACAATTTTTGATAAGCCTTATTTAATTGCAAGTACAACATTGCTTAATCATTGTCACTATATGCTCTGGTTGAAGTGCGTATTTTTTATGGAATAACAGTGTGATGACCCATTTTTCTCTGGGGGATGGCCACTGTTAAGGGAACTCACCTTTGTCCATCCCAAAACCAATTATATACTGGTCAGTGCAGGCCGGGTCATAACTGTTATTCCCAAGAAAAAATAACTGTTGGCATATTTACACAATTATGTGCTAATTCTCAAAGCTAGTCTTTATATCACATGATAATATACCCCACATGATTGGGTCTTGACTTATCAGAACCCATGAAATCCTCACATACCCATTAAATAAAGATATTATACATAATGTGACAATAATACTTAATGTTCAGGTGGTTCATGTTTCGTTTATTTTCTACTCATGAATGTAAATATTGTCAGTGCTTATCAATAAAAGAACACTTTGTGAATGGAGGGCCATCTAGAAACTTATAGGGCTTCTTTTTTGGTGATCCTTTAATTTGTAGGTGCCAACGGTAGAGTGGCAATATTATTGTAGGGTGTATTATATTCCAAACATTTATTATGGTTGTATGTGAATGATAAAATATTTTGCCAAGTCGGATATTTAAAAAAAATTGTTTTTTGCTTCACATTCATTGTGATTTTTGGTACAGTCAAAAATAATTGTTCATTATGAGATGATGAAAGATGATTGCTCAAGATCAATGACTGTCATTTGAACTGTGCAGATATACACCTGCAGTGTTGGTGAACAGCCTGAGCAACAAGTTAGCCAAATGCTTTAATTGCATAGGACGCAAATTTTATAGTTATTGCTGTGTGAAGTTTAACGTCGTCGATAAGTTTTTCACGGCTAAAGTGCTATAAATGCATTTGCAATTGCAGGCAGGGTCCTTGCAAAATAATGCACTGTGTGGCACTGTAAACAGAGCACCAACCTAACGTTTAATTCGATTATAATGCGAATTATTATTATTTTTTTAAACAAACGTTAGACTGGAAAATGCCTAGCAATGCCTAACTTAGATACGTTGAATTTTGACCGCTAATGTTCTTTGTTAATTTTGTTTCCTTCACACATCAAAAACATAAGTTATAACGTTACGTCGGAGGACCCAAGGTTCCCAACAATGTTTGAATAATACGCGCTGGACTTTCACGGTCTAAGTAATTAGTAAGTTATTAGTATTTTAATGGACAGTATCGTCACGACCAACAGGGCATGGAATCGAAGCACGAAGTGCTAGGCCTACTTTTTATATTTAATATTAATGTATTGTAAGGTTATTAAACGTTGGCGTTGCTGCTGTATAAATGAGCTAATATTTGTCAATCACTTTGTTAATTTTAAACTGGAACATCGATTCCATGACCTTTCGAAAGTCTGCTCTGATATTAACGATACTACCCCTTTAACGTTAGCAGATAATTTGCTTTTTGGGTTTTAATGGTAACGTTGAGCCGAACGTTAAACGTTTAGTTAGTATTTATTAATAAGATAACAAACTTGTACGTAGCTAACGTTAGTCCTATTAGTAGTAGGCCTATTAGTATTAATAGGCTATTGTAAGTTATAACTGTTGGGCGACGAAAATATTGTAGATTAAAAATACAAAAATTGTGTCGAATTACTCTATATACTATATATTTGTGTTATTTTTCAGTAAATAAAACAAACGCCCATTCAATAATTACAACGAAAAATGTTGAAACGCCGAGAAAAATGTGTGGAATTTATGGAATGTGACGTGAGGCTTACCCGGCTATTGAAGTTCAAGGTCAAGTTTCATATTTGCCGCTGCTATTCGTCACGTGTTAATTATTTGCATAAATGTATATATTTTCGGACGCGCGCGCTTATACTGCAGCTCAGGGAACCTCGTTCCCATAATAGCGCGCGTTGTCGTTTTGATCAAGCAAGGCATATTGAGAACAACGGATCGGCGAGATCGTACATGCGTGGGAACGAAGTTGGGATGCAAAGCTCAAAGCGTGTGACGTCAGATCTTCAGGCTAAATATAAATGCATATTGTGTACTTAATTATGTAGGCCTACGTGTGTCATACGTCAAATAGCTCCCGTTTTGTTTTAACCTGTCGCTCGCGAGGTGCTATGTTAGTTGATGCATAGGGCATTATTTCGTCGTTTCTATTTAAAAAATATATATATGTATACATATATATTTATTTATTATGTGTGTTTATTTGTTTAATTTTTATTTATTATTTATGAATTAATCGTTCATCACCAATGACGTTGCCCTACCGCTCTTAAAACTAAAGTGGGACCAACATTTTAAAGTTTGGTCACTATGACAACTCTTTTATAAAGTTGGATTTAAATTTTAAGTTGGATTTAAATTTTAATTTCTCCTGAGGACGATCAGAGCATACTGATCGAAACGTCGAGTTGTACCCCCAGTTCTTTTCAGAACTAATTACTACTCAATTGAGATTCCACATGGTGTCACCGCAATTAGTCTTACTTAAATTTTAAGTGTTGAATCAACATGATTAAGTTAGACTTATGTAAGGGGGGTTTGGGTCCGGCACTTATATGTAGCGTGGGGGAGGGGGGTCCAAAGCGGTAGGCACACAGATTCTTCATGATCTCTCCGCCAGAACACTGACGATTTATTCTTGACCTATAACCTGCACAATTGGTCTGATGAGAATTGTGCAGGCGGTGAGGAATATAGACAAAATACATTACATAATTTCCAAGCAAATACATTGACTTCAAAACACAGGCACTTTCAATAAGTCTTAAGTAGTGTAAATAAAATAAAATAAATTATTGTAACACAGTTCTCCAAACTGAACGTTGGTGTGTGATGCAATACTTATATACACTAGGCTTAGTTACATGGCATGTATCAATGGCACAGCAGCACTGGGCAACGGGGATATGACACACACATACGTCGTTGGGCCCAACTTCACTTAAACAATCTTCACACAGAAATACACACTCATTCCCCCGCTGTCCAGCAGAACCAATGCCACACATACACCCATGACAACAAAACATTAACTTATACACGTACATGTACCATGTACCGCAACACGGAGCCTACAACGCCTAACCATCACGCGTGTGTTGCATTCCTAAACTTCACGCCAAATCCGTGACCCACTAAAGTTTTCTAACTGCGAAAATTACACTTTTTGGCAATGATGTTCCTAAAATCAACAATATCAAATGGATCTATGGATATTTGCGGATACAATGAAAATAAGCATGGGTTTATATTATTGCATTATAATGATTAAAATAAAAGTTAAAAACTACGAAGAAAGTTTGGCATCCTCACCTGATGAGAATTGTGCAGGCGGTGAGGAGCGTGGGTTCAACGAACTTTAAAAGGGCGCCACCACGCATCCCGGCGGAGAGAGGATAACTTTAAGTACAACAGTTAATTGAAACAATAACTAACGTTCCTATAAAAGAACAACTCCTCACAACCTTCCCCACCTAGCCATATTAAAAACTTTGAGGGTGTTTAGTGCAGAAAGTCCCACGGTAAAATCAACCCACGCTTGTGTACGCGTGCACACACAGGACTGTGTACAGATCAGGGGTTGCCAAGAACAACCAAACTTCTGGACTCTTCCATTACACTCAACGGGGGTGAATTACATAGTGCAAACATAATGAACACTTTACAGGTTAATTCTTTTTCACACACAAATGATTTATTCTTAAATCAAGAGATACTTTTTGTTCAGTACTAACATACAACATCAAATGAACACTTAAGGTAACACTTAATAGTGTACTATTCAGAACTGGACGGAATTTAAAAAATACACTGTAAAAACAGTGTTTAGGGTTTAAACACATTTCTAAACATATTTTTGTACCCACTTTTTCCACATGTATAGCCTAAACATGTTTAGATTCTTGTGTGTGTGTTTGAATGCTAAAAACATTGGAACAAGTGTAAAGCAAGTGTCATAAAGCTAAGCACGTTTAGCTTTTTAACATGTTTAAAAAGTGGGTACAGAAAAAGTGTTTAAATCCTAAACACTGTTTTTACAGTGTACTTATACTGTAAAAATGGCCTGAGCTGGGTATGGCTTTATCAATACAATATTTAAAAAAAAATCAATCAGCAGTTTAAGAGCAGTTTCTTCCACATTCAAATATTTTCTTGAACTTTGAACACATGAACAGTAGCGGTCAATATCAACTTTCGTTGTGGGAAAGGCCTATACATGTACATCAATGCAAACACAATAACACTAAAATGGATGTCATACATGTAAATTGCCCCGACAGTTCCATGACAGGAATTTCCATGACAGTGGAAAACATTTTATCACCAAACATTTTAGATTTTTATCACATTTTCAAACAAATTTGCTTTCAAAAGTTCATAATGCATGGTTTTTCAGTTGTACATTAGAATCAATGTTTAGATCCCACATTTACTTTTGGAAAACAGCAGTAGAATACAAAAAATTCACTCCCTCAGGTAAAAAATTGAATTACATTGTATTGTACGTTAGGCCTGAATTTTTATCCATTCGCATAGGACATGTTCGCTTGTTATGGCCGTCTTGCTTTTTGCAGATACTGCACGTTACTTGCCAATTCAGAGTACGCTTGCACTTCTCATCCAGCAATCTAAGACGATGCTGTTTTTTCATAATCTGCTCTAGTGCTGTTTTTCCAAAATTGGTTGATCGGAAATACCATTTGGTTACGAGATCATTTAGCTTTTCAAGCCCTTGCTGACTAAAATATGTCGGGTTGCCATACATGCGCATTACTTCGGAAACATGGTATGAAAAAACGTGCATATAAGGAGTGACATCCTTAGCCAAATATACACGACTATAAAGATCAACCCATGCCTTGGCAGAAGAGTCAAACTGGTCAATGTTATCATCTGAAAGAACACAGTTAAGCTGGCCTATCAATGATTTGAAGCTTGACCAAAGAGTTTTGATTTGTTCAAGTTTTGGATTAGTTGGAATCAGCATGTCCAGATCTATGTTTGCTAAAATACGACGATGTTCAGGCCCTGTAAAAGATCTTGGTTGAAGTTTTGAATCCTTGATGACAAGCTTCCAATCATATATTCCAAGAGAGGCGACAAAGTTTTCAAAGCGCATGAGATTATCACATTTTTGTAAATCAAGATTGGGTGATAATCGTACAATGTTGTCACAAGTCTGGAGATAATATACAAGTTGATAAACCAACTGATCCATTATCCTTAAAAACAAATGTAAAGTATCTGGCACTACTCTGGAGATTGGCACTGAGTGGAATATTGGCGGGGTATTACAATTATATCTACTTTTGCTCGACTTTGGTTTACCTGAATTTTCTGTTATTTCATCTACCGTACGAGCCCCTTTGGTTACGTCAGTCATGGACCATTCTAGGCTTACATCAGAACGATCTTGTTTCGAACACTTGCACCAGAGACAAGAATGTATCGAAGCAAATCCACCAATTCCCGTAACCTGATTGAGAAATTTAAGGTCTCCTCCAATGAATACCTCAACTATAACCTCCTTTCCATCTACTGTGACAGAGGTAAGTGAATTGACCTCATCGATCAATTCTTTCAGGGCGGCTTGAATGATCTCTCCTGTCTCTGGGCATTGAACGATTGCCAAAAGATAATTACCTCGTTCTGAAGCGCAAGTGCTCTCTCCAATGATTGTATAACTTACATTGATCATGTGTTTCTTTGATCCAGCTCGAGTACCATCACCAGAAAATTTGATTTTCACTTTGCCATCTTGTATTAAATGAGCTTTTGATGGATCGCTAATATTTTTGGTGAGATGAGATTTTAAGGACTTGAAGACACCTTTATACTCTCCATCGAGATGAAATATTTCACAAGTGGAGTTAAGTTGATGACGCCTTTTAATAATTCTACACCCCTTTGGAAGTTCTTTGCGTCTCTGTGCCATTTCATTATACCCACTGTCAGTTATGTAGTGCGTATCCATTATAAAAATCATTTCATCTAAATCTTGTTCCGATATCTTTTGGGGTTCAACCTCAACATTTCCACCATTAAACATTACAGTCACTTTGTCACCATCATCGTCTTTAAATTGGAAAGTGCATGGTTTGAGACCCGGGCCACTTATGTACATCAAGGTATCTTTGACTGAGTCAATTTTCTGTTTCTTATGGCGACTTTTTTGGCTCTTGCTGTAGTTTGATTTACCTTTTGTTCTCCCTCGAACACCGTGCCTTTGCTTTTTGGGATTTGACAACCTATCAACTTTCCTTTCAAGTTCTTCTTTTTCGGCTCTACACTTGCATAACTCTGTACCTACATTCTTCAATTCATCCTCCATCTTCCTTCGAACTACCTGGGCATGCACAACTTCATCTTCTAATTTGCGTTTTGTAGGGCTTCCAGTTTTGTGATAAATTCTGCAGGTGTATTGTGATTTTTCCCATTGGCTTATTAACTTTGAATGCCAGTGACCACTGTTTTTTTTTTTCCATGCTGTCCACATACGTCTCAATTTTGCTCCGAGCAATGGTAGGGACAAATTGAAGTTAAAGTCTTCAAACAGTAAGTGGTGTCTATTAGCAATGTGTCTAAAAACTGACAGTAAATTCACATATGCGAAGTTTGCATTTATCTTTTTGATCAGTGTGAAAAGAAAATATTCTGAAATATCAACTTTCACCATATGGGGAAAATATGGGTCCAGATCTGGCTGTGCATGGACAGAAAGACAAAATGAAAGGAAAGCTAAAATAAATATGGCACACATTGTAATTCTCCCTGCAGATACTACTACTACAATTACTTTAACTACTTACTACTACTACTACGACTACTACAACAATTACTTTAATTTGCATATTTCTGAAAGTCATGTTTGTTACCAAGCCCCCTCACAAAATATAGATGGAATGTGAATCCTCTGTGTAGAAGCTCTAGGCGTCCATCAGCAGAATATTCTTCAAGCGGGCGTCTTTCCCGCATCCAAAAGGAAACTGTCCCTGATGTTACAAATGCAAAGTCTCCTTTTGAGTTCACAATTCTATAGTTCCATGATTCTCCCAGGATAGAATCCCAGTCATTCAGACTGTCTAGACGGTGCTTGGCAAATGTGAGCGGCTTCTTAAAAAGTACTGGAAAAAGGTCCCGTGGGATATCACAATTGATGCTCACAACACTATCTACTTTTCTTTGACAGTGAAGTGCCTCTTTAACACAGAGTCTGAGTTTTGTCAAAAATATATCCTTGATCTCGTCATTAAATTGCACATACGAAGTAGGGATGTCGACGATATCTGCTGCATCCCTCCACTCATCATAGCGCTGATGGCTCCATTCGGGATCAGTGTAATGCACCTTCACAAAGAGTTTATTTTCTATGAGACTTGAATCGGTCACTTCCAGTGGGTTAACTTGGAAGTTGACCATGTCTTTTTTAGACTGCCACTTGTGTTTGGTAAATCTGGTCCACGAGCTAGACGTTTGTAGTCCACAGTGGGGCGCTGCCTTGTACTTCGTCGAACTTCAGCCATAAAGTCTGCATGAAAATAAAATTCAGAATAAATTTGTTATTAAGCTTTAAAATTATCAATGAAGATAATTATCAAGATGTTCACTTATGTTAAACATACACCATTAAAATGAATACACAAAGGCCCGATTCATTTGTTCACCAAAGCGGCCTCTTCCCAGGCATAATAAATTTTATTTTATATCTGTTTTATCGTGTAGTTTTTTTAACTGAATGTTTAACAACTTAAGAAATGCTTTCATGAGTTAAACAATTTATAACCAAAGAGAAAAAAACAGATATGGATTTTAACAAAAGCATGCAGCACAGGCCTCTGCAATTCAGAACAGAATGTTGGGATTGTTGGGACTATGTATTGCAGTATTCCTAAATTAAATGAGCAGTAAATAATAATAATTATTTTTCAGTTAACTTAAAAATTAGGTGACTATAATTACCATCAGGTTTATTTGGGCAAGGACCTGACTCAATAAATTTCAGCTGAGGCCTACATTTTATGCTAAGCTTTTCATAAAATAGGAAAAAGAAGGCCTCTTTACTTTTTCTCACAATGAATCAACTCACATTTATCATCAATGATCATTTAATTGTTAAAAATATTGCCTTACATAGATAAAATGTAAGTAGTATAAATAAACAAAAACAAAACACTGACCTGTATTTCATCATGACAAACTACAGCATAGCTCATGGAGTTGTACAGTAAACACCCCTGTAGGGATAATCCCGGCCCATAAAGAGTACCAAAGCCGTATCAGTGCAAAAATTGCGAAAGCTAGTGTCAGAAATGACGGATTTTAGCAATATATATAGCTCAAACTCCACTACAAATACGCTAGAAATTGTGCTGAACCATATATATACGGTAAATACAACTTGAATTGTGTGAAATAGGTCAAATAATTGCTCAAATTGTTGAGAATTAAACGCAACAATGCAACTTCAATCACGGAGTGATGAATGTTGCGTGTGAATTGATACAGAACCAAACATTCGGCTGGCCAAGGTTTTGCCTAAGAAGGTCCTGATTGGCAGAAGAAAACGCGTGTATATCTTTTCAGCCAATCATAATGTATTTTATATCAAGCTGTCGGGAATTTTGTCTTCTACCCTGACGTCTGCGTAATTTTTGGTGAGCGCGCTTCCACGAGTTTTGCCATTGAATTTAGTACATCGACCCACTGAAAAATGACCCAAATCAGGCTACTTTGTCATTGCAGAGCAGACTTTTCACCTAAAAGTGACATTTTTATTCGGGAAAACGCGAGTTTATCTCAACTTTCAAATGTTTAGTGTTTGGTAGTAGAGTGAAGCTTATAATATTTATTTAAATATCCCGAGCGTAATTGTAAGGAAAGTTGTCCTACTGGTCCGTAATGATCAAATTTATTCTCGGCGTTGCAAGGGACGAGCTCAACATTACGCGCTTAACAGGCTAACGGGGTTTGCGTTGAGCAGATGCGCCAAAGTTTTCAATATGGTCATCGTCCCTTGATGACCAGAGTAGTGTTCGAGTTCTATAAGCTCAATCATAACCAACAACAGTTAAAGATACGTCTTAAAAGGGTAAAACTTTACCGAAAAGCTTAACAATAATACAATGTACTTGGAAATGTAACCACAAAACTAGTTTGAGAATGTCCAAAAACACTCATTAGTCATTACAGTATACAGCAACTCGAAATATGACACGTGGCATCAGAACAAAGTTGGCCTAAAATTCGGGGTTACCAAATCGCTCCAGCCTTTTGCCACGACAACTTCTCACTGGATAGCGAGTAGATCCGCTAGCTTCCACTACAGGGCCAACACTGGACCTAATCTCAGGAACATCATCTGGATCATGATGTAAAGTCCGAGTGACTTCTCGCTCGAGTGGAAGTTTCCCTGTTGGAGCCTGCTTCAATGAGTAGCCAATGGGGGATTGGGATTGATCGTCAGACATATATGTGGTATCATCACTCTCATCTGACGAAGGTAGGCAAGGTCGTTCCTATCCACAAAAAAGGAAGTAAAAATGAGATTGGAAATTATAGACCTATTACGATATTGTCGGTATTCAGTAAAATGTTTGAGAAATTGGTTTTTAATCGTTTGATTTCATTTATAGATAATAATGGTATATTGTCTGATTCGCAATTTGGTTTTAGAAAAAACAGGTCCACTGAGATGGCCATAGTACATGTTGTAAATAAAATACTTGGTGCAATAGAGAACAAGAAATTATCCATTGGAATTTTCTTGGACTTATCAAAAGCCTTTGACACGGTTAACCATGACATCCTCATTCGGAAACTAGACCAGTATGGCATACGTGGAATAGCTTTGGATTGGTTTAAAAATTATCTTTGTAATAGAAAGCAATTTGTCTGTTACAATTCTGCTATATCCATGTATCAATATATTTCATGTGGTGTACCTCAAGGTTCTGTGTTGGGCCCTTTATTATTTCTTATTTATATAAATGATATTTGTAATACCTCAAAAATTATTTCATTTTGTTTATTTGCAGACGATACAAGTTTATTGTATGATCATAATGACATTAATACTGGTATTCAAATTCTAAACACTGAACTTGTTAAAATTACCACTTGGCTGTCATGTAATAAATTATCTGTTAATCTCATGAAAACAAATTATATTATTTTCAGTGCCGGTAATCGTGAAGTTTCTCAAGCTGTCCCGCTGGTATTAAATGGTATTAATCTTCAACAAGTTTCAAATACCAATTTTTTGGGTATGAACATTGATAGTCATTTAAGTTGGTCTAACCACATTAATACTTTAGCTACTAAGATTTCAAAAAATATTGGTATTATGAATCGATTGAAGCCGTTTCTTTCTAGTAATGTTTTATTAACACTGTATAATTCGTTTATACTCCCTTACTTAAATTATTCACTGATTGTCTGGGGTGGCTCGATCACACAACATAACAAATTATTTCTCTTACAAAAGAGAGCTGTACGTATTATTTCCAAAGCAGGTTATCTGGATCACACAACTCCTTTATTTACTAATTTAAATTTGCTCAAATTAACATATATTTATTACCTCAATCTTGGCAAATTTATGTACAAACAAATGAACAATTTATTACCCCCTTGCTTGCAACAATCGTTTATTTTAACTTCAGATGTTCACTGTCACGTAACCAGAAGCTCATCCAGGAAACATTTGTATCAACATTTTAATCGTACCTCTCTATTTAAAAAT
Source organism: Zoroaster sp. YZ-2022 (assembly GCA_029582265.1). Lineage (NCBI taxonomy): Eukaryota > Metazoa > Echinodermata > Asteroidea > Forcipulatida > Zoroasteridae > Zoroaster > Zoroaster sp. YZ-2022. Next base: position 105,712,399 of record CM055816.1, on the reverse strand, counting down.
AGTCCCCAACAATGTGGAATCAAATTCTGGAACAGTCTGGCTGATGATGTCAAACAGTCTCGCTCTCTTAAAACGTTTACAAAAAAACTTAAATTTAAGTTGCTCAATGATGCTATTTAATTGACTTATTATTTGGTCTGATCTCCTGCCAATGTTATTGTTGAATGTAGTCTTCTGTTTGTGTCCAGTAACTTTGTCATTTTGTAATTAAGGGGAGGGGTGGGGGTAGGGAAAGGAATAAAAGCCCCGGCTTCTTCTTATCCTCAATGTTGACAAGCTTTTCTCTCATAATTAGTCTGTTCATGTTACTAATTTTGTCTTTGCATATTGTAGGACCTCTTGATATTGTGTAATTATTTGTAACAACATTCTTGTTGTCAACATTGGAATATGTGTTAATAAATGAATGAATGAATGAATCTAGCATCCATGGGCAAAGTTTGATTGAGCATCGGTGGAGGACCTTCTCCTTGCCATGGCGATTACGAACCACATAAACTGGTTGGTTATCAAACGGACGCTTGGTGACCAGATAAGGCTCTTCCTCCCAAACGTCCTGAATCTTAGCTCGGCCTTTGTGAGCATGGCGACGCACAAGAACATACTGGCCAACTCCAAGTGGTTTCTCAAACACTTTCTTTTCATGGAGAGCCTTTCTTGCAACAGCAGCCTGTTCCATTCTCTTGGATGCAATCGTGCGTGCAACACTGAGAGCCTTTTGGTTTTGCCGCATGTAGGATTCAACTCCCTGCCTTTGGGGGTTTGTGGCTTCCCCACCTAAGACTGTACCATGTGGAAATCGAGCATTCCTGCCAAACATAAGGAAAAACGGATCGACACCAGTTGTTGAATGAATCGAGCCGTTGTAGGCAAACACAAGTGTCTGCAGGTGAGTAGTCCACCTCCTTTTCTTCTTATCAGGTAAGGAAGCTAACATGTTATGCATTGTTCTATTGAACCTTTCACATTGTCCGTTGCCGGCCGGATGATAAGGAGTGGTATGACTGCGCTGTACTCCATACAGATCACACAGTTCCGCAATGACTTTTGATTCGAAGTTTCTCCCACAATCCGAGTGCAAACGCAGAGGACAACCAAACGGAAGGAAGACATGCTTCACCAAGGCTCTTGCTACTGTACAGGCTTTCTGGTCCTTTGTTGGTATAGCCCATACATATTTGGTGAAGATGTCCGTTACCACCAAAACATTTTCATAGCCATCAGTTGAAGGTTCGAGGACCGTGTAATCCATTGCAATGGTTTACATAGGAGCACTGGCAGATAACGTTCCTAAGGGTGGCCGAGTCTTTCGAACAGGCGGTTTACTCAAGGCACACCGTTTGCATTTTGCGCACCACTCTTTTACAGTCACCTCCATGTTGTACCAGAAGAGTCGTGGCCAGAGAAGCTGGAAAGTGCGTTTGGCTCCAAAATGTCCAGCTTCGTCATGATAACTAGTAAGCGCTTCCTTCTGAAGAGCCGAGGGAAGTACCAATTGAAAGTGTATCTGATGATCAGAAGGGGATGTCACCTTCCTGTGAAGAAGCCCATCTCTCATAGAAAGACGCCTCCAATCACGTAGAATGGCTAGGACCTCTCGGGTACAAGTGGCTCTTTCCTCAGAATTTGGCCTTTCACCTCGCTCGACAAACATTGTCACCTTCAGCAATACCTCATCCTTTCGCTGTAGCTCTCTCAACTGCTCTGTAGTGTGACCAGGTAAGCATGGAGTACCTCCAAGACGGCAAGCTTTAATATGGTGACAAAATGATAAAGGTAAGTCAGCTCCCGGTGTGTGGTGTCCTAGACAAGTGGTTAAGGCAGAACTCGTCATGGCGGTGACTTCAACAGGTGGGTTGTCAGCATCAGCTGGTGGGTTGTCGATTTGGTCATTTGGTCCATCTCGTCGGGAAAGAATGTCGGGTACTTGGTTGTTCTTTCCTGTCCTGTACATCAATTCAAAATCAAACGAGCTTAGCTGCTGCACCCATCGCATCTCATGGCAGTTCAAGTTAGCTTTGTCGAGGTACGTCAGTGGGTGATAATCTGTGATAACTGTACATCGGTGACCAAGGAGATAATCCTTAAACACCTCCGTAACAGCCCATTTGATCGCCAACAGTTCGAGTTTGAATGCACTGTAGTGGCCATTTCGCTCTGTCTGTCGCAATGCTCGGGAGGCATAAGCAACAACTCGGTGCTTTCCGTCGTTGTCTAGCTGGAATAAAACAGCCCCAAGGCCAGTGCCACATGCGTCAGTCTCAACAGGGAAGGGCTTACTGAAGTTTGCGTATGACAGGACTGGTGCTCTTGTGAGACAATCAATCAGAGTGTTGAATGCAGCCTTCCCTGCATTATCAAGGGAAACCTGGACAGTCCGAGGCCGTTTCTGCTTCTTCTTGGTTTCTGTGTCACATCGTAGGTAGCGAAACAGCGGCTCCGCAACTGAAGCATAACCCTTGATGAATCTGCGGAAGAAACCGGTAAATCCCAGGAAGGCACGAACATCTTTCACTGTAGTTGGTTCTGGCCAGTTCCGGACCGCTCTTACTTTTTCAGGGTCAACTGCAACACCTTTACTGGACACAAGATGTCCCAAGTACTTCACCTCCCGCTTCAATAGGTGGCACTTAGCTGGCTTCAGCTTGAGCCCGTGCTGACCAAGTCTGGAAAACACTCTGTCAAGATGAACCAAATGGGAGTCAAAATCGGCCGCATAGACTATGATGTCATCTAAATAAATGAGAACATTGTCAAAACATTGGTCGCCAAGACACTGCTGCATCAGGCGTTGAAATGTCGCTGGAGCGTTGGATAGGCCAAATGGTAGCCTAGTAAATTCATAGAGACCGAAAGGCACGACGAAGGCCGTCTTCTCTACATCCTCCTGGTGCATGGCAACCTGATAGTAACCACTGGTAAGGTCTAACACGCTGAAAAACTGGGCTCCCCCAAGTGCTTGAAGAGATTCCTCAATACGAGGGAGTGGAAAGGAGTCACGATGCGTAATCCTATTAAGTTGGCGGTAGTCCACACATAACCGGATACTGTTGTCCTTCTTCCGGACCACTACCACCGGGGATGCCCATGGACTTTTACTTTCTCTCACAATCCCCTCCTCTAGGAGAGTCTTTATGTGCTCTCGAACAGCTTGATATTGAGAAGGTGGGAGTGGACGATGACGCTGTCGGATTGGATGAGTCAATCCGGTGTCTATCTGATGTGTTATGGTGTCTGTGAAACCAAAGTCACGTTCATGGCTGGAAAGAACATTCTGGTGTTTCTCGAGGAGTGTATTTATCTTTGTAATTTGTCCGGGATCCAAAAGTGTCTCGTCCATGTCAACGCGTACTGGTTTCTGGTCTGCCTGGTCGCCCACAACAACCTTGTTAATCCCAACATCTGGCAAGTTATTTGCAGTCGATATGTCAGCTTCATCATCGCATACTGGAGAACCGAGGAAGAGAGTCCCAAGATGTGGGATCACTTGGGGATCACAACTTCAGCATTGCTTTCGTTGAACACAGTCACCGGAAAGCGCCCAGCATCTACCTTCACTAAAGATGGAGCCAGTCTGACACCAGATGGGAACACCCCCGTCGTTGTTGGTTCTAGAACAGCCTCGTATGAATCACCGGTAGGCCCTGAAAGTGATCTGCCTTCAATCACAACAGCTTGGCGGGCTGAAATCACCAATGAACCTCCACCGAGGTACGCCCTTCCAATCTCACCACTCTCTGTTCCAAATGTCATCTTTTGCTCTACTGTCCTGAGCGCCTTCTGCCAGACAACATCAGGGGATGGCCAGTCTATCTTTGTCATGAAGGAATGACCTTCCAAACTCATCAACTCTTCCCAGCATCGTTGTAGCACATTCATTCCGAGGATTCCTTGTACGTTTCCTCTACCTGCTGATGATAGGGTAGAATGTTCCTCTCGGATAACCAGAACCACACGCGCTTCGACGACCTGGTTTACTGCACACATATCCGTTTCGAAACACCCAATGTATGGGATGGCTGCTCCATTTGCTGACACCAGAGCGAACGGCTTTGGAATGTCTTGCAGTTTGAAGCCTCTTGGTTCCAGAACATCACGGAAAAATCTCTCGGTTACAGTGGTGACTTGGGAGCCTGGATCCAAAAGACACCTCACAGGTATATCACAAAATGTCACCACTACAGAAAAACATTCTCCCACTGCCTTTGATATGAACTCTTCATTCATCCCCGCCGATGTACAAGCCACGCCTACTTCTGATGTATGGCTTGTTACTGGATTTGGACCCTGGGGTGTTGTTGAACCAAAGGACGTCTGTGGTGTTGTGTGCTGGTCGGCCTGTCGTAGCATTGCTCCTTCTGGTGCTGCCTGGAGGGTGCCCTTTGATGAGTAGGGTAGTAAATCTCAGATTGCCCAAAACTTTGACTGGATGGTCGTCTTCTTGATGGGCATTCCCTCGCTAAATGGCCTGGTGTACCGCAGTTGTAACAGTTGCCTGTCCGAGGTGGCTGACTGCTGTAATGGTCTCTTGTCCCAAATGACTGTGGAGGTCTTGCTACCTGTCTCACTGCCTCAACTACACGGTCGGACATCTCCCGGAACACTTGAAGTAAATCTTCCGAACGTGGAGCATTACCGTCTCCGAGACGGAGAGCTGAATTGAAGATGTCCGAGGGGCCTTTAGATTTGTCCCTGGCTTCCTCCCGTCCTTCACGTTTTATGGCGTATTCGGAGTTCCCGAAATGCCTTCACAGTTCCTTGTTCGAACCTATCACGGCATGTGTTTCGGATATATGAGTCACCAAGTCCTTCAATGAACTGCTCCGCCAACGTGGCGTCTGGACATGAGTATAGCTTCTCATCGTGGCGTGTAAGCCTCAAAAAACGCCTTTCAATGTCCACTGCATAATCTCGGACACTTTCTCCATGCTTCTGCCGTCTCTCCAAAAACAATCGTTGGAGTTCTCCAGTCGCAGGTCTGTCCCCATATGATTCGAGAAGGAAATCTAGGACCTCATTGATCTTCTTCTCTTCTGACAGCATGGCTTTAACCTCTGCTTTAGGGCCTCCGCGCAAGTAGTCAAGAAGAAAGGGGCCCTGTTGATCATGTGGTATGGAGTAACGCAGGAACGCATTACGGATATTAGTTATGAACTCCCGTACCTCTCCGACTTTTCCATCAAAGGGGGATATTTTCCTTTCCGGTGCCATCACAAGTTGTGTTTGGGGCTTCGACAAAAGCTTCACCAGTTGTGACTGTATGTCCAGAAGTGTATCATCTTTGGTTGGTGAAGGAGTCACCTCTGGTAGAAGAGCAGAGTAGATACGGGTACCCCATCCATCTCGTGGAGGTTTAATAATCTCTTTCTGTACTGGCACTACAACTTTAGCATCCCCGTCAGAGTATAAGAGTGCTCGGGCTGTTGGATATTGTGACTGAAGGACCGATATGCGCAGGGGACCATCTTCACTTTCAAGTGGGAATTGGTGTACAGACCCTACTCCTTGTACCTTCACGTAATTAGTAGCCATGTTGTGTTATTGGAGTAATGTATCCACAAATGCTCTATATAATTGTTCCTGTCTAGTCAGCAATCGCAATATTATAAACAATAGTTCGATAGATTTCTAAACAATAGTGAAAGTTCACCAATAACTCGTCTTACTCAGTAACAATAACTGTATAGGGTCAACAAGTATCACTTAATTCCATGGCTATTCAATAAAATTTTAGCCAATATCAAAACATTAATTTCTGAACAATGAATATGAATGAAACACTTGTTCTACTGTTTTAAAGTAAATGACTGATAGTTGCATATACCACCTATATAATTGTGAACCTATTAAAGCACTGCAAATTTTAAACGGAAACCGACCAGCAATCCAAAACACCCACAATCGAACATGCACACTATTATAAGACAAATTAGTAAAAGTTGCTAAATATTCTTGACTCTACTGTAATAGTCCTACTATAAAACTCCAGTGTTCGGAAACTCCACTGATGGTAAACCGAAATAACAGTGGCTCTCCTGTGATGGTCCTATTATGAAACTCCAGTGTTCCGAAACTCCACTGATGGTAAACCGAAATAACAGTGTCTCTCCGTGATGGTCCTATCATGAAACTCCAGTGTTCCGAAACTCCGCTGATGGTAAACCGAAATAACAGTGTCCTTGTAGTTTACAAGCAATAAATTTGACTGTTCTTATAAGCCGAGGATATTAACTGAATATTAAGTCTATCCACACCATCAATTGTTGAACCAAGTCAATTCAGAAAATTGTAGATGTTCACTTTAGACTTGCATTCACACAGAATAAATAATGAAGTCTATTGTTCACAGGTGAGGTTTACGCACCAATCACTAACTGCTCCGGAAATTGGTCAGAGATGGTCGTTACTGTTTTATGTATCTACTCGTGCAAATGATGAAATACATACGCTCTTGCAACTAGTTGATGTCTGACGAAAACAATCTCAAATTCAACAACAGCAACAGCGAAACATCTGAGAAATCATCCTGCCGACTACGCCAGTTGTAAGGGGGGTTTGGGTCCGGCACTTATATGTAGCGTGGGAGAGGGGGGTCCAAAGCGGTAGGCACACAGATTCTTCATGATCTCTCCGCCAGAACACTGACGATTTATTCTTGACCTATAACCTGCACAATTGGTCTGATGAGAATTGTGCAGGCGGTGAGGAATATAGACAAAATACATTACATAATTTCCAAGCAAATACATTGACTTCAAAACACAGGCACTTTCAATAAGTCTTAAGTAGTGTAAATAAAATAAAATAAATTATTGTAACACAGTTCTCCAAACTGAACGTTGGTGTGTGATGCAATACTTATATACACTAGGCTTAGTTACATGGCATGTATCAATGGCACAGCAGCACTGGGCAATGGGATATGACACACATACGTCGTTGGGCCCAACTTCACTTAAACAATCTTCACACAGAAATACACACTCATTCCCCGCTGTCCAGCAGAACCAATGCCACACATACACCCATGACAACAAAACATTAACTTATACACGTACATGTACCATGTACCGCAACACGGAGCCTACAACGCCTAACCATCACGCGTGTGTTGCATTCCTAAACTTCACGCCAAATCCGTGACCCACTAAAGTTTTCTAACTGCGAAAATTACACTTTTTGGCAATGATGTTCCTAAAATCAACAATATCAAATGGATCTATGGATATTTGCGGATACAATGAAAATAAGCATGGGTTTATATTATTGCATTATAATGATTAAAATAAAAGTTAAAAACTACAAAGAAAGTTTGGCATCCTCACCTGATGAGAATTGTGCAGGCGGTGAGGAGCGTGGGTTCAACGAACTTTAAAAGGGCGCCACCACGCATCCCGGCGGAGAGAGGATAACTTTAAGTACAACAGTTAATTGAAACAATAACTAACGTTCCTATAAAAGAACAACTCACACTTAACTTGACTCCCTGCGGCGAGTGAGCCCTACTGTTTACAGTAGGTAAATTAATTATTTTTAATTGCTCCTTAATTAATTGGTCCAAAAATCAATTCTCAGTAAGTGCTCCCTCCATACCAATGGGGAAAAAACATACCGAGAGCTCGGAGAACTGGGTCACTGCGGTCACCATTATCTCGGCCACAAAGTGCCATGCCTGAGGAGTCCCTATGGGAATTGTTTACAGTTCGGATTAGCATTGGGTTTCATAACAAGGTCATAGGGGCAGATAACATCTATAAAACAAGCCTGATATCGGCTCAGGGGCACCCTCATAAACAAAGGCCTTTGTGATTAATGTTTGACAGGTCTTGTGGTATTTTAAGCCAATTGGAATCTCCAGGTTGGGGGGTGTGGCTGTTGGGGGGGGGGGGGTCGGAGGATGGTGACGTCTTGGTATGATAACCTTAGGTGGCAGGTGGCAGGTGGCTTTTATCAATGGGCCAGGGGTTCTTTATTTAGCTGGAGCATGTATTCTGTGGGTAGCAGCATAGAAATTAAAAAAAAAACTGCTTTTAAATAAAGGTAAGACACGATGTTAGGAACGTAGTGTTAATTAACTAATTAAGTAGGCCTACATAATTAATTTATCAGGAAGAAAAACATCTCTAGACCCTCTGAAACAAGTTGAAGTTTCATAAAATTGGGGAAATCAGTTAATTAACCCAGGTAATTAACGATTTTATGACCTACTGTAAAAAACAGTAGGGCTCGCGGGACGGGATAAAGTAGTGTTGTCAAACGCGCCGCAGGGTTTCTTTGAGTTGAATTTGACTTCATAAAGTGTTGTTACTCATCGAACTATCATAAAGGTTGATTCAACACTTTAGGTTTAACCAGTTCGCGTCGGAGGCCGTGTATACACGCACATTTTGTTTTTTGGACAGCGGACCGGAGAGCGTCTAAACACGCCACAGGATTCTCGTGAATATTTGTATAGATTCCCGGTCGACGTGGCAACGAGCCATAAGCATACGGTGGAAGACGCGGTCTCCCCGGTCACGCTCTGGTGAGCACCATTGTTCGTGTTTGTGCGGTAAAAATAAACCCGCCACGGGGGTTCGGAAAAACTTGTATTCCCGGTGCGAACTGGTTAAGAGTGCTATACAACTCTCCCGTCCTCTAATGCCCCAGTCACATTGGAGCTGCGATTGCCTACGACCATGTCAGTCGTGCGACCTAGGGCGGTCTTGGCCCGGTCGTAGGTTTTTTCTGCGATGTCGGCCTAGCAGTCACACAATAAGACCTGTCCCCGACTGCTCTGCGACTTGTAGCCAACTGATAGCACGACTGGTCGCAAGACCTTGAGGGACTTGTCGTACGATCACCCAAGACTACCTACGATTGTCAAGGATCAGTCGCACGACTATGCATGACTATTCGCACGACTTGTTGTGCAGTCGCAAGACTAGTCACGCATAGTCGTGTGACTAGTCGTGCATAGTCGTGCGAATAGTCGTGCGACTGTTGGACGACTGGATAGCCCCACGATGAACCACGACTACACTGTAAAAAATTACCGTAATTTTACGGCGAAAAGTTTGTATATTCTACGGTGAATTACCGTAATCATCCATTTCTCAGTGTTTTACGGCCGAAACCCGTATTATGGCCGCTCCCATTGAACTCTGGGATATATCCAATATGTAAATGACTGACCTTAATTTGACCTAGCTTTTGCGCTCGAATCATTTCCACGGTTTAAATATGTGAAAATGGGTGATTTTAGCCCATTTTCAAATAATTTACTGTTAATTTTATGATTACAAAGGTAAGATTTTGATGTTCTCTTCTATGTTGATGTAAAAAAGTACATTCAAAATTTAAAATATTGAAATATAGATTATAATTGCTTGCCACCATGACTAAAAAGAGTTTCCAAAAGATAGTGTATATAAAGAATACATGTTCCATTTGTTAGTAACTGGAGAGGGTATTGAAAAAGGAACCAGACTACGTGTGCGTACAGGTAAGTGAAAGACATTGTGTATAATAAATAGTTGCATTGATTAACTCCTGTATCTGCAGATCTATACCATAGTAGATGCAGCGTTTCCCCATGGACGTTAACCGCTGCGTCATATACGGTACCCGTAAAAAATATGTAAATATTTTACGTAAAATAACGGAAAGTTTCAGTAAAAACTACGGTAACCGTCATTTCGCAGGCCGTAATTTTACGGGATTTTCCTGGCGTCCAAACTGCCAGGAAAATCCCGTAAAAAAACGAGATTTTTGTTTACAGTGTACGTAAGACCACCCAAGACTTGTAGCACGACCATCGCACGACCATTGAAGACCTACCTACGACCAGCTACGACCAGTTTGGTCGCAGCCAGGTTTTTGAACATGATCGAAAACCTCCCCAAGACCGAATTCGGTCTTGCGACTCCCCAAGACCACCCGCAACCACCCGGGACTTGTCGCAGGACTTTTCTACGATTCCTGGGTAATTTCCAGTCGCAGACGATCGTAACCTGTTGTAAGTTGTCGTATCCTCCAGTGTGACTGGGGCTTAAAACGAACATTTTTCATGATTGACGGGTGACAATTTTACCAAAACTATACTGAAGTGGACAGGTGTTGTGGGCTTACTTTAGACACCTCGATGTCGGTGATATGTCACACTAGGAAACTATAATTTTAACAGCCAGTCAAAGAAATCTCTAAGAAAAAAATTAAAATTTCCAGATAGTCTAGATCTCAGTTAGGTGTTACTAATCATGTAAGACACCGTTATAGGAAAATGTTTCTTGTAGGCTACAATAGCGTACTCCAGAAGTGTTGGATGCAGTATCCTATACCTTAAATCACAATTTTGTTTAAATGGACATAAATGCGTATGTTCTCAACGCAGGTAAATTGTAAAAATATTGAAACATAAAAATAATTTACAAAGAATTTATTTAATATGATCAATATTGTTTAAAGATTAAGTATTCATGACCAATAATTTAAAAAAAAATTTGTTGCCCGAGCATAGCATTCATATTCCTTCCCAAACCACATATTGACCCAAATGAAACACCCTCTGTTGGTGAACGCAACATTTGAGCGAGAACTGGCGAAAATTAAAAATCTTTTTCATTTCCTATAAACATACGAATTTCTTTGAGGTTAAATGGAGGTATATCTTAAAACATGACATACTTTTAAGAACAACAGTATCTAAAGATGTACTCGTGCATAAAATGTCTTTTTTGGGATGACAAAAAAATTCTTGCTGAACCACATAATGACCCATTTTTGACTCAATTTTGTTAATTAAAAAATCAAGGATATGTTTCCAGGTATAATTTTTTTAGGAAAATAAAATTAACTGTCCACTTCTTACATTCAATTGAAAAACAAAAATATAAATCCTTTAGAAACACGTATACAGCCGATTTCATTTTGGGAATCCACATAATAACCCACTATTTACATCAGATTTAGTGGTTAAAATGCATCCTGGAAAAACGATAGTTTTATATTATAAATCAAGAATTTGTTGATTTTGTATTATATTGTATGTAAAAAGGTTTTTCTCGTACTTTTCAAAGAAGAATTAAAGTAAAGCCCCTTAAAATAAAACAATTACAAGTTTTTGAGTGTTCGGCTATATGTTGCAGAAAAAAATTACCACCGCCGCGCAAAAGGCATGTAGTGGTACTATAGGGTCGGGATTGAGTTTTTGATGGTTGGTTAAATACACTTTTTGTTGAAAATATAGCCTATTTCGGGGTGAATAAAGAGGAATAGGTTATTCTCCCCTCCTTTTTAGTAACTGGAATTAAAAGGTTGACAAAAAGGGTATTTAAATCAACAAAACCAACTTAAAGACAAAATCCGTGCTCAATTATTCCCGTCTCTCCCCGCTCATTATGTGGTTTGTTCAAGCACCTATTGGATCGTACGTGGGACGTAGTGGGGACATGTGGACAGGGATTTTCTGGATCCAATGGTCAAGGAAGCCCAAATCCCCCTCCCCTTTGTACCTTTTCAGTTTTCGCGTGCGTGTGTGGGTCCCTTATTGATACCGTACTTTTGCTATTTGTATAGTAATGTGTGGGCTTCATCCCCAAAACAATTATTGCTATAACTGAAACACGAACGGAAATGCATCATGCGCAGTTCACGACGACGACTTGGATTTTTTTAAATGCTGTTGAGTGAGGAACTTGATCTCCTGCTGACAAAATACCACCTTCCAGGTTATTTTGTTTTCGCGTGTTTATTGTTACTTAACTTAAACACAAAGTGGAATTTTACGGGGGGGGGGGGGGTGGGATAGGTAAATGTACATGCTGTGTATCATGGCTCATGGGGTGATGTACAAAAAAGGAAACGGCAATGTTTGGGGTCGAGTGACATTTTGGTACTATACATAATATATGTAATGAATACGTCATTGATGCAGCGGCTATTCTATCATATGGTGTTACTCTAAAATAAGTCATTTTGGTATTTGACGTTTTAAAAAAGTTGTTTATTAAGCAGAATATAGGCTTAACAAATAAATAAATGAATGGATTTTTCGTCATCAAATTAGCTTACATAAATGTTATTTTCCAGGTGATTTGAATAACTTTCTTCACTTTTTTTCCATTTACCTCATCAATCACATTCAACACTTCTTGGATTTAAATTTTAAGTGTTGAATCAACATGATTAAGTTATACTTAACATGACTCCGTGTTAATTGAACAATTTTTTTGAGTTGAATTTAACTTCACAAAGTGTTGTCACTCATCGAACTATAATAAAGGTTGATTCAACACTTTAGGTTTAAGATTGCTATACAACTCTCCTGTCCTCTAAAACGAACATTTTTCATGATTAACGGGTGACATTTTTACCAAAACTATACTGAAGTGGACAGGTGTTGTGGGCTTACTTTAGACACCTCGATGTCGGTGATATGTCACACTAGGAAACTATAATTTTAACAGCCAGTCAAAGAAATCTCTAAGAAAAAAATAAAGATTTCCAGATAGTCTAGATCTTAGTTAGGTGTTACTAATCATGTAAGACACCGTTATAGGAAAATGTTTCTTGTAGGCTACAATAGCGTACTCCAGAAGTGTTGGATGCAGTATCCTATAGCCTACCTTAAATCACAATTTTGTTTAAATGGACATAAATGCATATGTTCTCAACGCAGGTAAATTGTAAAAATACTGAAACATAAAAATAATTTACAAAGAATTTATTTAATATAATCAATATTGTTTAAAGATTAAGTATTCGTGACCAATAATAAACTAAAAAAATTGTTGCCCGAGCATAGCATTCATATTCCTTCCCAAACCACATATTGACCCAAATGAAACGCCCTCTGTTGGTGAACGCAACATTTGAGCGAGAACTGGCGAAAATTAAAAATCTTTTTAATTTCCTATAAACATACGAATTTCTTTGAGGTTAATTGGAGGTATATCTTAAAACATGACATACTTTTAAGAGCAACAGTATCTAAAGATGTACTCATGCATAAAATGTCTTTTTTGGGATGACAAAAAAATTCTTGCTGAACCACATAATGACCCGTTTTTGACTAAATGTTGTTAATTAAAAAATCAAGGATATGTTTCCAGGTATAATTTTTTTAGGAAAATAAAATTAACTGTCCACTTCTTGCATTCAATTGAAAAACAAAAATTAAAATCCTTTAGAAACACGTATACAGTCGATTTCATTTTGGAAATCCAGATAATAACCCACTATTTACATCAGATTTAGTGGTTAAAATGCATCCTGGAAAAACGATATTTTTATATTATAAATCAAGAATTTGTTGATTTTGTATTATATTGTATGTAAAAAGGTTTTTCTCGTACTTTTCAAAGAAGAATTAAAGTAAAGCCCCTTAAAATAAAACAATTACAAGTTTTTGAGTGTTCGGCTATATGTTGCAGAAAAAAATTACCACCGCCGCGCAAAAGGCATGTAGTGGTACTATAGGGTCGGGATTGAGTTTTTGATGGTTGGTTAAATACACTTTTTGTTGAAAATATAGCCTATTTCGGGGTGAATAAAGAGGAATAGGTTATTCTCCCCTCCTTTTTAGTAAATGGGATTAAAAGGTTGACAAAAAGGGTATTTAAATCAACAAAACCACATAAAGACAAAATCCGTGCTCAATTACTCCCGTCTCTCCCCGCTCATTATGTGGTTTGTTCAAGCACCTATTGGATCGTACGTGGGACGTAGTGGGGACATGTGGACAGGGATTTTCTGGATCCAATGGTCAAGGAAGCCCAAATCCCCCTCCCCTTTGTACCTTTTCAGATTTCGCGTGCGTGTGTGGGTCCCTTATTGATACCGTACTTTTGCTATTTGTATAGTAATGTGTGGGCTTCATCCCCAAAACAATTATTGCTATAACTGAAACACGAACGGAAATGCATCATGCGCAGTTCACGACGACGACTTGGATTTTTTAAAATGCTGTTGAGCGAGGAACTTGATCTCCTGCTGACAAAATACCACCTTCCAGGTTATTTTGTTTTCGCGTGTTTATTGTTACTTAACTTAAACACAAAGTGGAATTTTACGGGGGGGGGGGGTGGGATAGGTAAATGTACATGCTGTGTATCATGGCTCATGGGGTGATGTACAAAAAAGGAAACGGCAATGTTTGGGGTCGAGTGACATTTTGGTACTATACATAATATATGTAATGAATACGTCATTGATGCAGCGGCTATTCTATCATATGGTGTTACTCTAAAATAAGTCATTTTGGTATTTGACGTTTTTAAAAATTTGTTTATTAAGCAGAATATAGGCTTAACAAGTAAATAAATGAATGGATTTTTCGTCATCAAATTAGCTTACATAAATGTTATTTTCCAGGTGATTTGAATAACTTTCTTCACTTTTTTTTCCATTTACCTCATCAATCACATTCAACACTTCTTGAAACTAACCAAGAACAACGAAGAAACAACTCAAGGAAACTCTGGTCGATGGTGTCGCCATCCAAATAAACCGAAGAAGTCTTTGTTGTGGACAAAATCATATTGAAAAGGATCCAAGTTTATTTATTTTGTCAGGGGTGCATATAATGTAAAGGGATTGCCCTCTGAAGAAGATATAAAAAAAACTCACAAATAGGCATACCCCTAAAAATGAGTTTCAGAAATGTATACGAAATAATTGTTGATAAAGAGCATTTATGAATACATAATGAAGCACAAAACACTAATATTAATTATATATGCTAATTTTTTTTTCTTCAATCTTTATAAAACAAATCGTTTGTGACATTATTTGTGCCAAATTTCAGGCTCGTCAGATGAAATGTTCTCAAGTAAGAGCATTTATGTTTATTAATTAACTGGACTTAGTAATTTTTCACCAATTCCATCATTTCCCATTTAGAACAAATAGGATGATGGACCATATTTAGGAATCCCTACACTCAGAAAACAAATGGTAAAAAAAAGTTATGTAGAAAAAGTAAAATTCAACGAAAAAAATATACTAAATTCTATTGTACAAAATAACATACATATTTTGAGGGTAAATATTACTGTAAATATTACAAATGTTTTGTAAAATTTAACGAAGTGATGAGAAACTTGACAAGTAACTCGTAAGTTTTACAACGAAGCACATGGGAATCCTTCAGTTTACATTGATATATGTGTTTTTCCCACCGTACGTGCGCACGTGTGATTATTGCATGCACACGTACACACACATTTAATACAAGTACACTACCACATTGTCAATATGGAGAAGAAATTAAAGACATGCGTTAAAAAACCCAATAGAATGTTTCAAGTTGAGTAATTAACTAAGTTAATTTCGATTTTAGTGATCTTCAGTTAATAGACTACCCAGGGTCATATTTGTGATTGGTGTAATCACAGAAACAATTGAGTTTCCATGCAAACGTCTGCTTGCAGTATCATGTCGCAAAACAAACATCCACAACATGTTATGACATGCCGACACACAAGTAAAAATGTTACATATACAAAAAGTAAAATTTAGGAATAATTTCACAGAATAAAGGTAAAGTATTTACCTATAAAACGGGTATTGTTGATTGAATTTTACATAGAATAAAGGTAACAACTTTACGCTATAAAATGTGTAAGATTTTACAGAACTGGCATTTACCTAAAATTCATGTAAATATTAACCCAATAACAAAGTAAAATGTTAGGTCATTATTGTGTAACATTTTACCTAACGCCTGTCTGGTAACATTTTACCTAACAGTTACGTTCGCCCGCTACATCTAAAACATGGTTGGTTTTTTTTTTACACAATCTATGTATAAAAAAATGTGTGTGTATGTCCAAAATTAAAAGATGTGTGACATTTGCTTTTTATTATTTTTAAGTTCCCTGCCTGAATATTGGTAAATTTCAAGTTTTGATTGATAAAATCTGTTAATTGATATAGAAAGTTAGTAATTAAAATGTAAAATATTTAAACTGCTATGCAAATTTGACATCATTAATTTATCATAATTCAAGAACAGTACGTCAGATTTTAAAAAATCTTTCAGATTTTTGTAAAGAAAATGTAAATGATTTACCAACAATATTACAATTTGTGTGATCTGCCTATTAATAACAGGGTTATCAGTGCGGTGCGTGTGGTAAAGCAATTAAATCCGGTCCCATGAGACTCACAATTGTTTACAGTAGGTCATAAAATCGTTAATTACCTGGGTTAATTAACTGATTTCCCTAATTTTATTAATCTCAACTTGTTTCAGAGGGTCTAGAAATGTTTTTTATCATTGACAAAATGTGACTTTCACTTTTAATATTTTTATTTGTCAATTAATTTGTTCATTGAAGCAACGTATTCTCAGGAGACCTACTGTTTTTTACAGTAGTTTTTTTTTAAATCGCCATTTACCTGGAGTAATTCCTTGTTGCACATTTTTCTACACTACTAGTACTACCCATAGA
Source organism: Zoroaster sp. YZ-2022 (assembly GCA_029582265.1). Classification (NCBI taxonomy): domain Eukaryota; kingdom Metazoa; phylum Echinodermata; class Asteroidea; order Forcipulatida; family Zoroasteridae; genus Zoroaster; species Zoroaster sp. YZ-2022. Next base: position 105,695,966 of record CM055816.1, on the reverse strand, counting down.
ATACAAGCTCCTGCTATATATAGAACCCCTGGCCCATTCATAACAGCCAGCTACAAACGAAGGTCATGAATTACTAAGAAGTACCGCCATCCTCTGACCCCTCCCCCACTAACAGCCATACCCCAGTATCCACCCCCCCCCCCAAACCTGGAAGTTCTAATTGGCTTAAAATACCATATACCTGTCAAAGATCAATCACAAACCCCTTTGAGAGGATCTCTGAGCCGCTTTCAGGCTTGTTTTATATATGTTATCTGCCCTTATGACCTTGTTATGAAACCCAATGCTAAGCCAAACTGTACACAATTCCCATAGGGACCCCACAGGCATGGCACTTTGTGGCTGACTTTAATGGTGACCGCAGTGACCCAGTTCTCTGAGATCTCAGTATGTTTTTTCATTGGTATGGAGGGAGCACTTACGGAGAATTGATTTTTTGGACCAATTAATTAAGGAGTAATTAAAAATAATTAATTTACCTACTGTAAACAACAGTAGGGCTAACTCACCGCAGGGTATGTCTGCCAGTTACACCTCGAGTCAAGCTACATCCCGTAGCCTTAGATCTCGAGGGTCTTTAGCAAGATTATTGTGTTTCCAAGAATGCCACTTTCTGAAGTAAATAACAATTATTATAACTTTGATTTCAGGGTTCACAAAAGAAATATGTTTTTTAGGTGTTCGGCTTTTCAGCCGAACAACTATTGTAATTGTTCCGTTTTTTTTTTACTTCTCCTTCTTCTTCTCCTTAACTCTTCTCTACATCGAAAGTGCAAGTTAACAATTTCACACAACCTTGAAACTTCACACATATAAAGACCTTATCATGTAGATGAATCTAGAAGTTGTTACGTCATGATCACGTCATCAGGTATCAAATTACAAGCCATTTAAAAATGACCATTTGCTATCAACTGTATATCAAAATATACTAAAGCTATGATGTTCATAATCTGGGATCTGATAGATCAAGGCTTAGGCAACATTTGAAAAGTTAACGTCAAAATCGTCTGATATTTGCTTCCGGTCGTACCGGAAGGTCAAAGTTTTGATTTGTTTTTTTCTTCAAAATTCCTTTTCTGGGCCAAAATCCCATTGACTTAACACACACCAGACACTCGTGGTTCTGGGGCCCATTGTTTACAAACCGCAGAGACTGAGATCGTTATCTACTGGAAAACAGCTGGCGGTCTTCACGGGGAAGTTTGCGGTTTCACAGGCTAAAGCTCTTGCAGGATAAAATATATTGTATAGATGTGTGGTTGGGCGTTTAAGCCAATAACGGATGCGCTACAATATTTCTAAAACCATAGATCGTATTAACTTAATACTGCAAGTACTCATTTGACGAATCTTAAGTCACATTTTAACAATGATCCCAATTGATGAGGACATCAATTACCGTCACTTCCGAACACCTTGAGTTTGTGCACAAACTCTGAATTTCTAGTTTCTACTTGTAACTCTTTGGACCAAGCTATATACCATAACCTTAAATCTCGACGGTATTTTGCAAGATCCTTGCTGTTCCCATGCCGCATGAGTGCCGCATGACCCTTTCTAATGTGGCAATTTCTTTAAGATGTTTCTCCAGTGCCTTTGGGATATTACCAAGTTAGTGAATAGCAAGGCACTGCTACTGATAAGATGTAGTGGGTACGTTGTCTGGTACAGCAGCAGCAGGAATTCAAGGGGGTCAAGCAATCATCCAGTACAATCCTTGTTTTGAAATGGTCTTCACACTGTTTCTTGGTTGTCACATGATCCGTCATGACTCTCTTTGAATATTTGATGTTTCAAAATGGTAACTCTGAAATAACAGTAAATTAGTAAAGGCAAATTTTATAATTGATGAAAAGTGACAAAGGGAAATTCTGATACATGATTCATTTGAAGCTTTGCATGGTAAGAAAGTAATCCTGGTTCTTTCACATAACTTGATTCTTCCAAGAAGACATTGTTTTGACAATGTGTCACCCATACAGGTTGTATATACAGAGTGCATTGCCGAATGATGCATTTCCATTGATATAACTTATCGTACGATTTGTCTTTTGAACATGTTTCTGAAAGGCGACACAATTCCTCTACTGTACATGTTTTTTTTATATTCATTTTATACTATTTTGAATTGATCATGTTATTTTTATTTATTTATTATTATTTTTGGGGGGGGGGGGCAAGGGTTGGGGCACTGCGTAGATTTGTATTACTTTGGGGCATGTTATTGTGGTGACTACCTTACTTTCATGTACATTTTTGTAAATATTTACATCACGTGATGCGAAAGGCCAATCAACGCCAGCTTTACTCGCTCACTGGTACGCTGTACAGTGCTGTATATACGTTGTTTTCTTCATTGACTTTTTCGCTGGTTTTTCGCCTCACATGGTTTTTGGATATTACCAGCTTTTGGATTGTGAGTTTTCATGCACTTTCGTCATATATTTTTACCGCTTTTCGACCTTTTTGAGGAGTTCATAAGTTAACTGTTAATCGTCATTGTATATCGTCTATTGTTCGTTCGCCGTCTGTACTTTGTGAACAATCCACGACACATAATACTCAGTCTGAGGATACATGTACTTGCATGCTCTCCAGTTTTCCCAGCCGACCAAAGCCCTGCGCCATTCTCCAGATCAGACAAAGTTGGGTGAGTTGAAATCTTACGTTGGATAAACATTTCCCATTGTTATTTGCGGAGTAGAAACAAACTAAAGATCAATTCACCAAATTATCAACGAAACAAGATAGGATGTACTTATGTTCATGCAGTACTGACAAATGTATAATACTTGTTCCTTACATTATACATGAACTCTCTGAATGTTTGCCTCCACACAAGTGTAGTGCAGGATTAGTAGTGCAACTCAGATTTTTATTCCCAGCAGCTGTTGACAAAAGATAAGAGGATTAATGTTTATTTGGAAAATTAATGTTTTGATGTTGCGCTTCTAAATGCAAAGGTACATGTAGTCTCATTTCATTTGTTTTTATTTTCAAGATTAATTTTCTTTTACAACCATCTGGAATAAGATGAAACATGATTAATTTTTTTTCTTCTTGGAAACATTTCCAGTTTGAGGGTGTGTCATTATCGTCCATGTACACAATTAGCCGCACTCCTGAAATGACGCACTTACCTTTCACTTAGCATTTCTATGGCTATTACTTAAACTATTGCATAAACTTATCTAGGTCATGTTTCTTACAAAAATTAGAAAATCACAGTGAAATTCATTGTATGATTACTGGAAAGTTAGTGCTTGTGAAAGTGGAAAAAGTTTAGCCACTGATTTGACTAGACTAGATATTAAGGGATGTACCTGACCTCAAATTGTTTTTTCATGAACATCTGTGATTTTATTGTTCTATGCTGTCAGCGAGCTGTTCCCTGCAGAAACCAAAACATGAATGCATTGCATTTGCAATAATTTTTTTAACAAATACTCATCCTCAAAATGGACATTCCTTATAGAAGAAACGAAAGAAGACTAGTTTATTCTTTCATGTTTTTATATTTCCTCAGTAGTGGAAAATTATTGAGAAATGAAACATTATTAAAAATATCATGGTAATAAAAAGAAATCTATTATTTTACAAAATGCTAGCATTATTTTTACTCATTTCAAAGTTTTAAAGTTCTTTTTGCAACAATTTTAACCACCTTTCATTTTGAGAGTGTCTCCAAATTATTAATCGCTATTATTAAAAAGTGTTGAAAATGAAAACGGGTATCTGGGTAACTGAAGTATTTTGATTTCGGATATCCGGTTCCAAAAATATCCGAAAACCATAATCCACTTATGGTTAGGGTAAGTAGAGGATACGTATCAATGTTATGCATGGAGATGCGTGCATAACATCACGGCGTTCATGTCCGATACGTTGTTTTTAAATTAATTTGTTTTCCAAAGGATCTTATGTAAATGGCTGATCTATCCAATTAAAGCACTAGTTACTCTCATTTTATCATGGTCACAATATACACGCACGAACACATGGTGGGACTAAATAATTTAGTACGTTTGAATAGCGTGTAAAACGTTCATAATTATAGGGGCATACAATCCCTTCTCAAATGGTGTAAACAGACTTATTGAGTCCCTCTAGACCCAAGAAAACAATTTCAACCAAAACAAATATATGGGTGCCCAATATACAACCTTGCGCGCTTGAAGGCACTAAATCATTTAGTACGTATGAATAGCGTCTGAAACGTTCACATTGGAGCACACAATCCCTTATCAAAGGATGTAAACAGACATATTGAGTCCCTCTAGACCCAAGAAAACAATTTCAAGCCAAATATAAAGTTTTATATGGGTGCAAGCCCACAATCCCTTAAAATAAATTGTTACCCAAAACCAATTTTTTGGCACATTTTTTGCACTGCTGACGTTCTACAGAGAAACCAAGAGATTCTATTTGTATGGCCATTTTAATACCCACAACCAGACCTCAAAATAAACATCTCAGGTTGCCGAAATATCTGGGCAATGTCTGGGATTAGTGCGGCAATGTCAATTGGTAACAGCTGTACTGTTTCAATGGGTTGTCTGCTGGCAAGCCCCCCCCCCCTTACTTTGAAAGCTGCATACCGAGTCAATGGTTCACCCCAGGTTGACATTTTTTTAACCATGTTATCAGGCACTGTATCAATAGAGAACTTATGCAAAGTGGCTGAATTTGAGTTTTCAATGACGTAGTAAACAACAACTGTTTACAAACGGCTGAATGAAATAGCACCACCGTGAACCGCAGGGTTTTAATTAAACGTTTGTGATTAAAGAACATTTCCCATCTGTAACGTAATAAACTTGTATCGCTAATGCCCCGCCGTACTTAAACAATTTACATAAAATAATAATACATTCGTCAGTCACATGAACACACTCTCTAATTTTTCCAGACATCAGATGGTGTACTTTATTGTGGATGAACATTTGCGCAACATCAATTATGAACTATAATTATCACTGCGCTCAAACCACATAATTCACCAAAAAGCAACTGCACAAGTAAGAGCTCAAAAACCACATAATGAACAAGAGGGGGGAGGGAGGGAGGAAGGGAGGGAGGGTGGTAAAGAAAAAGGAAAAAAAGAACACATCGCGACGGCATCCAGACAGGCAGTCACGCGGGCATATAAATAGTCTGGTGCGCTGTGGACTGTGCGCCTCACCCCAGATAACGTAGCAGCATCGTAAGAACCAGACCCAACCACATTTCGTGTCCCAGTTATGATGTTGTAAGAGCTCTACAGAAAACATAGAAATATACAGAAATTTCAACCCCTTAAAAGTCAATGAGCATTATAAACCCATTATTATTGGTTAACTCTTGAAAAACGCCGTTACTTCAAGGTTACTTTTGTCATTAATGAACCAAAAATATCGGGACATCGCTGCGATTGATCACACGTAACGAGGACACAAGCTTGGCCGGCTGGCGTCTCGGTTACGGTGTGAATTGTTTGGTCGGATATGATGGTTTCGTACGTACGGTCAGAAGAATAACATTATGAAGTCCTCCAAGCCTTTGGACAGTTTTACAACAGTATGATTACAGAGAAGTATGATTTGCTGATAAACACGGTTTTTGTTTCGGATTTCTTTAATTTTACTGCATTCAATTTACTGAAGTTCTTAACACCGTAACCGGGACACGAGAAATGTTCGCGTCACATGTACATTTACCGCGGTTAAAATCTTAAGTTTGGGCAACTGAATATGGGGAAATTCATCGTAATTGTTAGTATCATTTAGTTTTGGCTTTTGTTTCATTTATACACAGCAAGAAAATAGTGACACCCTTATTTCTACAAAGATAGGTCATGGAAATAAGACTTACCTCGTAACATGAAAAAACACCGTAACGATCCCTGAACGACAGCGTTCGTTCTCCCCGAAGCGGTATCACATAAAATGGCGACCGCTGATGGCATAAATCGGCCGACACAAATCCGGGGACTTTGAGGACAGTGTTTCGCGCGAAAATATTCTTCACGTCTGCTGGCCACAACGACTTCAGTTTTCACACCGTTACAAATCCGTGGGACACGAAACCATAAATAGCGATGCCTGACCATGAATGAAGACCCTAATTTTTTTAATTTATTTCGTCGATAGTGCCTATCTTCTGAATTGGCAAAACACGGGAATCGCGTGGTATAATGCGTGCACGAAGTTTACAAACATTATTTATATCTACGGTAAATTGCCAAATCGCTATAATGGTTTCTCACGTAACAACCTGGGACACGAAAAGTTACGGTGATACCCATATTGCCGGTGGGTTGGGGAAAATGGTCAATACCAAACTTGCTTCAACACATTTATTTATTGATGAAACATATTCCTCAAGTTATTTATTCGAAAATAATAATATTTTACACACCAGTCATTTCAAAATAATGCAGACTTTATAACCTCTTATTGTTAGCTTAAAAAAATAACCATGAGAAGAAATCGTTGGGGCATGTTTTAATTTATATTTACTGACCATGGGAAATAATCACACAACAAAACAACTATGGGCCTGTGCAGTTTAATAAAAATACCCTTGAAAGTCTGAACATTTCGATATTCCAATTGGACCCTGTATTTATAGAAAGACCCATATACCCTGTCTATGCAAGCGCATACATTGTTCAGACACGGTAGTTGGACAAAGTGATCAAAACAAGATCTGCTGTATTGCTTACTTCAGTACTGATCAAAAGCGTCTCAGGTAGACACATCTTTTGTGCTCTTGGCATCACCAAGCTATAGAGGATGTGGGTGGTTCAATTCAACCGATGCTACATGTACCCTGTGAGGAATACAAATAGAATACTTGACTGATTCGTATGCTTTAACTTTTAAAGACGCTTTTTGTTTCGTAAGTTGCATTTTTTTTTTTCCAAAATGAGACAATTCAAAAAGTAATTTACTGTGGCTTAATTTGACATTATTTTATTTTTTGTTAATGAACTAATGAATGGACAATCATTAGGTTAAAGGTGAATTCAGCCAATAAATAAATAAATGTGATCTGCAAGAGCAGCGAGTAATATATAGAATCTGCTCGGAAGTAGGGCTTCTTTGTTAACCAAAATGAATGAAATGCAGTATTTATCCACATTCTGTAAGACAGTGGAAGCATTCATGTTGTTTAAATATCCCAGCACATCCGGGGATTTATAACGTATTACATGCACCAGAGCCGTATCTCAGTATGGTGCATATTGAGTGCATTGGAGCGGCACCTAGACACACGCTTCAATTTCAATGAAGGCTGTAGCGGTACTTGACTGTTTTAAAACATAAAAAAGCACGTCAATAAATGGTTTTCCTCAATATTTTGAGATCACAGAAATTAATAGTATTTTTTCTTATGCGGAAAAATGACAACAGAACTAGCAAAATATTTTAAATAAATTTGTAAAGTGTATATTTTACAATTGTCAAGAGTGAATTCATCAAGATTTTACTTTAATCAGGTTGTAAAATTATTCATTTTTGAAAGTTTTGATGTACAGTGTCACTGTATACATGTTCATGTACATGTAGATACATCCATTATTTATCTTTTGAAGAAATGGATAACACCCCACTCCACACAGATGAGGACATTTTATTTGCATTTAAAAGGGTTTCAACTCTTCATTAACCTATGAACTAATAACTTTAAATATATTTTCATAGAAATCATTGAAATTAAGGTTTATGCTAAATAAATTAATCCTTTTTGTGAGATGTAAACATGTACCTTCCAAACAATCTGAAATTTAGGTAGAATTATTTTTAAAGCAATTCATCATATTGATAAGAAATACTAAGTGGTCTCACTTTTTGGGTTTTGATGAATGGTGTAATTTTTCCATGTTTCTTTGGTCAGGGAACTAAAGAAACGTGTTATTTTTAGCATTTTTATCACAAATTACTTGGTGCAATACTACACATGTATATTTAAGTTTTGAATGAAGAATTGAGTTAAATTTTAGAAAACTAACAACCAAACTTGATAAACTAAATTAATTGGGTCTCAGGACTATAGAAAGTGTTGCTACAATAACTCAACTATTTTACCTCTGAAACAGTTTTTGTAATGTTTCGCTAATTTCAACAGACATTTCTTTAGACATTTTACAAGAGAAGAAAAAATGATAAACCTCATTGAAATATTTTCGATGAAACTTTATATTTTGGAGGTTACACATGTTATGGAAAGGAATAGCTCCTCACAAAAAAGGAGGAAAAAAAACCTCATTCCCCAATGAATGGTGGGTGGGGTGTGACATTCATTCATTTTAGTCTACTCAAATATTAAATACTATTATTCAACAACAAAGCATAGACAACAAAACGTAATGTTTAATTTGTAAAGAAATTATAGCAACTTTGTGATAATTTGTGTGGGATTTTCAAGTGTATATATAGTATAGTTTACATACGTAGTAGTTAGCAGTGTTGTAGTCGAGACCGAGAGCGAGACCACAACTGTGGTTGGGACAATTTTGTTTTGTCAGTTTGTGGGTATTTATCATTCTGTGGTTGTGGTTAAAATGTGGATTGCTTGTGGTCATCCAAAAGTTCAGTGAACTGCATATAACATTGAAATCGTTTACAATTTTCAAATGGCCAGAGTTTTTCCTGTGTAAGAGCTGTGCCTTTGAATGTTTCACAGAGTAACTTGTATATTTTATTGTTCATTTACGGTCAAGTACGCGTCGTATTTTAACAAATTAAAAAATACTTTAAAATTGTACAATTTATAATTCTGTAGTTGGGCAAAATCTTATTTTGAGATGGGCAAGGGCCTTCATTTCTAAAGCCTGGACAAAAAATGCTCTTTTACGATAAAAACAATTTTTTTTTTTCATTTGAAAATAACTAATGGGATGCTTTTTTGTTATAGCTTGTTTAATCCCTACATGCCACAGGCTGAGCATTACTACATAACATCTACACTATCCACAATACTCCCCGCCCTGGGCAGTCTATTTTCCCCAAATGTTGCCTGAACACATCCCCACGGGCGTTGGGGTACGCCAGTGTCCCCAAATCACCCAACTGGATCCGTGTGTTGTGGCACTAACTCATTAGGGTTTATCCATATCACCTGTCTGTAATATTTTTTGCTGATAAATCACTATGATGACCTTTTAAACTTGTGTCAGTCTAGCCAAAGTTTACCCTGCGTAGCCTCCCCCACGCCCCACGAAAAATTGAAAGATGTCAAACCCTTTAATAACGTTACTAAATTCAAATTTTATTTCAGTATCATAATGTGTGACAATCAACTTCAACAAAGTTCATACAACAACAATCCAGTTAAACTCTGATTTTTGAATTCTTACAGACAGATCATTGTACCTGACTTATAATTTCATGACGCAAAAGACTTATGAGCTTTCAGGCATAAAAACAACTAGAATCCATAGCTAAAATGGGAAGAAAATGGTACTCCTGGAGCTCCGTATAGTCAGCTGTTGTTATGTCACCCTACTCTCTTCCATTTCCTTTCCATTAACTCAAAGGAAATATTTCAACAATTTTAAAAACTATCCAGCATCTCTAAAAACATTTATGGAGAATTCAACCAATTAGTTTTAAAATTTCTAAAATGATCTGGAATTTAATAATCATTTCATAACTGCCTTAACATTTTCCAGTCATCAAAATACATTCTTAGGAAAATTTAAAGTTTGAAATTAAGTAGCACGCGGTTCATGCAGAATTTGTGGCACGATTTGACAACTAGCTTCAACAGTTTACGAGAGTGCACCTTAAAAAGTTCACTCAATTTTAAGACACTGGATAACATTTCTGGAAATTTGCCAGAACATTAAGTTAAACTTGACATCCGCAATATTTGGGGAAATACATTTTTCCTAAAATTCTATTCCTAAAACAAAATCTTGAATAATTTTGTAATGGAAATGTGATGTTCTGCCATTGACCAATCCATTAAGCCCTCCCCACCACAGCAACTGTTTAGGTACATATTAGTAATAAAAAAAAGGGTGAATTTGTGAGTCGTGATCATTGGTCAACCAGTCGGCAGAACATGTACATGGCGAGGCCTAATACATGTAGATCAGTCTAATCAACACGCGTTTGGTGTGATGATTGGACTCCTTGAGAAACTTGCAGAAAAACTTTACTTCATTTGGCTCTATTAGGTTGTGAGGTACAGTTCAACAAACGTTTGACTTATTACCATGAAAATACATCATGTTAAAGTTGTTGAAATGGCATCCATGTCACAAAATAAAACCCAAGCTATATCATGTAGCACAAACGTTATGTAAAAGATGTAAAACCTATCTCTATAGGTGCTTTACTTTCGGAGATATTATTGTCTGAAGATCAAAGGTCATATTATAATTTGTCAAACGCTCGTTGAATCATATCTCAAAAACTAATGAGCCCAAATAAGTTTTATGTTTTTTCAAGAAGTCCAATCTTTACACCAAATTTCCTTTCACTCCTTCAGGTTGATTCACAGCATTTTCTTTAGGAATGACTGGACATTATTCAAGAAGAATCTCTTCTAACATTGCCCTTTTATGCACCTACACCTTCAACATGTCCACCTCCCCTTTCGACACAAAGCTGACAGCGACGGAGCATGTCCTGCTGTGCTCGTCTCACCATAGCTGGATCATTGCGTAAAGCATCCACTTCATTTCGAATACGGCCCTGCAATTCATCAAGATCACGGGGAGGAGTTGCAAACACCTTGTTCTTCAAATGTCCCCAAAGGAAATAATCACATGGTGTGAGGTCAGGTGATCTTGGTGGCCATTCCACCTCATGGTTGACGGCGATGACTCGTTCTCCAAAGACTTCCCTCAGACGATCTTGGGCAGCGCTAAGGCGATGTGCTGCCGTCTTGGGCCCACCAGAGCTGTCTGAAGACCCCACAAACCTGTCGCTCAAAGTGTTCCTGCAGCTGCGGTAATCATTGAGCATCTGCAGATACATGTTACCATTGACATTCCTTTGAAAAAAACAAAAAAACAGTCCGATCAGCTGACCACTTCCACAAAGTGCTAACCAATCAGTCCACTTTTGTCGACTCATAAAATTGAATTCTGGGGGGTGTCTTGCTGGTGCATATTCAAGAACATTATGCGTATTGACCTTGCCGTTCATGGAGAAAGCAGCTTCGTCGCCGATTACGAGATTCCGCAGAAAATGTACATCTCTCTCGGTACGGGCTATCAACCATCTGGCAAACGCCAGCTTTCTAGCAAAATCTCCTGGCGTAAGTTGATGTCGGATGTGAATCCGATATGGATGCTAGTGGAGGTCCAATCTCGTGATTCTGTTGAATGTCGCCGAAGGCAATCCCAGCCCATTCCGCCTTGCGCTGGTGTCCCTAGGATGCTCCAAAAGTTGCTGCCTTACTGCTGCAATGTTCCCTTCTGATCGCCCTGTGCGCCTCCTGCCAGAATTCCCCTTGTTGCGGTTGAGGCTAGTGCCATACTCTTGATATTTTCTAACATTCGCCCAGATGGTTTTGGCTGCTGGGGGCTCCCGTTCTGGGAAACGTTCCCTGAAAGCATCGCGAGTTTGCTGCAAACTGCGAGTTTTGTGAAATGTTGTAACCACAGCTCGCTGCTGTTCAGTCGTTAGTTGTACCATCTTTCCAACTACCTGTCCCCAAACCCAGGCCCTTCTTAAATACCCAACTTGAAGAAAAGGATGTCGTAACAGACGATTACCGCACCAGCTTAAAATCTTACATAATCAACTAGGCAGTCAAGTGATGCGTCCATTTCAGACTGCCTTGAACTGATTAGCCAAACTTGCAAAATGCGATTTGAATTTGCCATTTTCAATAACAATGTACTCGGTCATGTGACAGCAATGGGTCAATAAATGTATCAATGGAAAGCTGAGGAGTTCCTCTCTTCTTTGGTAAACTACATGTAAATTGTCAAACTAAATAACCTTGGCATATTAACTCCCTGAATTCGGTTTACCTTTTTTTTTGATACGCACTGTACAGAAGCATTTCATGTGATCACACTGCCTGCTTATGTCATAAATGCCTACTATCATACGGTTGTTCATTTGGAAAATCTATTATTACATTAGAAAATCAGAATTTGCTCATTTTTAATGTACAAATTAAAGATGGTGATTATATGCCAGGTTCCATTGACTTTGAGGTAAAATACAGCATAGGTGATGGTCAATAAAGGTTGAACGCATCCTAGCATTTGTTGTATAACCCCTTTCAATACCAACAGATATTTGTCACTAATGCATTGGTTACCACACTGTTGTCAGTGAAATGACTCTCTTGTTTACCAGAGGTATTTTTACTAAGTTTGTGTGTTTAGCGCCCTCGCATGACAATGGATTGAAAGGCAGTTATTAGTCTTTCAGGTGATATGAAATACTGTATGGGCAGGGTCACAGAAGAGTACTTTTACAAGCAACTTAGAGGCAACTAATGGTACTGCAGGCTAACAAAATGCTCAGGATGCACATTTTTTCTGACAGTGTAAAACATTACAATGAAAAGAAGCGAATATATAAATGTTAGTATTTTATTGTCTTGCAGATTGCCTGGAACTGATTGCCTGTGCATTGACTCATGTGACACTGCCTCTTTCAATGTCCATTAAAAGAAGTGTACAATAACAGATAAATAGTACAATTATCATGGCCAATATATGAAATCAGTAATTAATATGTGCACATACATGTATAAGAGCTGTCAAATCACTTCAAGTTGGATGGAGTTACAGTGTAATGCAACTCCCCTCCCCTCCCCTCTTCAATGTTGAGTTGGGTTGGCGGTGCGTCCAACATTGAAGAGGGGAGGGGGGCAGAGATTGCAAGGGAATGAACTGAATCATTGGCTGTGAAATTTCTCGAAGCATATGGCACTACACACATTGGCTTATTACAATGTTTACATATCATACGAGTTTGTCTTCTCTTAAACTTTGTACAGCTGTGCTTCTCCCGACGTTTCTCGTAAAGGTCTGGCCGATAAAGTTGTTACTGCGTTTGAAACATGTGGCATCGCACGGGTACATGTACTTCAATGGCGTGTTCTCAAGAATTTCACACCGATTGCAGGCTGCATCATCACATGTCGTTGAAACTTGACAGAACTCAGCGGTGGTTAAAGGTTCGTAATTACTAGCTCACCACAACTATTACAGTGCATGGAAATATGTCACTAAAACTGATCAAGCGTACATACAGTCCCAGGTGCCATCCAGATTTAACCACTGATCGTTTGCACCCTCACTAATGTTGCATCTAAGGCTGTTGTCAAGGCCACTCACACATGGGTAAATTCAGTGGCTGTTAATGGAGGGCGAGTAGGGTTTTAAGTGTTTAAATATCATACGAGTGCGTCAAAAATTGAAGAGGGGGTGGAGAGGGAGGGCAGAGATTGCAAGGAATGAACTTGAATCATTGGCTGTGAAATTTCTCGAAGCATGGCACTACACACATTGGCTTATGACAATGTTTACATATCATACGAGTTTGTCTTCTCTTAAACTTTGTACTGCATACAACACAGTTCCGTTTCTTGCGACTGCGTCCAGGAAAGTGTGGATGTTGACTTGAAGGCCTGGAACTCGCGAGTTGATTTGCATGCTGTGCTGGGTTATACTTCCAGGTGGAAAAGGAGACCCCTATCACCTTCACCCGGAATTCCAAACCTGACAAGCGACTGTTTGTAGGGATGCTATTGTAGACGATAGTAGCATTCAATAAACAAATGTCTAGCATGGTGACGAATAATCTTTTCCACCATTTTAGTGTTCGGTGATTGTGCGTATAATATTTGCATAATTGGCCTGCTAGATCACACCCTCCCATGTATTTATTATAATCATTGACTATGGATGGTTTTTTTTGCTCACGATATCAGTCGAACTCTTCCTGCTTCGAATCTTTTTTGTGGTGACACTGCAATCACCATAGTTTGTCAGGAGAGTGACACGCTTGCATCCTGCCATACGACGCATAGTTGGCCTGCTTTTTGATAAAACTGGGGATCAGCATCTCTTGTCATGTGGTGTTTTTGGGGTTTGCAAAATCTGGAATGCCTCGTGTGGTGTATCGCACAGTTCCACAAGCTCAAATCCTAGCTGTGACAACTTGGATACCAGAGCCGGACTATTGAACCAATTATCCATATAGATGCAATGTCCCTTATGTTCTAGTCCTTTCAGTAGATTCAAGACTATTTTGCCTTGTGCGGGAAGATTGGGTGGATGGTGCGTTGCAGCATAAGCAATGGTGGTTTACTTGGTGGCGACATGGGTTTGAGACCCCGTGAACAAGCTCCATGCACAAGTGTACCCAGTTTCCGACTCGTTCAAAGAAAAGTATTTCAATCCCATTTGGCAGCCTTTCGTGGCATGTACTGTTTGAAGCCGATTCGTCCATTGAATTTTTACCATAGTCTCGTCCGGTGAGAGGTTTCTTCCAGGCTTATAGATCCGAAGAAAGGATGGCAGTACAATGTCCAGTAGAGGGCGAACTTTGAAAAGTTTGTCAGGGGATTTGTCTTCAGCTTGGTTGTTGGCGAGGTGCAAAATCGAAGGATTGCCGTGAATCTATTACGAGCCATGGTCGACGAATACAGGGACTTCGCAGGACTTCGGACGTGGACCAATGCATGCTGTATCGGGGGTCTTTTGTTGATGCCCATGGATAAGTAATGCGGACGAAAGCCATCATTTCGGGAACATTTGTCGAGGTCAAGCACTAGCGGATTGGCTGTGTCTGCAGACAAAGTTTGGGCTGCATAACGATTGGTCTCTTCTACCATCAATTCCCATACTGCTTGACAAATGTACAGTTGCAAGATTTGGAGGGGTGAGAACTTACTGTAATCTTGAGTACAACCGGTGTGTTCTGTAAATTGCACGGCGGTCGCTTACGCTTATAGTCCGGGGCACTTGCTGCACGCCATCAGACCGGAAATTCTGCTTTTCCGATGAAGATGATGAGGTTGGGATATGCTCCTCATCACCGTCTTCCGACGTAGGTGGGGAAGATTCGTCTGAGGACATGTCAGACCCCTATCAGCAAAGAGATTTCTTCCAAAATATGTTCTCTCTCATCGTCGTCCATGTCTGATCGTGAAGGACGCGTTGTGGTAACTATTTAAACCCACGCGCGCGTGCCTTTTGTAAACCGCACTGCCAAAAAGAGGGCGCTGTTGACATAGTGATTACCACCAAGATGGCCCATAGTGCCATTTGGCTTTCACGGGGGACCAAAGGGACCTGCACTTTTGTGTGCCAAAAATACTCCATGGTTATCAACTGGAATGTAACTTTGAGCCAATTTGGCACAATGGGATTGAAAAGGGTTATGGGGCTTCTAAACATTCAGCATCTGGTGATATGATTCCTCTGAAGGCGATTGGATGCCAACCCAGGGTTACGCGAAAACAGACAGTAAAGGTCATCGGTTTGACCATTGGGAAGTTAAAAGAAAGAAGAAGACATTCAATCTTTACTTTCACCCTACGATTTACAAAATGGTCAAGCGTGTGCGTTATGTTATAATAGCTAAGGGAGGGGATTGGGTGTAAAGTATATGGTAAAGCTATACGCACTTTACAGGACCAGCCTATAAATCATGGTTCAAATTTTCCGGGATTTTGCATGACGTAACCGCTGCCTATATAACTAGGTCACTGTAGGTGTCATTACTGGGTGTGTCCCTTATACGCTGCCATTCCCACAACACAAGGCTGGTCGTAACTCGTAGTAACATCATGTCATACGATTTAAATGCACGTCAAGTTCGTCAAGTGTACCTGATCACGTACAGCCGTGCTTCTACCGACGTTTCTCGTCAAGGTTTGGCAGATAAAGTTGTGACTGCATTTGAAACATGCGGCACCGCACGGGTACTTCAATGGGCGTGTTCTCAAGAATTTCACGCCGATGGCGGGCTGCATTATCACATGTCGTTGAAACTTGACAGAACCCAGCGGTGGTTAAAGTTCGTAATCATTTAGCTCAGCACGACGGTCTGGCCGTAAATTTTTCATCAATTCACCACAACTATTACAGTGCATGGAAATATGTCACTAAAACTGATCAAGCTGTACATACAGTCCCAGGTCCATCCAGATTTAACCACTTCGTTGGCACCCCTCACTAATGATGCATCTAGGCTGCTGTCAGGCCACTCACATGGGTAAATTCAGGGCTGTTAATGAAGGCGAGCCATCGGAGAACACAGCTCGAGGACGGAAGCGAGCACCCAGACTTACTGCATATGATGTATCACAAATGGTCATCGAAAAGGGCTTTCACACTCGCCTGCAATTGCTGGTGTATGAATAGCAGCAGAGACGAGAAGGAAGAGTGATCTTCTCCGCTTTATTGTCAACTGGGCAAAGCGAGCCGTCGAAGAGGCGATAAAGGTGATCATATTAGTACTGAACCATTCAATATAGTTTACTATCAGCAACTTTTAACAATCTCCCATTGTCCCCCCCCCCCCAATTTCCCATCACCCCCCCCCCCATGTCATGACTGATATTACATTTTGAACAAATTGTAGTTAATAAAGCTGGTCTAATTACTAAACCATTCAATTTAGTTTAAATTAAGCAACTTTTAACCATTTACCATTTTGACCCCATCCTTGCTTGCTCGTTTATTGACGGTTAATTTCACCCCCACACAGTTGTAAATCCTCATCTCTGAGATTGTGTTAATTTACTCGCTTAATGAAGTTCTCTAATTACATCCTTTTGTAGGTTGGCTGGGAAATAGCAGAGTGTGAAGAAATGGTGAGGAGATCTAACCTGAGCAGACTAGACATGCTACGTGAAGCAAAAGACAGTTGTGTATGTGAAGGCAAGTGGCTTCCAGTGTGCTAGTGAAATTCTTGTCAAGAATGGTCTACACATAAATGCTTTTGCCGAAAGTATCTATGTCTTATTGTTACATGGAAGGGAAAATATCGAAACTTGATGATTACAGGCCCTGCCAATTGTGGCAGTAGACATTCATGTTCAATCCCCTGCGTGAAATATATGAGACATTTACTAATCCTGCAACAGGTACTTTTGCATGGGTAGGAGCTGAGTTAGCTGAAGTTATCTTTTTGAATGATTTCGTTGAATCCCAAACTGCTCCCTTAACATGACTCTTATTGTTACTTGAAGGCCAAAAGTACATTTACCTGCACCTAAGTCCCACTACGCATGTGACATCATCTTGAGAAAAGCACACCCATATTTTCTACAGGCAAGCAACCTTTAGTGTACATTGGTGGGGTGTAGATGAACGTGAAACGGAAATGATGAGTGTTCGTTGGAAATGTTTTCATTTTCATACCGTCGTGTCCAACAAGTAAATGTAGCGTCATGGCTATGTTTTTTCTCATCTTGTGCTAGACATTGCAAACCCCATAAAATCTGTAATAGGTCTTTAAAACATCCTGGTAGTAGCAGAGTAATGTTGCTTTGCTCACAGGATTTGGTCGTTTACCCTGGCCCATAGCAGAGTAGACCATAGTAAGGAGAATTGTTTTGAGTGAGTGTAGAGATTTACATAAACTTTTAATTAGTGTGACCCGCTCTGAAAGAATAGGTGATATGCTCACAAACATTCAAAAAATTAGTAGTTTTCATATGGCTAAAAGCACACAACATAAGCTTTGATGTTTTAATTATATATTGTAGAGCTCTATATCCCTTACCGTTATGGACAATAATGATCAGCATTTACATATTGATAATTTCATGATGATTTCTGACACTAACAGAGAAAAACGTTTCTTTGAAATGTTTTTAGCCATTGAAAGATGATGCTACTGAAAAGCTCACACAAAATTATCACAATTTTTCCACTTTATTCACCGAAATCAACATTTTTATTAAAAAACCTCTGAGAAAAGGTGATATAAGTTGCGTGCTGTCATGTATTAATGCACAACAGGCCGTCCCATGTTGAGGAAAGGTGAAAATATTTGAATTCTTATCTTTCTCTTGTTCTTGTACTTCCATTCCTATCTTTATATTGTTTCAGATTTAATTAACGGAAGTATAGTTTCCCGATGAATATAAAAGGTAGATAAAACCAAAATTTTTGCACTTTTCAGCATCATCTTTCAATCGAAGCTACACATTTGAAAGGCTGTTTTCTTTTGTATATAACTATCATCAGCCAGCCTCAGGCTCAATTACACAACAGTTTACATTTAAAAAATAGAAAGAATACATAGTTCTGAATTTAAGTGGAACATATTAATCCAATGACAAATCATGTAAAAAAAAGATAAATCATTCAGGTACATACAAGACACATAAAAATATTGCACAACAGGCATACTTCATTCAGGGGGACATAATAGAGAAACCACAGTACATTATAAACAGATATGCTTTATTCTTAGGAGAAAAATCGTTTTGAAATAAGCTGCATAACATAGCTGAGGATATACAATAATGCATACTCAAACTGTAACTTTTTGTCAATTAACAATGTTTTTAACCCAAGATTTCAGTAACTGTGTGTCAAATTTGAACATACACATGGTTGGTTACGTGTAGGTACCCAAAAAATTTAAAAATAAAAACTCAACAAATATTTCATAAAAAAAAGCACCTATTATCAATTGTGGAATGGCCAAGTAACTTTTTATGCTCTTGAGAGCGACTATACTTGCGTACCAAGTGGGATCATATACACTATCCCAAAAGCAACTATATTTTGTAAAAATACACTTACCGTATGTATTTTTTACGAGATAGTATTTTGTTTAAGCAGTATACATGTAGGGAGGTAATTAGAGGAAGGTGGTTTAATTAGAGGGGGTACAGATTGTGGACGTCATTTTCCCCCAGTTGCAGCACTTGTGACTCCTAAACTAAGGCACTTTACCCTGATTGCGTTGTCCTTCGGATGGGACATTAAGCCTGTGGTCCCATGTACCACACTTGTATTGTATTGCACGTAAGACCACCATTGACACTCATCGTTAAGAGTAGGGATTACTATTGCCCAGTGTTTCTGGTTTATCGCGACTACTGTTTTGGCAGTCATTTAAGGAATTTTTTAAATTGATTTATCGAAAAACCATCTTTAAATGAGAGGTAGCCCATCCAGCAATACTGGTTCAGTTTCATTTAAAGAATGTACCTGTCAAATGTGCTCTTTAGAGTTTGACCGTAGAAAACATTTTTTGTTTCATTTGCTATTTTTCATAGCAGTACAAAAGTTACCCACTTCAAAATAATTCACATCTATGTATGAGTTTATTTGCGAACGCTAACCATGTCATTCGGCAAGTGTTAGAGGCGCGTTGATGCGCCATGCAATAACATAATGGTGGGTTTTGCAAGTAGTAGACGCATAACATCGAAATAAAACACTTTTGCTAACAACAACACGTTCCATTAGAAAATTTGTTATGACAATTTCAATTTATTTGAAGAGCACCGACAATCCATCTTGTAACGGTTGCATTGAATAATATGTAAAGCTTAAAGGGGTAGATGGCGATTGTTTTTGGTTGATACATCCACTTTAAATGTTCTGTATATACATAAAACTAACCAACCTTTGGAAATTTCTTTTCCTTGGATCGTTCACACTTTAGAAAAAGGATGAAAACCACCTTACATGTTTTTTCAGTTAAATCATAACAGACAATGTTACCACAGAAGGGTTTTTATGTGCAAATTTGCCTTTGTTTTAAAAGTGGTTTGTTTTTGGGCATTTTCACTACAACATGAGTATCTCAACACAGGAAACTTCAACGAAGGTTAATTGATACCATTATAAACTTCACACTGGTGGGGTTTCACATTGGTAATTAATACATTTTGGTAATCGAGTACTGCCTTCAATGTTATTGTCTATGGGGCTTTAAAAGATGGCAGAAATACATTGAAGAAGGTATGCATCATATAACTTGATATTTATTGTAATTCTAGTTATTAGTCAGTATCTCATCATTGTTATAGAAAACTAAAATGCATTATTTTCATTTATTTTTTTTTTATTATCAGTTCCTTCCCATTGAACAGAAGTTGAACATTTTTTTTTTTAGAAATGAAATGCATGGACACTCGTTGGTTTCAGTTTATTTTAAAGATGTACTGTCCGTGCTCTTCGAGTTTCACCGTGAAAACAATTTTTGTTTCCATTTGCTATTTTTCTGCTTAGCAGTACAAAAGTTACCAACTTCAAATAATTCATCTATGAATGGATAGATTTATTTGCGAACGCCAATCAATTTGTGCGCGTTATGGCCATGGCAAAATGCAACCTGTAACATTAAATGTTTTTTAAGTTGTTGACATTCTAATATCGAAAAAAAAAACACTTTTTGAAAACAAACACATTCCATGTGAAAATTTGTTATGACAATTTAATTTGTTGGAAGAGCACCTGACAGCAATTCACATCTTTAAAGGTTGCATTGAATAATCTTGTAAAGCAAAGGGGCAGACATTGCCAGTTGTTTTAGTTGTTGACATCCACTTACATGTTCTGTATATACATAAAAACTAACTACGCTGAGGAATTTTATTTTCCTTGGATGCACTAAACACTTTAGAAAAAAGAGGATAGAAAACCTTACATGTTACGTTTTGGTTTCAGTTAATTCATAAAAGAATAACTTACTTACCGAGAAAGTTTTTATTGAACAAAGCTCACACTTTAGAAAAAAGGATGAAAACTTTACATGTGTTTTCAGTTTAAATTCATAAAAGAATGTTACCTGAAAAGTCGAAATTGGAAATCAAAAGCCAACACTTTTGAAAAAGGATGAAAACCTTACATGCTTTTTCAAAGTTAAATCATAAAGAAATGGTACCTGAAAAGTCTTTGTGCAAATATTGGTTTAAAAGTGATTTCTTTTTTGCATTTTCACTACAACGTGAAAGCATCTCCAACACGGAAACTTCAACGAAGGTTAATTAATAACATTATAACCTTCACACTGAGTAAGATTTCACAATTGTAATGAAAAAATGTTGTACTGAGTATTTACCAATGTTGTATACGGTCTTTTAAAAAGATTGGAAATACCTTGAAAATGGTACATGTATGCACTATTTTGATATTTTTTTGTAATTCTATATTTTATTAGTCACCCCATTGGCCAGAAAACCACATTGTATTATTTTCAATTATTTTTTAATGTCAGTTCCTTCATTGAACAAAAGGAACATTTCATTTTTTATTACAAGAAATGAAAATGACAGACACTCTGTTGTCTAGTTTATTTAAAAGATACTGTCCGTGTTTTCGAGTTTCACTGTGACAAACATATTTGTTTCCATTTGCTATTTTTCTAGCAGTACAAAAGCTACCCACTTCAAAAAATCATCTATGAATAGATTTATTTATAACGCTAATAATTCCGTGCGTTAGAGCCAAGTGGCGCAATGCAACGAACATAAATTGTTTTGTTAAAGTTGTAGACATCTAATACTGAAAAGAACACTTTTGTTAAAACAACACATTCCATTTGAAATTTGTTAAGATATTTTTATTTTATTTGAAGAGCACCGACAGTACATCTTTTAAAGGGTTGCATTGAATAATAATGTAAACTTAAAAGGGGTATAATATTGATTGTTTTTTGGGTTGATATATCCACTTAATAAGTCCTGCATATACATAAAAACTAACCTTTGTGAAAATTTTTTTATCCGTAGGTGCTCACACTTTAGAAAAAGGATGAAAACCTTACATGTTTTTTTCAGTTAAATCATAACAGAATGTTACCTGAGAAGTTATTATGCAAAAATTTTGTTCAAAGTGATTTATTTTTTTTGGGGACATTTACCACAACGTGAGCATCTCCAACACGGAAACTTCAATCTAGCGGTTAATTGATACCATTATAAACTTCACACTGAGGTAAGATTTCACATTGTAATTAATACATTTTGTAAATCGAGTACTTACTAATGTTGTATAGGGGCTTTAAAAGAATGGCAGGAAATACATTGAAATGGTATGCATCATATTGATATTTATTGTAAATTTAATATTATTAGTCATTCCCACTGGCTATAAACTAAATGCATTATTTTCATTTATTTTTTAATATCAGTTCCTTCATTGAACAGAAGGAACATATTTTTTTTTTAGAAATGAAATGCATGGACACTGTTGTCTGGGTTTATTTAAAGATGTACTGTCCGTGTTTCTTCGAGTTTCACCGTGAAAAACATTTTGTTTCCATTTGCTATTTTTCTAGCAACACAAAAGCGTTTCAACTTCAAATAATTCATCTATGAAATAGACGAGATTTATGAACGCTAATAATTTGTGTTAGAGCTGCGGCGCAAATGCAACCAACATTAAAATGTTTTTGTTACGACATCTAATATCGAAAGAAAACAATTTTTGAAAACAACACATTCCATGTGAAAAATTTGTTATGACACTTTTAATTTATTTGAAGAGCACCGACAGTACATATCTTTAAAGGGTTGCATTAGTCAATATTGTAAACTTAAAGGGTAGACATGATTGTTTTTTGGTTCATACATCCACCTCACATGTTCTGTACATACATAAAAACTAACCCCTTAGAAATTTTTTCCTTTTGGATGCTAACACTTTAGAAAAAAAGGATGAAAACTCATGTTTTTCAGTTAATTCATAAAAGAATGTTACCCAAAAGTTTTATTGAAACAAAAGCTCACACTAGAAAAAAGGATGAAAACTTATATGTTTTTTCAGTTAATTACAAAAGAATGTTACCAGTAAGTCAGGGCTGGAACAAAAGCTAACACTTAGAAAAGGATGAAAACTCTTACATGGCCTTTTTTTTTTCAGCAACCATATAAAAGAATGGTACCTGAAAAGTCTTTAGGTAAAATTTCTGGTTTAAAGTGATTTCATTTTTTATGGGATTTTCACCATAATGTGTTATCTCCAACACGGAAACTTCAACGAAGGGTTTAAGAATATCCATTATAAACTTCACACTGAGTAAGATTTCACATTGTAATGAAAAATGTTGTATCCGAGTATTTACCAATGTTGTATACGGTCTTTTAAAAAGATTGCAGAAATACCTTGAAATGGTATGCATCATTTTCTTGATATTTTTGTAATTTATATTTTATTAGTCACTCCCACTGGCCAGAAAACCACATTGCATTATTTTCAATTATTTTTTTAATGTCAGTTCCCTTCATTGAATAAAAGAACATTTCATTTTTATTGAAGAAATGAAATGCATGGACACCTGTTGGTTCAGTTTTATTTAAAGATGTACTGGGCAACTGTGCTCGAGTTTCCACCGTGACAAACATATTTACTTCCCATTTGCTATTACTTTTCTAGCAGCGTGTTACCCATCAAAAAATCATTCATGAAATAGATTATTTGCGAACGCTACAATTGTGCGTTAGAGGCGCAATGCAAATTAACATTAAAAATTGTTTGTTAAAGTTGTAGACATTCAATATCGAAAGAAACACTTTTGTTAAAAACAACACATTCCATTTGAAAATTTGTTATGACATTTTTATTTTATTTGAAGAGCACTGACAGTAATATCTTAAAGGTTGCATTGAATATTGTAAACTTAAAGGGGTATACATGATTGTTTTGGTTGATACATCCACTTAATGTTCCTGTATATACAAAACTAAATTTTAGAAATTTTCTTTATCCGTAGGTGCTCACACTTTAGAAAAAAAAGGATGAAAACTCTTACATGTTTTTTCAGTTAAATCATAACAGAATGTTACCTGGAGAAGTTATGTGCAAATTTCGTTTAAAGTGATTTATTTTTGGGCATTTTCACTACAACGTGAGCATCTCCAACACGGAAACTCAACGAAGGTTACTGATACCCATTATAAACTTCACACTGAGTAAGATTTCACATTGTACCACATTTTGTAATCGAGTAATTACCAATGTTGTATAGGGATGGCAGAACACATTGAAATGGTATGCATCAGGCTTGATATTTAATTGTAATTCATATGTTATTAGTCATTCCCACTGGCCATAAAACTAAAATGCATTTTTTTCATTTTTTTTTAAAACACCCCCCCCAAAAAAAGGAAAAAAAAATTTTAAAATTTATTTTATTTGATGAAATTTTTTAGTTTGAAAATTTTTTTTCCATTGCTTTTTCAACAAATTTGACCCCAAAATTTATGACCCCTAAGTTTGGGGGCAGGAAAAGCAACCCAAATTAAAGGTTTTCAAAATAAAAAAAACCCTTAAAAACAAATTGGGAAAATTTTTATAATTTTTTTTTTTTAAAAAATACACTTTGGGTTTCATTTAATATTTTTTAAAAAGGGTTTTAGTTTTTTTTCCCCTCATGCTGATTAAAAAAAGGAAATTTTTTTTTCTGATTAAAACCCTTTGAAAAAAGGTAAAAATTTTTTTCAGAATTAAAAAATGGTACCCGAAAAATTTTTTAAAAAAAGCTCACACTTTAAAAAAATAAAAACCCCTTAAATAAAAAGAAGGGAAAATTTTTTAAATTTTTTTAAAAAAATTTTTTTTATTTTCCCCCAGATTCCGGAAAATTGAATTTTGCCCTTTTAAACTCATGTGACATTTTTTTAAAAATTTTTCCAATTTTAAAGGAAGTTTTAAAAAACAGAAAATAAAAAGGTACACATATTTTAATTTTTGAATTTTAGTTTTTTTTCTATGGGAAAACATTCATTATTTTTAAAAAATGTCATTCCCTTTTTGAAAAAAAAAGAAGTTTTTTAAAAAAGGTGGCATGTTTGGTTTTTCTTTCCCCTTTATTTTTGAGTTTTGGGTTTTTTTTCCAGTTTTTCCAAAAAAATTTTTTAAAAAAGGGGGGGGGGGGCGGAATTCCCCAAGGGAATTGAACTTAAAAAAACCAAAAATTTTAAAATTTTGAAAAAGCCCCTAATTTTTTTTAAACACACATTTCTTTAATTCTGTTTAATATCAAATAATAGTTTGTTTTTTTAAACTTTAAGCTGTTTTCTCCTTTTAAAAATTTTTCCCTAGGGGCTGCTTTTAAAAAAAAAAAACCAAAATTTTTGTGTTTGAAAACCCAAATTTTTTTTGGTTTGAAAAAGGTCTTTTTTACTCAATGGGCTTCCCCAAAATTTCACCATTGGCTTCAATTTACCTGGTGTTTAATTTTTAAAAATTCAAAGGGGGGTTAAAGGTTTTGTAATTTTTTATTCCAAAAAACCCAACTATTCAGTTGCCCTTAAAAAGAAACCCAAACTTTTTAATTCAAGCTTAAATACCCCCTTCCCAACAAAAACCCCCATTTAACATTTTTTGGGTTGCCCTCATAATTTCATCCCCAAAGTTTTGTCCAAGCATTTACCTGGGTTAAATCTTTGTTTAAGAGGCGTTGGGTTTGCGTGTACTATAAAAGGAAATTAAAGGGTGAAAAAAGGGAGGGCAAAAGATTTCAAGAAAAGGGGAAATAATGGCTGAAATTTCAAATCTCAACATTTTTTGACATGTTTAAAAAAAAAAAAAAATATAAAAAGTTTTTTTTCTTCTTTAACTTTGTTGCATTACCAACCTTCCTTTTGGGCCGGTGTCAAAAAGTAAAAAGTACTTAAGGCCTTAAACCCAAAAAATTAAAATTTGCCCTGTAAAAATTTGTAAAAACTTCAAGGGGGGAAAAGAACCCCTTCCCCTTTCAAATTTGGGGGGGGGTTTTTCCAAATTTAAAGGGGGGGGGGCAAGAATGCTAAATTTTTCGAAATTTTTGCATTCTAATTTTTTAAAAATGTTTTACATGGTTTTTTTTCAAATTTTAACTTTTTCCACTTTTGTGGTCGGTAAAATTGTTTTTAAAAAATTTGGGTTTCAGGGGGACAACTCAAAGGGGGTTTTAAAATTTAAAAGATTTGGGCTCATATCCAGTCGGAAAATTTCCTCCTGGAAATTTTGTTTTTTTCACCCAACAACATAGTTTGTCAAAACGACAACCTAATCCCGGGGCCCTCCGAAAACCCCTAGTTGCCTCTTTTGATTAAACTGGTCCCGGCCCCCTCCTGGAAAATTGGTGTTTTTGGGTTTGCAAAATCTGGAATGCCTCCCGGTGTGGTGGTATCGCACAGTTCCAATAAGCCCAAATCCTAGCTGTGACAACTTGACACCAGAGCTGGTCTATTGAACCACCATCCATATAGATGGCCGTCCCTTATGTTCTAGTCCTTTCAGTAAAATTCAAGACTATTTGCCTTGTGCGGAAGATAGTGGACGTGGTGCGTTGCGGCATAAGCAATTTTTGGTGGTTTTACCTTTGGTGGCGCATGGGTTGAGAACCCCCCGTGAACCAAGCTCCATGCACAAGTGTACCTGCCTTCGACTCGTTCAAAGAAAAGTATTTCAACCTATTTGGCAGCTCGTGGCATGCTGTACTGTTTGAAAGGGCCGATTCGTCCATTGAATTTACCATAGTCTCGCTCTGGTGAGAAGGTTTTTTTCCAGGCTTATAGAATTTTCCGAATAGTGATGGCAGCAACAATGTCCAGTGTGAGGGGCGAACTCTTTGTGTGTCGGTCAGGGGATTTGTCTTCAGCTTTCTGGGTTGTTGGCGAGGTGCAAAAATCGAAGGATTGTCCGTTTGAATCTATTACGAGGGCCATGGTCGACGAATACAGGGACCCTTTTCGCAGGACTTCGGACGTTTTGACCAAATTGCATGCTGTATCGGGGGTCTTTTGTTGATTTAGCTCATGGATAGAAGTATGCCCGGGAAACCCGAAAGTTTTAAGCCATCATTTCGGGGAACATTTGGGTCGGAGTTTCCCAAGCACTAGGCGGATTTTTGGCTGTGTCTGCAGACAAAGTTTGGGCTGCATAACGAATTTTGGTCTCTTCTTACCATCAATTCCCATACTGCCGGGGGGACAAATGTACAGTTGCAAAGATTTGGAGGGGTGAGAACTACTGTAATCTTGAGTACCAACCGGTGTTTGGGGTTCTGTAATTGCACAGGGCGGTCCTTTTACCGCTTACGCTTATAGCCCCAGTACGGCGCAAAGGGCGCCATCCAGACCGGGAAAATTCTGCTTTTCCGAAATTGAAGATGGGAATGATGGAAAGGGGGTTTGAGTGCTCTCATCCAAAAAAAACCCCAACTGTCTTCCGACGTAGGTGGGGAAGATTCGTCTGAGGACATGTCAGACCCGCTATCAGCAAAGATTTCTTCCAAAATATGTTCTCTCTCATCGTCGTCCATGTCTGATCGTGAAGGGACGCGTTGTGGTAACTATTTAAACCCACGCGCGCGTGCCTTTTGTAACCGCACTGCCAAAAGAGGGCGCTGTTGACATAGTGATTACCACCAAGATGGCCATAGTGCCATTTGGCACTGCGGGGACCAAGGGACCTGCACTTTTGTGTGCCAAAAATACTCCATGGTATCCAACTGGAATGTAACTTTGAGCCAATTTGGCACAATGGGATTGAAAGGGTTATAGTGTTTACCAGCCTAAGTAATACAGAGTCAGAACTATCCCCATAATGTTGTATACTTTCATGACAAAATCAACTCATGTATGAGCTAAGAAATAAACGGGGGTATTAAATTCTAACTTAATAATTTCTAAGCCGTCACACGATTATTTATTTAATATAACAGACCTATAGATCATTGTCATTTGATTATTATTTTTTCAATAAAATTTTAAAATTAAGATTTGGAACAAATTTACTTTGATTTCATTTTTGAAGTGCAATGTTGATGCTACTTTGGTGGTTTGCACACTTGACTAGTTCTGCTTGTGAACTGTTGAATAGGAAATCCTATTCCCATGAGTACATCGAACATTTTGAGTGCCAGCATGGATTGGGAGCAATTGAAACAATTACCTGTATGCCAGTTATATGGTCTGGTGGCCTTGCACAAACAATACCGCACATACAACTACTCATTCAAATTTGTTGAGGTAAAATTAATGTACAATTAAAAGCTAGATTAATACTTACATCTTGCTCCATTATTGGCATTGGCCTATTGGCCACTTATCCGGAATGTCTGATCTGTAAATAGATAGTAAAAGTTGGGCTAGCTAGCTAGTGCTAATACACATAATGAGTATGAGATGGCAGAAGCAATATCAGTCATGAATGAAGGAACATATCAACATGGTATGGACAGCTCAAGCCGATTTTGTTGATGTTTTGTTTGTTTCTATACTGAGGCCTACTATGACAATCCTATAATTCCAAACTATTTTAGCATCTTAACCACGATAAACAAAAAAGAAAAAATAGGCATTCAAACAACATTGGTCTACGTGGCATACATAAACTTTATAAAGGCAACGTAGCCCAAGTCGTAACGTTAGCCTCCTGCCATGCATGCCTAACAACAGGCGCGGTAACATAACACTGTTATTAACACTGTCATAGGCCACGCATTCATGAAAAGTTAGGCTTACGAATCACTTCCATGACTTCAGTGGCAAAACTTTTCTCGGTGCAAAATTTACTCTTTACGCTTCTACTTAAATCACAACTTCATAATCATGTTGGACTATAAGTATTTGCGGACAAACTAAGCAAACTATGTATGTTCAAATTTGGAAACAAATTAATGAAATGAAGGACAACAATCCACGCTCACCTGAAGTACTGCAGCACGGACAGAGGCATGCCATGCCGCGTGTGTACAGCACTTACAAACTACCGTGTAGTTGACGTCAACGGAAAAATGCATAGCTGAAAGAACCTAGTATTAATTACCATTCATATGAAAATGCTTGATTAATAATGTGTAACTACACGCACCCAACTTCTTAAGTGTATGCAAATTATATTAGTTTGTTCGGTGCATGCAGTCGGCTTATCTCCAGTCTAGTGACGTTGGCTGCCTGTCATAGCGTGTGTGTACAGCAGTGCGGTATGTACAAACAAGTTACAAGCGAAGCTAGAGGGAGAATAAAAACATACATTCATAAAAAAGCCTGAAATAAAAGTGTAACTATGGTCAACATAGACAGATGCAGAAAACGTTACACTCTAAATGTCATAAATTGATGACAAAGCAATGGTGTTGTCGTGAACGAGGGTGGCATTCCCCGTTTTTCAAAAAAACCACATAATTACAAAAACGAGCGCCCTCTTGGGATGATAATTGACGCAATGGGCAAGAGTTTTAGTAAGAAAAAAAGATGAATTCACGTTTTTTGTGTGTTATTTGACCGCAAAACAACATATGCTATGTGAAAAGTTGGTTAACAAATTTAAACACACCTTTGCCCTAAAGGCTGTCATAATACATCAATAGACCACATAATGACACATTTTATTGATTAATTAAGTTAATTAAAAAATAAAGAGTAATTTCACAAATTAGACCTTTTGAAGAATAAAACAATATTAATCAAGCACGTACAAATTGAAATGGAGTTAAAAGTGTAAATAGAAATTTATATACAGTCGATTTAATGTTGGAAAAAACGTTAAAAATGCACATTTCAAACATTTTTGGTCAACGTAGAAAACTTGACATAACTTTTATTAAAAGCAGCAAATTGGTCATTTTTGTGGTGGTTTTTGTTTAAGTAGTATTTTTTATCTATCTGGCTCATTTCCATGCATAAATAATGGTAACAATAAGAATAATGGCATTTTGTAAATTTCAGGTGTGCGTGAATATTTTTGCAAAAGTTCACCAACATAATGGGGTAGCGGTAACAAGGGTTGAACAAGGCGTTTTATTGTGTTTTTGAAAATCACATAATTTAAAATTTTTGAGTTTTTAATTAACGAATATGAAGGAATACACTATTCTGTCCTCTGTTTATAAATTTTAATACAACAATTCAAAGACAAATGTACTTTTGAATCAAAACCACACATTGAGCAATATTATGCACAGTCTCTCCCTTGCCACTCTGTGGTTTTGTACAGTTGGACTTTGGGAACAGGTGGTTGTATACATGTAAATCTTGGGATAATAGAATTTACCCAATCACAATCAGGTTAAGGTTGCAACAAAGTACCAAGTAGTAATCATAAGTAGTTCTTGTGTAGGGGAGTGGGTTGGTACGAAAGCCCATTAGCACCAACAAAAAGTAAATTTCCAATCCGTTATTACGGATTCGCAATCCGTTATTACGGATTTGCAATCCGTTATTACGGATTCACAAAGGGGTCCCTCGAGGGCGCTATTTCCAGGTCGCTCTGCATGGTTGCAACATGACCGAGTGACTGAAGAGCTGTCGTGAGCGGAAATTCTCGATATACCCAGGTATTTGGTCTTTTTTTAACATGTTCATGTTTACGATTGTCAATATAGTATCGTGGCTAGGCTCGTTTGAATTTAGGTTGTGCTGTTTTTAAGCGCTGCCTCTAGTGCTCCGCTGTCCCTTTTAGTAACCCACCCCAGGTATTCCTATTATGACTTTTCAATGTTGCCAGGTATGCTATAGCGGCTTGGCGGTTCCAGTTTGTTTTTCTAGTGCCATAAATAGTGCCAAGTACTCTGGACTTCCTCCGACTCATGGCCCTACGCCTATAGCTTCGCCCGTGAGATCGATGGGTTTAGCAATATAGCGGGCTTTTTTAGGCCTTAATTTCGCCCACGATATTCATTCACTAACTTCATAATTGAATAGAAAGGAATAAATAAAGTTGCTGCTGTGAGTTGTTTTTATGTTTTGTTTTGTTTTGAGAATAGCCGTCGCGTCCCCATGTATTTAACCGATTTGATAGGAAGTGAACAATGTGGGCGAAATTTAGTCAATAAAAAACTTGTTGTAGAGCCCTGTGTAAAATTTCTTAAAGTTTAAAGCCCTACAGCCAATATCCCTATTTTCCAAATTCATAAGTTTCAATTCCCTCAATCTTTGGAGTAAGCCAGAGACATAGGCAGAGTGCAGCACAACTTTTCTCTTCTTAATTATTTCATGAAGAGAACAACATTTGGATGTGTGCTGATGCCCCCTCTCTCTCCCCTGACTTATTTCAACAGAGTCTAAGAGCATGACTTTAACGTAACCCCCGAGACCTGGGTTAAAAATGTTCGTTTTCTTCTTAAACCCATCAATCTCCCCGGGCGAAGCTTGGCGTGGGGCCAAGAATGGAAGGAGACCAAAGTATTGGCATTATTTACGGGGCTCGGTGTGCCTATTCAACTTGGATCCTGGAAAAAGAATTTTGTTTTGCATATCCTTAGTATACCGGCAAAAAAGCCAACAGGTTTTGACATTTGACGTGCCAACATCAGTTCTGACTATGGTTAGGCCCTTAAAGCTTTGCTAGTTTTTTCTGCAGTAATTCAGTTTTCTGCTGTTTTGTTATAGTTTTCTGCGCTGATTTATTTACCATTTGTTGAAGGGACTGCAGTTCATTTCTTTTTCAGTTTGTGTACAGCTCTCCTTTAGTCCTAAGTACAAGCAATTTGATTTTTTTCCCACAAGCCGAATTTAAAAATTAATCTTAACGTAGGTTCTTTTGGCGACTATTTTTCTCTTTTTGCCAAACCGTTTATTACAAAATGATAAATGTTTAGAGGTTTCCAACAAAAATTCTACGCATGTTATACCGGTAACTTATGGCATTTGAATGGCACTTTACTATTTTTAATTTGTTTCTTATCAGGCAGATAAGAGCGGAACGATGGAGGATGTGTACAAATACCTACAAGAGAGAGGGGTTCAAAATAATGGAGATAATCAACCGAATGAAAGATGAAAAGGTTTGAAATACATAGTGATGTATGTTAGACACACATCCTCTCCCTTTACTGGACATAAACCGCCCATAAATAGGCCTAAAAAACAAGTATTTAGTGCATTGTTTGTAATATTTTCGTTGTTTTACTTTATATGACTACAGGATGTCCCAGAAAAAAGGTAATTCTGACAATAAGGGTTAATTTTGACAAAGATATGCTTTTTATGGCTATTAATCATGTTTTACCATAAAGTAGGAGCAAAATGCTTTCCAGTGGTATCTTGATTGCATTCCTCTGGTCATGCATCACTGAGCACCGTTGTTTGGAAAATGCCATGTAAAACCCTTTTGGGACAGTAGGGTCAAATGAGTGAAATGGAATGCCCACTGTCATGCTTGACCTGGACAACACTGTTCACTTGGCCAGGTGTGTAACTTGTGTTATTTTTATGTTATGCAACACTTTCTTCAGGCAGTAGGCCAATGCATTAGTGAAAGATATTCACAGATTAAACCTCAAGATAGCAGGATGGTTCAACTTACCACTGAGCAAAGAGTGTTTGTGATGACAAAATTCCACGAAAACAGGAGCTTACAAGCTACTCAGGATGCATTTAGGGAAGCCTTCCCCGAGAGGGATCCACCGGCCAAGAAGACCATCTGGGCAAATGTGAGGAAGTACCGAGATCATGGGACAAGCCTCAATCGGAACAAGGGTCACTCGGGGAGAAGACGCACCGTGCGATCTGACGACAACATTGCTGCAGTTCAACAACAACTTCACGAGCACCCAAGGGAAACCAGTTCAAGGAGAAATGGACTTGGACTCTCCCACTCCTCCTTTAACCGCATAACAAGGCTAGACCTGCACTTCCATCCATACCGAATGCACATTCGCCATCAACTTTTGCCCGAGGACTTCAGGAGAAGACAAGCTTTTGCCGAGTGGCTGCAGGACCGATGTCAGAGGGATGCAAGATTTCTTCGGTACTTGATAATTGGCGATGAAGCAGCATTTTCAATGAATGGACAGGTTAACACCCACAACATCATTGAATATGCACCGGTCAGACATCAACTTTGATACAAACATGAGTCGAGAGAAGATTACCGTCTGGATAGGGCTGTGTGGCAATGGCGTGATTATCGGACCATTCTTTTTTGAACGAAATGTCAACCAAGGTGTTGTGCCACAGCTCGAGTTGCATTTCGAACGGCAAGGACATGGTGTCTTCCGACATCTGTGGTGGGCACAAGATGGTGCCCCTGCCCACAGACTCATCGCTGTCAGGAATCGCCTACGGGAACTTTTTGGGGACAAAGTAATTGCTTTGAATCATGCTGTGGAATGGCCGGCCAGGTCACCGGATTTCACTCCTTGTGACTTTTTCTTGTGGGGGTATTTGAAGAACAAAGTGTTCACCAGTCCACCGCGTAACCTTCAGGATTTGCAAGCCCGCATTCAACATGAGGTCGAAATCTTACGTGATGATCCTGCAAAGGTGAGACGAGCTGTGGCTGACATGCACCGCCGTTGTGGACTTTGCATCGAAAGAGGAGGTGGGCACGTGGAAGGTGTTGGTGCATAATTCAGTATTGAATAAATATCACCAATTGATAAACATCTTGTATGTATCACATGCTTTCAAACGGTTAGATTTCCCTCGGGCCATATCTGAATGTGCTGCTCATTTCTGACCATGAACTGCCCCAAAAGGGTTTTCACTTAGCATTTTCCAAACAATGGTGCTCAGTGATGCATGACCAGAGGAATGCAATCAAGATACCACTGGAAAGCATTTTGCTCCTACTTTATGGTAAAACATGATTAACAGCCATAAAAAGCATAGGCACTATCTTTGTCAAAATTAACCCTTTTTGTCAGAATTACCTTTTTTCTGGGACACCCTGTAGTATAAGCAAAACCTCCTTATACGGCTACCCCTCTCGTCTGGAGGAAAGCGCACTGCAGAGGCGTCGGTAGACAGTATAATCGACCTTTTGAAACAAGACACAAAGCTGTATGCCAAGACCAGTGATGTGATCATGACCTGTCAACCAGAATTATTGGTGGTTAATTCCGGATAACAGTTCCACATTCATGAATTTTTAAAGTACCTTGTAAATAATTTTTTCTTGAAAAGTAGACTAACAAAGCTTTCAGAAACAGTTGATGTTTTCCTTCTGCTGCACTTGGATTTATTTTTATCAAGGCTTGAATTTTGGGGAAATGCAAGTAGCATTTTGCCTATTTTGTGAAGGAAATTTGAGTTCTCCTCTGTTACAGTTCTTATGCTTCAAAGATAATTATTATTGGTTGACTGTGAAGTCTGATACCTTCCCTATCCACCACAGAAATTTAACCCAAAAGATTAAATACGACAGTCTTGTAACATTTTAAAATAATCACGTTACAATGTCCCGTCTGTCACAAATTTTCTACATGAAAAGATGTTTGGTTCCAAGTTGAATTCCTATCTTCTATGAAGGTGACCACACCTAGAAAGTAAAATACAAAAAGCTTTTGATGTTTAGTTGATCTGATATTCCATCTTCGTTATTTTGTCCCGTCTGTCACATATTTTGTTTATCTTTAGGTTTGAAAAGAGTGTAAACATAGACTGTTTTACATTTTAATACTACATGTCCTTAAAATAATATAATTGATAAATTTATCAATAAAAAACGTAAACTAAGTATTAATTATAAAAATACCCATGTAGTGTGCATGCACACATTGCATTTGTATAAAGTACTGCACAACCAATCAACTGTAAGAGTTAGATGTATCTACTCATGGGGGTAGAGGGACTCAAACATCTGCAGTACATGGTTTGAAGTTACAAGTATGGTGAATCTGTAGTATAGGTTAGAAAGAGAAAACCTTACATAACAGTTTACCCAAGTTACATTGTTCAAAGAAGAAACAGGAAAAATGAATTGATTTTAATGCAAAAGTGCCACTTTTACAAAAACAGACAAGCATGAGGATTAGCCTACAACAATATTTTTAAAATGCAATTAGGCAAAAACAAAAACCAAGTCTTGTTTCTGGTCATAGGTCGGCTTCAAAATCGTTGTGGTGACGATTATTGGAACCATACAAATTTCCCTGTACACAAAGTGTATGGTGGCTAAGATAGGCCTCACAAATCGGGCAAAAGTTCAAACCCCTTTGTGAACAAGTCCTGTAAAAACAGTAGTCGGATTTCAATTGAACCAGCAATTTTGGCTGCAATTGGACATCGTCCCATTATGAGAAACAAATAAACTAAGTGACACACCATTTTCACTTCAAAGAAGCAGATTGAAATAAACCATTTTTTCGTTGAAGACAATAAAGAAGTTGAACGAAAACTACAAATCTCAATATCCCTGATTTGAGATACACAATAACGATTTGTATGACATTTGTTACGTTTGTCAAGCGCGCAACAGACCAATTATAGGTTATGAACAAATAGCAAATTAGCTATAAATATTGATGATTTGATATCGGGAACAGACGAAATACTCATTATTAACGTTGTTTACATACGTTGAACATTTAAAAACGGCGGCCTCCAGGAAACTCACAACCGATGATGCACAACACATCTGCTTGGAATTCTGACGTGGAAAGCGACAATGGAGACGATGTGGACTTTGAAGATACCGACAGCGACAGAGTAGTGATTTTCAAGGTAATTACAGTGAAGCCTCTGAATCTGGGACCGATAGCGATAGATCCAGCACATTCATAGCGCAACAGCGAGTAATGCTGCGGGCTAAGCGTGCCCATATAGCGCGAGCAAAACAAGGAAAATTTGGACAGATGTTACACATGTTACTAATGATACTTCCAGTTGTTCTTTCAGATTTGTTCCCCCCACTAGCAAACATTCAGGTGTAGATGCGAGCCTTGATCTACAGGGTGTATCAAAAAAAATGTCCCACTATGAAAAATTGCCCTGAAATTAATATTCTATAATTTTTTGAAAAATCTTTTACATAGGTTGATAGACAATGGTTCAGTGCTTTTTTTGTGCAATTGCACATACTCATCATGTCACGCATGATTGAGCACAGGCTAATTACGTAAATTGCGACACATCTGTTTTGCGCGAAAAAGTGCTGGGATGAAAACAGGATCTGAGACCATGAGAAGCAACGTTAGGTATGCCCTTAAGTGTCCTCAAAATGTTCAGGAAATTGCCTTAACCCTTTGCTCTCCAGGTGGCTACCATTTCTTTGCTGTCGTAAGCATTTACTTGCTACTTGCCTGTTATCTGCCTTCTAAGGGTTAATCCAAGTCATTGAGGTTGGGAGACGTGCCAAGATGACAGGGAAAGTGCACTCAGTTCTCTTATGTCATGTTATGTAAACAATGAATGGATGTCCCCAGAATGGTGCAACACCAGGTGTTTGCACTTTCTTAAACTCGGCACATCCCTTGACACATTTCAGTTCAACTGAAATGTACGGACCTGTGTTCAGTTGTTACATCATTAATTACACAATGGATTACAAGCAAATGGGATAAATTTGTGGGCCCTGGGTGCACAGTTCCCTCACTTCTGCATTGAAAGCAAACTCCCAAGGATGGTTAGGCCACAGTATACCCCTGAACAGCGATCTTTCATGGTAACAGAATACCATCGTACCAACAGTGTTGGGGCAGTCCTCCGGAGTTTCCGTCAGGAATTCCCAAATGTGCGATGCCCATCGAGGAAAACAGTTTCCAGAAACGCACAGAAGTACCGAACGACGGGAACAAGTCATAATCTGAATAAGGGAAGATCTGGACGTCGACGAACTGGCAGATCTGTCGCGAATATCGAAGCTGTCCGAAATCGTCTCGTTGAGCAGCAACAGGCAGGAGAAGGAAGAGCTCAGACAATCAGCAGCCGACGCAATGGTCTTGGGATGCCATCAGCCACTTTCAACAGGATAACTCGTGTTGACCTTCACTTTCATCCCTATCAGATGATTAAGCGTCACGAACTTCTACCTGGGGATCAACAGCGACGACTGCGCTTCTGCAGATGGCTCCTTGCACAACCCCCACGATTCTTGGACAATCTTATCATCGGGGATGAATCAGGCTTTGCCCTCAATGCATCAGTTAACACTCACAATATCCGAGAGTACTGCCCTCGTGGACACGCTCCCCTTGATTTCCAGTACCAACGTCGTGACGACAGACACAAGCTGACTGTGTGGATAGGTTTGGGAGGCAATGGCTCAATTATCGGCCCTTTTTTCTTCCGCCATAACATTAACGGTGAGCATTATCTGCAGATGCTTAACGAGAACATTGTTCCTGTCATTGACCAACTGCCCCGTTATCGTCGCAACAGAAATGGCCGATTTCAGAGAGCGTGGTGGGCACAGGATGGTGCCCCACCCCACAGACGGAGGACTGTAACAGACCGCCTTACAGAACTGTTCGGAGAACGAGTGATTGCCCTACACCGTGACGTGGAATGGCCCCCGAGGTCACCGGACTTCAGCCCTCTTGACTTTTTCTTGTGGGGTCATCTTAAGTCAAAAGTGTACGTTACTCCACCTAGGGACCTGATGACATTGAGGAACGCATAACGGCAGAAGTCAATGTTCTCAGAAGGGACAGAGCTTTGATCCGGCGTGCAGTGTACGATATGCTGAGGAGGGCCCAAATCTGCCAGGAAAGAAATGGTGGACAAGTTGAGGACTGAAAGTGTGAAAGGGTTAATTCAAAAGTAATGGCAATTTGTGATAAACAAAGGGCATACCTAACGTTGTTTGTCATGGTCTCAGATCCTGTTTTCAACCCAGCACTTTTTCGCGCAAAACAGATGTGTCGCAATTTACGTAATTAGCCTGTGCTCAATCATGCGTGACATGATGAGTATGTGCACTGCACAAAAAGCACTGAACCATTGTCTATCAACCTATGTAAAAGATTTTTCAAAAAATTATAGAATATTAATTTCAGGGCAATTTTTCATAGTGGGACATTTTTTTTGATACACCCTGTAGAAGAGAACTCATCTTCACTTGATTGCCTTTTAGTACTGCTGTCAGATGTCTTGCAGACTCGGATACAGATGATCAACGAACAGATTCTTTGAGACTTCATAATCTCTGTGCAAATAGAATAAGATATAGTGTAAATACAAGGGACATTATGGTTAGATAATTGTACACAATAAAATAAAAATTGCAACGTTCTATAATCATGTAGAATTCTAATTACATTGATCACATCAGATAATACCTACTACCAAAAAATTGAAAATCACAAACAATGTTAACTTTTTCTTTCTTTCTTTTCTGTATAGACTAATTCTTCGCCAAACGATGACGCTTGGTGGCAGCAGACTGCCACCATTACTGCGGTGTACTTGTTTGTAGATGTTATGGTAAGCTAACTAGCGCTCGATAACTGCATTCTCTATTCACGTCAGATCATCAGGCCGGTGAACGTTAGTATTAAACTGTCCCACCACATCGGCATGGAGCCGTTTGTTTGGATAGATGACGTCCGGCATATTTTACTATTTTGTTTTAAATGTTAATTTGGATTTTAGGCCTCAATAGGCGTATAACCTTTAGATTTAAAATAATTTATTCACATCATACTCTCAATACAGCATGCCATGATTTTGTATGCGACATGCATATGAATTGTTGTACCTATCGTTATGTATTATGCGTTTATCAAATTCATAAAATAATAAATAGGGCACTAACTTATAAAGTTTCAAACAGACAATTTTGAAAAACAAATTTTGTAACACATTTTAAACTCTTCAACGTTTTCACAGTAATATTCAAACCCTTTGTAGGCTTGCTTTGCCTGTCTTTGTGACTGGTGTTTTGTTTGGGCTTAAATATTAGTCAATATCCATTTCAGACTCAACTTCAAATGGGGAGAATAATTGATAGGTATATTAACATGTTTGAGTCATACATGTAACTGTTATTTGTTGAAATAATATTTGATTTGTTGATTGATTTATTTTTTAAAAGTTTTGATCTGAAATTTAAGTTCTATTCCACCAGTCCCTTGCCAACTTGTACAAAACCATTTTTTTAATAAAAATTTGTTCAAAGTTTGGGAGGAAAACCAGTGCCTTCAGGAAGTAACTGCAGGATGGGACGGTACTTCAAGGTGCTCAAGTCCTATATAGTCTGTCATCTCAGCCATTGATCCAACATGTAGCAGTTTGTGATGACTTGTTATCACTGCATCAGATGTATAAGCAGCCACTTATGTGGGAGCATTAACCCAAATCAAAACAATGCCTCTTTTCAGGGCCACCATGCCAAGTCTTCAAAGGAGAGAATAGTTCATTGCTGGTGATAGCCATCCCCCTCCATCAAATAAATATAAATACCAAGATAAAGCAAGTTTTGTTTTAATTGTTAGTTTTAATTAAAATGCCATTAAGTTGATGATAGGTATCAGAGTCAAACAGTCCTTCAAATATTTGTTTCCAAATTCCAAATTTGTTAAATATTGCAAGTTGACAAAATGAATTCAGATTCAGACTTGGTAGTAGTGGTACCAAACACTAAAATTTGTTCTTTGATGGAATGTGTGTCTAATCATTATCTGTACAAAATGCTTTCTTGACGAGTTTGATTGAAGCCGCTGTTTTTACCCAAGTAATTTGTTCCCAAATATATTCGATGATGATGATGATGATGATGATGATGATGATGATGATGATGATGATGATGATGATGATGATGATGATGATGATGATGATGATGATGATGATGATGATGATGATGATGATGATGATGATGATGATGATGATGATGATGATGATGATGATGATGATGATGATGATGATGATGATGATGATGATGATGATGATGATGATGATGATGATGATGATGATGATGATGATGATGATGATGATGATGATGATGATGATGATGATGATGATGATGATGATGATGATGATGATGATGATGATGATGATGATGATGATGATGATGATGATGATGATGATGATGATGATGATGATGATGATGATGATGATGATGATGATGATGATGATGATGATGATGATGATGATGATGATGATGATGATGATGATGATGATGATGATGATGATGATGATGATGATGATGATGATGATGATGATGATGATGATGATGATGATGATGATGATGATGATGATGATGATGATGATGATGATGATGATGATGATGATGATGATGATGATGATGATGATGATGATGATGATGATGATGATGATGATGATGATGATGATGATGATGATGATGATGATGATGATGATGATGATGATGATGATGATGATGATGATGATGATGATGATGATGATGATGATGATGATGATGATGATGATGATGATGATGATGATGATGATGATGATGATGATGATGATGATGATGATGATGATGATGATGATGATGATGATGATGATGATGATGATGATGATGATGTTTAATTACTTATATAGCGCTATTTCCAAATATGCCCAATAGCGCTTTACATTTTAGACTAAAAAGAATGATTGTCTTACAATAAGTGACATTACAAATGATAAAAAATTATTATAATAATATTCTAATGAAATACCTATTAAAATTACACTTTGAAATTACAAATTAAAAGCATTTCTAAAAAGGTGTATCTTCTTAAGCTGTTTTTTTTTAAATTACCTAGTAAAGTGATGCCCAATAGCGCTCTACATTTTAGACTAAAAAATAATTGTCTTACAATAAGTGACAAATTACAAATGCGAGCTATCTATAAAGGAGACAATAATAGTAGTTACAATGATAGATAATTATTATAATAATACTCTAATGAAATACATTTTAAAATTACACTTTGAAATTACAGATTAAAGGCATTTCTAAAAAGGTGTGTCTTAAGCTGTTTTTTTTTAAATTACCTAGTGAAGTGGAAAGTCTTACTTCCTGTGGAAGCGAGTTCCACAGTAAGGGGGCTGCGCACGAAAAAGCTCTGCGTCCATAAGTTTATAAATTATACGAGGGCGCAACTAGTTGTCTACTTGCCGAAGAACGGAGATTACGGCTAGGAACATAAGTAGTGATCATATCATTGATATACTGTGGAGCTAGATTATTTAGTGCCTTATTATGTCAGTAAAAGTAGTTTGTAGATAATCCGCTGTTCTACAGGTAGCCAATGTAAGTTATAGAGCACAGGTATGATATGATCATGCTTCCGAGTGAGTGATACGACTCGAGCTGCGGCATTCTGGACCTTCTGCAGACGTTCAATTTCATAGCTAGGGAGTCCAAACAGGATAGAGTTACAGAAATCTAGTCTAGATGTAATAAGTGCATGGACTAAAATTTCGGCAGATTGATGACTGAGGTACTTCCTTATACGACTAATGTTCCTGAGGTGGAAGAAGCAGGATTTGCAGGTATTAGTGATGTGCTGATCCATAGAGAGCGAAGAGTCAAACAGAAAACCAATGTTGCGAGCATGCGTAGATCGCCCGATGACGTCATGGCATACATTAATGCTGTCCAGAGGTGGAAAAGGGCGATGTCGCGCGTTTAGGACAATCATTTCTGTCTTGTCGCCGTTCAATTTGAGCTTATTCAGAGTCATCCACATATCGATGTCCCGAATGCAAGCTTCCATCCGAGATTTAGCCATGGTCATATCGTCCGGACAAGAAGACTTAAAGGTGACATAGAGCTGGGTGTCGTCGGCGTATAGATGGTACTCCATACCGTGAAGCCTGATAAGCTCTCCCAACGGTGACATATACATCGAGAAGAGGATGGGGCCAAGAACGCTGCCTTGAGGAACACCTAAGGAAAGTGACCGCTCCGTTGACACACCACCAGAGACATTGACAGTCAGTGTCCTGTTAGTTAGGTAGGATCTGAACCATTCATGTGCCTTACCGACGATCCCAAAACTGGATGTAAGGCGCATCAGCAGAATGTGGTGGTCGACCGTGTCGAAGGCAGCCGATAGGTCCAGTAGCAGGAGGATTACAGAGTTCTTGTTATCAATTGCTTTCAAAATGTCATTGTGAACTTTGACAAGCGCCGCCGTCTCTGTGCTATGGCACGCTTTATAAGCCGACTGGTAGATCTCGTTCAGGTTGCTGTCATTCACGTGTTGACATGTTTGGGTGGCAACCACCTTCTCTATCGCTTTAGATACAAATTTCAGATTTGAGATTGGGCGGAAGCTGCTGAAATCGTCAGTGTCCATCGACGACTTCTTAAGTCGTGGCTCAAGGACAGCAGATTTGAGACTGTCAGGCATAACCGCATTCTCAAGCGACACATTCACCACCCTTGTTATTTCTGGGAGGAGTACAGAAAGACATCCCCTTAGGACATGTGCTGGTAGTGGGTCAAGACTACACGATTTAGCAGAGATTTTCGAGATCATAGGAACCAGCCTCTCACATGTCACAGGTTCAAAGCATTGTAGTATGGCTTCACATCGCGGCAGACTTGATTCCGACAACAGGAACTCTTCAATAGCAGATCCCCCTGATTGCATGTATTTTATTGTCGAAATAATCAGCAAACTGGTTTGCTAAAACATCCGCGGAGCTAGATGGCGGATACTGCCTCTCAACATTTCCCTGATTGAGTCTTTCGACAATTTTAAAGAGTTCCTTTTGGTTCGAGCCACACGATTCAATCTGGTCTGAGTAGTATACCGCCTTTGATTTGGATATCAGTTTATTGACCAAAAGGCATTGCTGGGCATAGATCTCTCTATCGACAGTCAAACCAGTCGTTCTCCATCTGCGCTCCAAACGACGTCGCTCG
Source organism: Zoroaster sp. YZ-2022 (assembly GCA_029582265.1). Taxonomy (NCBI): domain Eukaryota; kingdom Metazoa; phylum Echinodermata; class Asteroidea; order Forcipulatida; family Zoroasteridae; genus Zoroaster; species Zoroaster sp. YZ-2022. Next base: position 105,653,548 of record CM055816.1, on the reverse strand, counting down.
ATCTTCTGTTCACGAATTTCGGAGGTCAGCCATGGAGCCACAGGGCGTAGCGTGATAACTCTTGTCTTCGCTGGAGCGTGACTGTCTAGTATGGCCGTAAATACCTTCTCATAATTCTCAACAAGTTCGTGTATAGATGAGGAGGGCTGTGGCCCAGTTAGCAGCTCGGAGCTGGCAATATCGCTGCTAAATTTATTTAGGTCAATATCCTTTATCTTCCGGTAGGTTATTTGTTTCCTAGGGAAAGGAGGTTTTGCTAGTAACAATTTACAATTGACAGCATAGTGGTCTGACAGATGCGGGTTTTACGATAGATGGTGTACTGGCCACGAGTTTGTCACTAGATAGATCTCGTTAAAATCAAGTCTAGAGTATGGTTTTTCTGATGTAGCGCCAACCACATGCTGATCGTAGTCAAATGAGTGGATAATTTGAAGGAATTTCTTAGCAGGGAGATCAGCAGGATCATCCACATGGAAATTGAAATCTCCAGCAATAAGAACCTCTGCAGATCCTTGGTCAGCGGCTACCTGCTCTAGAAAGGTTGTAAATTCAGTGAAGAACATTGTGCATGTCAATTTGTTCGACGATGGTAGACCGTACAGTACAATAACACGAAGTGCTTTAGATGAAGATTGTAAAGTCAGATCCATGTATTCAAACGACTTGAATTTCAGGAGTTGTCATTTTGGGCTTCAGTGATTTCTTGAAAATTACCGCCACCCCTGCCTCCAGCACTACCCCTAGGAACATGTTTGAAAGCATAGCCCTGGCGTGGCATTGCTAATAATAGCCCTATCTGCATCGCCCGGCGAGAGCCAAGTCTCTATTATAGCCATCATATCCACTTTATTGTCAACAATGTAATTGTTCAATTGATCACCTTTCTTGTTGAGTGATCTTGTATTAAACAGGCTGAAATGCAAAGCCTTGCACGGTTTGGCTATCGGTAGAGGTGAGCGGGCAACGTTTATCACGTTAGAGGGGTTTGCACTCGTGTTATGCACTCGTGTTATGCACTCGCGATCCACGGCGAGAAGACACCCTCGATTGAATAGAATTCAGGTGATGATCTGTGTTGATTATATGAATACAGTTAGCTACATTGCGTGACGCATTCCGATGCAAATTCACTCTTTCAGAGACCCTCACAGGAATGCGTGAATTAATTGAAGCAACGCCAGTCATCCGATTACTCTCAATCACACGATGAGATATAGTCTCTGAAGTTCCATTCTCCCAGCCAGGATTAACTTCATATGGATCGCAGTAAAACGTGTGTCTGTCTATGTTCCCCATGTTAGATGGTAGGACTTCACGATAATGTTGAATACCATTAGCTGTGAGCTGTCTCTGATGAGCCTGCAGTGGGTGTCTGGATTCATCAAATGGGTGATTTTCGCTGTTGGAGGTTGAATCTACTTGCAGATGTATTATCTAATACATGATAAAAGACATGAAACTGGTTGACCCTCATGTTTTTCATGGCAAGACTGTTGAAGGCTGATGAACTGTGGTAGCTGTTGCTTGTTGGTTGATCTGAAAACAATGATCCTTCCATCAGTAGTACAGACACAGCATCTGTCATGTCATCATGGTCAATGATGGCAGAAACTAGAATATTCTGTTGTCTCTTCTTCCCAACTAAATCCGCATTACAGATGCATTCAACAGATGAAGAACGTTAGTTTTTACCGTAGAGAAAGACGTTTTTTAATTTTTCAATGTAGGTGCTATTTTGTTTGGACAAGGGACGTATATACCGCCCTCTCGTGATCAATGATATCACATGATTAAAAAGAGCCCTGAAGTCAAACTGTACAGGGCACAAAGTGTACACTGGTGAGTGGCCTGAAGAAAACATAAATCTGATATTTTGAGATAATTTGATTTATTTTAATAAGGCACTAACATTACATCTTAAATACACACACTCTGGTACTCTAAAAGGTCATGCAAAGTCTAAATAAGTCGCATGGTCTATATACTTTTGGTAAAGCTTATTAAAACCTCATGTGCATGTTGATCAAGATCAAGTATTAACAATACTGTTAAAGTTTCCAGCTCAAATGATTTACATTTTTGCATGATTAGGGCTAGTACCAATGACATCAGTATATGGATTGTTCCAAATTTTAATTTTTTTCATTGGAACATTGGTAATTTCCTCATTAAAATAGTTGTCAGAATCTTGGTTTAACAGTAAAAAAAAGTAACAACAAGGAATTTATGGCAGGACCCACCATAATTTCATTTCAGTACATATGTACTGTAAAACATGTTTTACATGACTATTTTGTGAAATGTGTCATTTAACAGCATTTGTATTAATTTTATACTATTTTTTAAAACTCATTTGCTTCAAAGTCAAACATACATGTTCTACTTTACTCCACTTCCTTATCAAACACTACATCATCTTCACCTATTTTCCCTGGTCCAGTAGAGGCTGTATATTACAAAGACCAGCACAAACAATTAAAATATCTATATTTGTCATTCTACCAGGAAATTACATTTCACAGGATTTTAAAACATTTAAGTCTTCTGATGGCTATTTCTACTACGTATTCTTTACATTAACAATACGCCTTGTGCTTGTTACAGCATGAAAGTTCATTAAGCCCTTAAGTGAAAGCTGGAATAGCAAGCTCAACCCCGGGTGGTAATACATCATCAATGGTAAAACCACAGTCAGCTATAAAACTTCATCTCCTGGCAATAACTGATTTAAAAATCCAGAATTTTCAGTTATCATGGTGTCGCTAGTATGACCACCAAAAGCTTTTGAACAAACATTACAAAGCCATTTTGGTGCAATGCAGTACAAAGCTTTGTATGTGTTATGATGTTTATAGTTACTATATGTCTAAGCACACTGCCTCAAATTCTGAGGGCGCTGAACAAATATTTCAGTACAATCAATAATGCATGTTGCTCTAGGAAAATCTTTCAAAAAAGATTCCGGCCGAACCCGGAAGGTTTTTATTGTAAAAGGGAATGCTGGTCAACGAGTTTTGCTGTAACTGGTAGATTTATAATAATGACATGCCAATGTACAAATTGAGAACCACGAATTCTATTATTCCATTCAAATCTGAGCTTTGTCAGTCAGTGATGTTTTCTGGTAATATCTGAATGTTCATTCAATGTAAACTTAGTTGATTTACGGATTTGACAAACTTCGTTGCCATGGAAATGTGGAGCCAGATGGGAATTTCCTGCAGTCACCCCCTGTTAAAGCAAGGTTTTCGCCGTTCTTGTATTTGTATTTGAATTATTTTAAACATTGCTTAAATGTATCCTTTTGTTTTGTTCACTTAACCACATATCTCAAGGTAACTATGATTATATATTTGAAGTAATGTTAATAATAATAATAATATAGATTGGTAGCGCGCACATATCCACCCTGCTGGGCGCGGAAACAAAGAAAAAACATAAATACAAACAATATACAATGATAGCATAGGGAAAAAATTATGTACTGAGATACATGTACCTACAATGCAATTACAAATATACATCATTTTTGAAGAATTGTGACATAAGATGAGTTTTAAGCATCGACTTAAATCTAGTTATACTATGACAAGATTTGAGTTTAGTTGGAAGATGATTTCAGAGTCTCAGAGCCGCGACAGAAAAAGACCTATCACCCCAGTTCCGTTTTGAAGTTGGTTCTTTTAGGAGTGACATGTTGCTGGAGCGCAAATTGCGTGATGGAGTGTAGACTTTAAGCAGTTCAGTAATATAAATTGGAGCAATGTTATTAAAAGATTTGTGAACAATTAGCATAAGTTTAAAAACTATCTGTGAAACAGGAAGCCAGTGCAGTTCTTTTCAAGATTGGCGTGATATGGCATGACTTTTCTGGACAAAGTCACAACACGAGCTGCTGTGTTTTTGTATGTGCTGAAGACGAGATATTTGATTCTGGTGGAGGCCGTTTAATTGTAATTTGCATTAGCTTTTGCCCAAAAAAAGTCTCTGGTTTCTGGTCTCCGCGCGCATGGCCTCAATTTTCTATTTTTTGTTGCTATGAAACGATGTCCAATTGCAGCCAAAATTGCTGGATTGATTGGAATTCTGCCGTGCTATAAACGACTTTTTCACATAGGGTATGAACGTTTGCCTGAATTGTGAGGCCACCATACTTTGTATATGGGAAATTTGGTCCAGGCGTATACGATGTATCACACTATCACGTATTTCCCCAAAACAAGTTTTAAAAATCTTGTCACTGCTCCGATTTTGAAGCCGCCCGGTGACCATAAACCGGAGCCTTTTTGGCCTTATTTTCAGGTGTTTTAATTGTATGTATGCCTGGTCCCTGGAAATCAGTATTATAACTGTTTGGGCATACCCTGGGTAAATAAATAAATAAAAGGTAACATGCTGGTTAAATTTTTATAATGTCAGCGCCCTCATCATCCAACCATTGAATGAAATAAATTTTAAAATGTCTGAAAAACTTACAGGAGCAGAGTATACCATATTGATGACAGGATAGGGGTGGGCAACAGTTAGACTTCCGTCAGGAAAATGGATCCCACAAATCTGTAAAAGAAGGGAGAACATGATTTCAAGCATGTGTACAAAAATGATTTTCGTACAACACAAATTGCAGATAAATTGTCATTATCACAAGAGAATGTTTGTAAAGAAGGTGTTGGAGGTATTTCCTTGTCGGAGGGTATTCGCCAATGATGTCACAAGCTTCTGCAATCACAACACACATTTTTCTAAGGTCAATATCAATGTATATTTTCTTTCTTGTCCCTCCATGCTGTACATAGTATGGTGCCTCTCGATATTGCAGTGTGATCTCTTTTATTACAGGGACAAAAAATTCTTTCTGTTGACGTTGAGTGTCCCTGTAGTACATCTCTCTGGATGTTAAGTAGGTGATGAGTTTCTCTTTCGTCTAATAGCGGTCGGCGAAGATGTGGTGCCCTTTCCCAGTGGTCAAAGGAGATACTCAAACACCTCAGTTTGTCCACTCAAAGTATGCAGGTCAGGGTTATATGGATGTCTCCTCCCAAAGTAGCAGATGATGTTGATGACATATCTCGCGGTGCTGTCACCACAGACCAAACGTCTTGATGTGGTACTTTTTGGCTTAGCAGCGTTGTATTGCTTGTACTTCAACGACCTTTCCATCCAATCACCATCTCGTCAATAGATACATTCTCAAAAGGGTAGAACGTGTCTTGAAACTTACGAAGAACAATCTTCTCCTTGGACCATGATTCGACATCATAGGTGTGGAGCATCAGTGATAGATGACATCGAATCTTTCACTTGAAAACATCTGGTTGAACCATAGGTTGAACCATAGAGGTATGGTAGACAGGGTAGTGTGACCAGTAATTCCTCATAGACGGGACTTGTTGATTTGAGTCCCATGGCAATCAAGACAGCAAAGAACTTCAAACGCTCATGTAATGGTGATTGGCTTCCAATTTCTGAAGACAGACCTGCGTTTTGGTTGGTTATTCAGCATCACCTTGTGGTTGGCGTACTCGTTGGTCAGCGAGTCAGCAAGACATGTGACTGCAGTGTTAAAGGCAATCAAGTGAAGATGAGTTCTCATCTGTCCTAGAAGTAGACCTAGGGCAAGTCTACAGTTACGTTACATTTTGTAGATATTGGGCCCTCTTAATGCCATTATTTCCTTTTTACATATTTCACTCATCAGATTTTCCACTCAATCAGTAGCAGGTTGTTCTTAAACCCCTCGACCCACGTACACTCATCATGCAACAACGACGCAACAGGCTACTGAGCTAGCCATTTTCGAACTCAGGCCGTAAACACAGGGTTCCCATTTGGGATACAAACTGATTCTTGCTCAGGCCAGCCAAGTACAACATGCTTGGGCATCGGCATTACGAAATATACATTCATGTGCTGCTGGTGCTGGCACTAAAAGTAACTTCAGTGTCCTGCACGCGTGAAAGGTTCAAGTTTTCTAACAACTTGCACCTTTAAATTTCTGAGTAGTAGCTGGTAGGCATCGCTTTTCCATGCACTGCAGTGTCGGTGATGTCTGAGGCAAGACGCCATTCATCGAATAACTTCAGCCATCGTACATAGTTGACAAGATGCTCTGTTTGGCCTTGGGGATTTAGACGACTGTCCACAGTCTCCAAACGCCACAATTTTTATGTTGACCACTTTTGTGGCTTATTGGTGACACTGAATGATTCTCCCCTGTCAAGGATACGGTAGTCTACCTTTCTTCTTTTTCTCAATTCCATATCATTTATCCTGAAAGGAAACAAGGAATACATGTACAAGGTTAAACCATAGCCTATGGTTAAACATGTCAGATTCTTAAAACACGTTTTAAAAATCTCAGAAAAATGCTGGCACTTAGCCATTTGTCTGAAGACATGTGATGTGAAGACAATCGACCGATGCTACAAAATAATTTGGATTCAAAAGCATGATACTTGGCACAATCACTGATTATTTTATCAATACGATACCCTTTGCAACTTACAGCATATCTGTGTACATTTCCCAATTTACATTACAATGTACATTGTACCGGATTAAACTCACAAAATGAAGTTGGAATGCAAATTTCACCGTTGTTTTCTATTGCCTTTTTTTGTATCTGTACAAAACTCTCTTCACTGTACAACTATAAGTCATGTGCACATAGTTTGCAGGCACATCAACCATCACGACCTGTTGCAGGTATGGACGCTACCCATGCAAAAATTAGCTCACCCATCAACCGCAGCGTGGGCCAGAGATCCACCCATGTGTTGACGTAACTTTTTGTTTTCAAGACATTTTCTACACAACCATTACTATTTCAACTTTCGTGGTATAAAAAAAAATACTATCACGTAAGTCTACAATAATCAGACTCTCCAGTAGTGTAAATATACAAGCTTAGATCACATTTAAAGAGTGAATTTACCTCTTAAACAGGAGCCCTTGTTCAACGTCGCCATCTGTATCATAAAACGCCGGACGCTGTGGACGTGTACTTCAATGGGATCTCAAACGGCCATTCTGATTCGCTGCTTAGTTTAACAGTACGAAGTACGCCAGTAAAAAGTAGCCAGTCAGCGAGAGTTTTACATCAACTATCCGTGAGGATCAACTTCTATTTTAAAGCTCGAACGAAACAAATTGGCCAGAAGGTTACTGAGTTACGACCGTTTAGGGACCGCATTGCATAGTCTGCAATGAGCAAAAAATGCCACCTACACAGTAAAATTGGCAAAACCGACGATCTTTAACCGTCATGGTATGGTTTAAAACAATCATCGCTGTTATGAAGAGGAATAACTATTCTCCTTTTGGGCGCAAAAACGAAATTCATACGTTGAGTAGAAGTTGAGATATGAAACTGGAAAGACCAAAAAAAAAAAAAGGTTTTGCGACATTTCTGGAGACGATTTCCGCCGTTTTCGTAGTTGGTTGCTTATGTTGTACAAAGGAATTCATATGTCAAAAAAGGGTGTCAATATGTCAATGCAATAAGGTCCATTTGATTTGTATTATCTGTTCGAAATAAAACTGCACTACAGTTCTGAAGGACACATAGCACGACATTAATATTACTACCTGTCAACACTGCGGCTGACAAAAGAGACATTTTGCATCAGCAGGGCCTCTGTGAATTCTTCCTTTGTTTTTAGCAGTGGCTGTCAATGAAATTACTTTGTCCTTGGGCAAAGAAGCTCTGGAGGTTCTTATTTACAGGAAAGGTGGCCTGAAACCCCATGTGACTATGCAGTGAGCCTCGTCTACAACAGTGACTAATTAAGTTTTCATTGTTTTAGTTCATTTCACTTCCAAAATGTGAGGTGTTCAGTACGATAGCAAACGGACAATTCCTTAATCTTTAAATTATCCTGATCACACTAGTCTGACAATATATTGAAAATTTAGTTCAGTTAATTATGTCATGTCGTTATTAAATTGATTATTCTTATTAACTCTTCATTTAAAGCTTTCATTAACTGCGTTGCGAAATGTATATGCTACTTAACTATTGTAAAGAATATCAAAATGTACGAGTCACGGCCGTGCAAGCGAAATTAAATTGCGCCCTCTGTCGTTGAAATAAAGCCAACGCATTGTTACGTCACCGACGTGCTGTGCGTTGACGCTTTGACCTCATCTAGTAAATATTTAAATAGCGACTTCTCCGTTTCCGATTGGTTAAATTTTATTTATTTGTTTCAAAACATTAGTCATGTGACTAAATTATATAGAGACTATAAAGATATGCAAATATTTAAAAATGAATTATTCATTCCAAATGTTCCCTCTTGTTGACAAGAAGCGGTAAAATTCATGTCATGCGGCCACGTGACAAAATTATCGGCATTCGTCGTCGTTTTTCTACGGAACTGAATTTTTTTCCGATGTATGATGTGCTTTAACAGTGAACTGATGTATTTCTCCATCGACTGAAGCAATATGAAGGTAAAGCCAGCGGGAGTTTTCTGAAAATTATGGCTTATTTAAGGGAGTAATTTCGCCGTGTGGGGGTTTGGCACAGCATGTCCGCATAGTGCATGATGTACCGTAGTAGCATGCAAGGCCATACACGTGTGCACATGCATACACTGTACACATGTACATGGAGGAAGAAAGCCTCCATTGTTTGATGTACGAACATGGAGGAAGGAAATTCCTCCATGAAAATAACCATGGAGCATGGAGGAAGGAAAACCATGGAGCTAGCCCATGCCATGGGATCACACTTGCACTTGACTTAATAAGTGATTTTTTACAAACAACTCTACACTAACTGTTTGGTGTTGATGATGAGCAGTATACACAATATCCAATCATTTTGTTTTTGATCTGATTCTGACCAATGTAGGAGTTGGACATGGACATGGACATAAAATGGTGGTGGTGGTACTGGTAGACCGTAGGCTATTTATAAACATGATAAAATGTATTCAGGGGAAGAATGTTGTATCAACCGCCACTTTTCACTCATCATGCAAAGCCAATATCTTCCCCGAGCAGGTAAGATAATTAATGATTATAATTAGTGAAAAAGCGGCAGTTGGATACATTTTATCAAAAATTAGGCCTACCTACGGATGTAGCTACGTCATGTACGCACATGTACATCTAAATTCGTGCCACAATATAGTAGGGATACGTAACGCATACTAGGCCTATTTTTATAATTTTTTTTAAATTTGAATAATTAAAATATTATTTGATTAGGCCTACAGTCCCCCAGGGTTTTTCTGTGTATTTTCTTTAACTACCGTATGCCTCAGAGTCATGAGCCAACATATCGTAGCCACTGGTCATGTATGCTGGTTGTACTTTCCATATTGTATCTTGTGCATGGAAAAATGTACTATCCTTTTGAACTACTGTACTTTTTGTGAGTACTTCCCACTGATTTTGTACACACATGCGAACAAGAACACGCGTTGGTACATAGATCAAATAAATGCGTATGCATGAGGTATAGTAAATCAATACGGCAACCAATGATTCTTGCATCAGGATATTGAACAATTGATAAATCTGCCCTCCATAGACGTTGATAAACTCTATATACTTGGTGCTTTTTTTTCTCTCCAGAACTTGTAAAATACCGTGCTAACAATGGCCTCTTTATCAATTTGCAATACCTTTGTAAGTAAAATAGCTACATACAGTACATGCCTACTGACAGTCATTAGTTTCGATTAAATTCTTTCTTTCCCTTTATCTCAGTTAGTCTTCCGATAGCGGGACCATGCTTTCTGGACGTCAGGGGTAGTGCTGAGGTGATGCCTTTTTAGCGCCGTCATGAGACGCTGAAGGGGTCTTTTATCCCGTGGACCCTCTGCCCAGTTCGATTGAATTCGGGTGTGGATGAGCTCCCCCCTGTTCGTTCAACAAACCGAATCCTGTCCGAAATCTGCTGGAAGCTGTTCCAGTGTGTGTGGTCCTCAAGAACGTGGAGCTTAGGGATTGGTATGGAGGCCTTGGAAAACTATGGATCTAGCAGGCCAAGAAGGTCTTGATACAGGTGCCTTAAAATTACAGTAAATTTAATAATTTGTTTTTATTCTAATTATAAGGAGGGTTATAAAGTCTGATGGATGCAAATTGGTTATCACATTCACACTTCTGCCTTGTTGCGTATGCAATGCAGATTTATGTATTTTCCGTAATCCACTCGCATTTGTGTGAAATTGAAAAAGATATTACATACCAATATTGGTTAGGTCTTGCTGTGTGATTGGCCTGCTATGATTAATTCCGTGATGTACGTCTGAAATTTCAGGAAAACCTCACTGAAGATGTGGTGCCTTTTAGCGGCGTCACGAACAAGCTTCTGATGTTGCCTGATGGGGATTTGGTCGCATTCCTGCTCTTCAAGGACTTTACGGGGAGCTGTTGTCAATGCTCGGATGACATCAACCTGCCGAGTAGAATCAACAATACATGTAAATTGTAAGTAGTTCAAGGGGTTAAACAATGAAATAATTGTAAGAAAACACACAAAAAGAGGAGGCCAGAGTGAAATTTCCAGAAAAAAGCCCCCCCCCCCTAAATAAATAAAAAAGGAATAACAATAATTTTCACAACAGTGGTTCAGTCAAAATCTCCATGGGGTACCCCCATGGAGATTTTGACTGATTCGTTTATGGTAATTTTATCAATGATTGTAATTGAAATGTTGTAAAGATATTGTATATTCCAAGACTAAATTCCGACATTGTGGTAACCAAGCATCTTAGACAAACAGTGCTTTTTTGCAATTTTATTAATCGACCATGTGATGTAGTTGAAGGTCAACGAGCAATGAGCATGTGAGTGCGGTAATATGCCAATTTGTCGGAAATACTATTAACAAAATTGTATTTATGTTATTATCAAATTATACACGTGAAACAAACACGCACGTACTTGGCAACACTTGTGAACGTGATTTCCAACAAATGCTCTGCCATGATATGCCTGCCTGTGGATTTTGTGCGCCTGCAGTGCATCGTCCAAACTTCCAACAACTGGACCACACCCAACAGGAAGGTTGATCTGAGTCTCTTCGTATAAAAGAAATGGTAAAAGAACATGAAATATTATGTTCAGTATACTTTTTCATATCGTAAATGTTCAGGTTATAGATCCTAAAACAGCGTCCATCTAATGAAAGTTCACTTACAAGCTCCTGAACTTGGCACCGAAGTTCGAATGCCCTTTTGGCCAACTCTGTGAATACATGATAAGCATTCTGATGGTTTCTTTGAAGGAGGTGGAAGTTCTTCTATTTGCTCCCAGTTGCAGCTTTTGTGGCGTTTCGTCCTCCATTTTACTAGATGTTGGCATTCTTTATTTGCACGTTGATTGAAATTGTTGTCCGATAAATCACTGGGTCAGATTACACACAAAGCAAATAGTCGCACGTCCAACTCGTGTTAACTCTCTTCAGCATGTCATAAAGCTTTTGAAGATGCCAAGCGACATGTGGAGAGTTGGGAGGGCAACCTGAGAAAAAAAAAAAAAAAAAAAAGTTAAATGCTGCTCAATCTTGTCTACAAACAGGCATGCAGAAAACAAATGCATTTCTGTCTTGCCTTTATTTTCTATATGCTGGGATTTTATGAAGACATTAAAACCCAGCGTGTGTGGTAATTTTATTTATTGTTCAGATTTTTTAAATGGTGTTTTTAAAAATGAATGCCATATTTTATTTTGTAGGTGTATCACTTATGACAGAGACTTACATGATCTACTGGGACCATCAAAACAGGCATGGATATGACGCTGTTGGAGATATCTTTGCCCTTGATTTTCTGGAGCCGTCTGCAGTATGTTTCAAAGTCAAGCTTCGATGGACTCAGGCGTTCTTGATGGAAGTTTGTTCTCTGTTAGTGGCATTTCATTTGCTCCTTTGATACAGTACTGTACAGGCAACAGTGACGGGCTGAATACAGGGAAAGATTTTAAGTGAATTTGCATTTTTTGGCAGTCTTCAAAAATGATTGGGCATTAGGCAGTGCATTTACACTCTGCAGAATAAAAGTGCTACCGATCCATTGTGATGTTATACAAATTATGTTATTAGAAATTGCTCACCATTGCAGCTGCAGTTCCATAAAGCTTGGTGAGCAGCTCATAATCGCCAAGGTGAAGAGCTTTATTGACTTTCCCTAGTGTTAAAAATAGAATAAACAAATGTGTTGGCTCAAAGTTAAATTTTGCTAATCATTGGTATTTTTTATTCAACAGGGATATTTGCAGTGTGCATGTTCAACTCCAATGTCCGGCATTCACATAAGTTTACTGGGTCGAACCACATCAACACCAGGCCCCTTTCATTTGCAGACCTCAGACATACACAGGTAAATCTAAAATGCTTTCCTGGTAGGTCTTTTAATTGGGAATAACTGTGTACAGGGACCCGGTCTTCACTGCGTGGTAATAACGGGTTGGTGGCTTGCTGTTAATGGACCGAGCCGGAGGTGAGGGTCCATTAACAGCCAACCAGATTCAACTCGGTCCATTAACAACGGCCAGCCACCAACCAAAGTCATTACCACGCACTGTTATTCCCATTAATAAATACCTTTTTCATGAAAGAAATGATTAAAACGGTAAAAATTTGTATGCTGGTTCAGGGGCCATTTATTCGCTAGTTCCCAGAGCCAGTCTTTATATCACATGTTAATACACCCCCACGTGATCGGGTTTTGACCAACCAGAGTCTATAAACTGTCCAAGGTATTTATTAATACCATGTATTGAGAATATGTTTGGGTGTCACCAAACAGTATTTATGCATGACTGGAAAATAAACAAACAAACATGTTGTGATCATTGGTAATAAAACTGTTGAGCTGTTTACCTCCACTTCATTTTTGGCTAGTTGGTACTTGCTCCATGATGGGGCACAACTCGCTGTAGATTTGCTGTCGAGTCATGTGCCTCAAAACAGGCAAACACAATAGTGTTCCTTGTTGAGTTGGATGGTGTGTGTTGACAATTTGGTAGCACATCTTAAACGATGTACCACCGAAGTCCCCCCCACCCCCAATCTTGATCCATATTTCATCCAGAGGAATGAACTCGTGCCATGTCAAGGATCCATTTCTGAAAATACATTTTCACCTTCATAATCAATGCTTTGACAATTAAAAAGTGATATTTTATCAAGTGTTTCTTTAAAATGTACAACAATGTTGAAACTTTCAACAAATGTTCTATAGCTACTTGAATACTAAAAAGTAAATTCCTTAATCATGTAATGTTCTAACATTTCTTCTTTTGTTTCCCCTTATTCATTCAGGAAAGAAGATCATAAGAGAACACAAATTCACCTGTCATGCCTGTCAAGATAGTCAAGGACCATGGTGGAAACATCCTTCACGGTAACACAGGGAACCTCCTTTGTCTCAAAACCGTGGGAGCCATTAGCATTGCTGGATTTGAACAGAGGAACCATTTTGCCGATGATGTTATGTTATCCTTTAGGAGTGTGCTTTGCTGGGTTCTCGTGGCGCTCTGATGGCAGAGATAGTCCCCTGAGTACCTGTGTAACATGAACAGCAAAATATTTCCAGTTAATAATGTATTATTATTTTTTTTTTTTAATTTCAAGTTAAAAATGTGTTATTTTGCTAAAAAAAAAAGGGTTGTTCCTTTCTGATTAAATTTTTATACCGTACCTGCAGAAGTCTTCGTAAGTGCTCCCATGCGAATTGGCACTCTCGCATCATGGCTAGTGATCGGTTGACACTCAGCCTCCTCACTTTGTGAGTTACACTGTGATTCATCCTCCATAGTTTCGGTGCTTGACCAGCTGCATATATGCAGGTTAAATAAAGAAAATTTGTTTTATTTTGTGATGCTAAAACTGCACAAAGATGTCAGGCGCGGATGAGGGGGGGAAAACCCCCCGCTCAGACCAATTTTTTAATAACAATTAGGATAGTAATAATAACAAAGATGACATTCTGCAGGGATTATCTGTATGGAGCCTATGGTGAGCGTTATGAATGCGAGACTGGCTAAACATATTCCGCATTATGATTTTATTTTGAAAAGAAAATCTGAGGGCCTGACCCCCCTCCCCCTGTAAAAAAAAATCCTGGATCCGCCCTGGATGTATATGTAGTTGGTAAATATTCTGCATTTTGTGTATATATTTTTTATTGTATTTTCAATTTCTGTTTCTAAATGTCTGTTTTATGGCTTTAAAATTCATAAGTATGTTGGTAATTTACTTCATTATGAATGTTTAAAACATGAAGGTAGAAACATTTACCTTCTTCCAGTGTTTTCAGACGTGCATTTGGATTCTTCCTTAACATTACGGGGTCTATATATATCTGTCATCAGCTGCTGCTTCTATCTCTCATGACTTGGTTGACGACTCTCTCGCATCTGTTCATTATGAATTCTGCTAAATCCGTTTGACCGATGTTTTTTGGTTCTTGGCGAACGCCATTAACTCCAAACGCGTCTTGAATCCTTGAAACAACTAGTTCCTTGACCTCAAAAGACCGACAGGCGGGACCTTTTCTTTCTCTTGGCGGGGTGTTCTACGAGGCTGTGACGCTATACTTGGAAGCACTAACTGTACCCGGAGGGTGCATTTAATAAATCAGGATGGCCCTCAGACATAATAGCATGTTCGTCTTCTTTCGTGACGTACTGCCATGCAGTGAAATAGTTATCGTGATTGGCTGAAAAAGTTTAGCGTTTACACCGTGCTTTAGGTAGCTATTAAATTTCGCACTTGCATCCAGCGCCTGGCGACTTCCAGTTTTATGGCCATGTGGTAATGGAACTCACCATTCAATTGCCTCTCCTTGTAGCAACCAGCACATCACCGTCACAGGATGATCTAAGTTGCGAACGCATCAGGACTATGTCGGCAAAGGCCGCGCGATCTCGAACTACTTTCTCGTCAGCCCTACTATAAGTTATCAAGTACACTTGTCGGACCCAGCGCCCCCAATAACTGTAAATGTACAGCGTCCATGATGGTGCCACTCCTGCAAATGGACACCATACGTAGTCCAACAGTGACTTTTATATGCCCAATTTCAACTTTCACCTGAATAACACCCATACTAAAGATGCCATTATTTTGTTTTGTTTTTCTTTTCATTTATCACTACCAGTACACTCTTTTTTTCTCTCACCTGCTGCAATGACCATATTCAATTTGGCAGGGTGCCAAGTTGAAAAGATTGCTAAACATTCCGGCACCCGGCTGGCATCATGTTTTCACGCCATGCGGTCGACCGTCGACGGTCGACATTTAAACTTGTTTTCTTCTAAAATGTATCAATGATGCGCCTTCACGATGAAGGTTTGCCAAATTAAGAGGTATACATAGATATCTAATTTTAAATTGGGTTATGGCGTTAAGTTTTCGCAATTTGCTGAAAACATGCACGGTCGACCCTATAGAAATAAATTTATGATTCTATCTTTACTTATTACTTTGGTGGTCGATCGTCAAATAAAACAATGGTAACAGTTACAACGGGAGGTAAAACACGCGTAGCACGATAACGTAAAATTCTAGAAGATTTAACACCACTATTTTATCAACTCATATTCATTCGAAGGTATCAGGTGTGGTACTTTACTTGTGGTCCCTAGGGTTAATTGTTGTATGATCGCCCAACCCTATAAACTAAAACTTTATGTATTATAACCACATGCCACTATTTTTACACAATTAATAAGATATAACACATTGGAAAAAATACGGCCGGACAAAGTACACTTTTCACAATTGTATTTAGTATGAGGATGGTAGTTAATGTTTTTAGGAGAATTTTATATTAGTTATGATTTGGATAGAGGGGGCATGCATTGGAGTCATTGTGTCAGGCCTTTTAAAAAGGGACATCCTAGCTACGACTGCATCATTACAGCTCATTGCATTGAATCATTACGGTGACTGCGTGTATGTATGTGTGTGGTGGAGCAGGGTGTGTCAGGCATCAAATTATTTTTTAATTGTTTTTCACTAACCAGTTTTGCTCAGCCAAATAATGCAAAGAGGGTGGTGGTGGTCGACCATTACCTGCAAGCCCCAGCTCGTGTTGTAGAGGGTTGCGTGTACGTTGAGGCTGTCTATTCCTACCTCCATGGTCTGTGCGTACAAAGTGGGACTGCATGCAATGACTCAACATTGAGATGGGGGTGCAGGGGTACAGTCCACCTCAAGGAAAATAATTCTTTACCTAGGTTCACTCCAGCAAGGAGTTTGTAGGGGGAAATTTTACAATACTTCTCTGAAAAAGAAATAACTTCACACAGTCAAAGTAGAAAGTTGCTTCAAATGTATGTAATTAAATTTCATCTTCCCATATGTGCACTTTAACAAAACACTAAAAAGACATGGGACGTTACATTCCGAAAAAATGTTTGCAACTTAAAAGACATGACAGTTTAAACAGGAAACTAACTAGCACAGGCCACCAAACTTAGGGAACTAACTTTGGGCCACTTTGTTTCCTGGCACAAATTGGGGTCGACAAACACCAAGAGTCTCAACTCAAACATTGATAATTACAAGATTATAATTTCATAGAACAAACAAAGTCTAATTATTCCTAAGTGGGGGTTTTAGGTCTGGTTTTTTCGTGGAATAGCCATGCGTACATTATACACCTGTATTGCAAAACAAGTTGTTCCCGAGGCCAAATTTAGCATAGAACCAGAATCCATCCGAATTTCTGACCTCGGCTCACGTTTTACCCTCTACCGATAAAAAAAAACATTGAAAATTGTGTAAAATTACATCATTGTGGTCGCCATTTTGTTTGTTCAATTAGTCAAAGGAGTCAAATGTCATAGGTCAAAAAATACATTATTCTACACAAACTGATTCTACACCAAATTTGGCCATAGGAACAACTCCTTTTGCATCAGTTTTCAAAAACTGGAGTTGATTACTCAGAAACTAATCTATGGGATAGTCATCATTATGAATGAACTGGTACAAATATAAGTAAGCCATCTATTACTAATAACTATAACCGTTACAGTTATTTAGAATATAATTATGTATCATTTAAAATTAGAGACGTAAAGCAATGTGTACAAGGCGGTACACGTTTCTGTTTGTCTTCGAGGAATCTGGTAGTAGAATGGAAAAGCTTCCAACGCACAGCCATCATTTCGTCTCCCTCTGGTCGACAATCCCGCTGAACAAGAATTAATTGATGCTTTCCAGTGCAAAAACTGGGGTGTCGTGGTCTAAATTAAATCTTGTGCAAAGTGAGATTTTGGGGGCTGGAGGTGAACGAGTTGACCTTCCAATAGCAATAACATGTCTTGCCAAGGTAATATTTGCGAAGTCCAGCGAAAGTCATTAAAACAGATGACTTCAGCCTTCTCTGCACCAACCCATAAAAAGTTGTTGTTGCCGGGTTAGATAAAAGTTCTATAAATCTTGTTAAGTGGATTCAAAGGAATTTTTCCCCAATTTGCTGGTCCAGTAATCATGATGTTACGGTATTTTCCCTACCCTCGACAAGAATGTTTTAACTGCATCAGAAAATGTTTTTACACACCGTTGTTGAAGAAGAACCTCTTCAGCACATGTTAGCCATTCGCCCTGACAGACACAGTCATCAACAGCTCTTGCCTGTTGTAGAATTTCGAGATTACGTGGAGCGTCTTCCATCTGCCACGCGTCCTAAAATAAATAAATTATAAAGAAGAAAACATACAATATCAATTAGAAATCAGTGTTATAATTACCTTATGTTGCTGATATTTTT
The DNA here is from genome assembly GCA_029582265.1 of Zoroaster sp. YZ-2022. Taxonomy (NCBI): domain Eukaryota; kingdom Metazoa; phylum Echinodermata; class Asteroidea; order Forcipulatida; family Zoroasteridae; genus Zoroaster; species Zoroaster sp. YZ-2022. Next base: position 105,635,801 of record CM055816.1, on the reverse strand, counting down.
TTATTTTAAATTGTCATAGTGTAATGTATTATACATTGAATGTAACACAGGGCAAACATTGAAATAAACGTTTCTTTAATGAATGAATGAATGAACCTTATTAATAACAAACACAAATGACCATCAAATTCTCCACCATGTGCGTTTGTCATTATTTCCTGTATACTGAATAGCAATTATTTAGAATTAAATTTAAAAAAACAGTTGCGTGTTCAGAAATGGTAGTTAATGTTTTAGGAGATAAACTAAAACTTTATAACCACATGCCACTATTTTACTATTAATAAGATATAACACATTGGAAAAAATACGGCCGGACAAAGTACACTTTTCACAATTGTATTTAGTATGAGGATGGTAGTTAATGTTTTTAGGATAATTTTATATTAGTTATGATTTGGATAGAGGGGGCATGCATTGGAGAGTCATTGTGTCAGGCCTTTTAAAAAGGGGACATCCTAGCTACGACTGCATCATTAAAGCTCATTGCATTGAGATCGTACGGTGACTGCGTGTATGCGTGTGTGCACGTGTAATTACGTCAAGTGCTGTCTTCCATGTAAATTCATACTCGCCAACCGAGGCACGCGATTCAAAACGAGGACGTCCTCTATTTGAACTAACGTTAAAATTGGAAACTCTGAGCATATTTATGACGGCCAGTGAAATATCTCACTTTTGAAAAACCGTCCTCGGTCTTATGAAAAAACAGACGGAGTGTGACGTAACACATTCGTCCGGGACTTTACCGAATCGCCTGAAATGTACCAGCGCCCTCTCTAGTTACAATACTTTGGACATGTGGAGACGTGTTTGCTATTGTTGTCATCAGCAGTTACGAAATGCTTATTGCTGTGTTGTATACTCAAAGATAGTTGCGTCCTTTCCAGTGCGCGTGCCTGCTGAGTGCTAGAGAGAAGACGGTATTTTCAGCCGCTCACAAGATACAGGTATGCCAAGTTTACTAACGATTTAAGTACTAAAATGTGTCTATAGAAATTACTGGAAAGTTTAAAAGTATGCCCTCAGATGCATTTTATTTAGGCTAAGTTCAATGCAACGTTTGTCGTAGGCTGCCTGTAGTGTAATCATTTAATATAATGACATTAAAATTTAATATAATACTTCGCGATCACAGCCTCCTGGGTTTAATTATGAAATGCCACATAGCTGACTTATTATAACTCTTTATAATCATTATATTTTAGTTTATTGAACAATAAATTATACCAAACAAAGTGTAGAGCTGTCATTTTAACACCAAACTACGGTCCTATTTATATACTAAGTAATTGATGGTTGAAGGCCATGGTGTGGCTGATAGTAAAACTATACTTGTAAACTTGCGGGTACAACCATGTGTAGTAATCTCTTGGGAGGTGTTGGCTTTGAAAAAGGCCGTTGGTGGTCTCGACATTTCGAGCAGAGTACACTGTTCGAAAACGACGACACCAACAGCTCTTTTCGACCAACTGCCTCATCTAAAGAAGATTATTACACATGGTTGTACTCTAAATTTACTAGTAATACTAATAATGGTACGGTCAAAAGTGCATTGCGCAAGCGCGATGGCATCAGGATCCACATCCGCCAATGCCACGGGCGAAAACGCTGATAATTAATAAACTAAACCAACAAACATAAGGACTATTTTATGGCCCCATTTTCCCCCATCCATCATCTTCCTCCTTTCCCCCGTTATTCCCCTTTCTTCTCCCCTCCGTTCATACCCCCCCCATTTACCCCCCTTCTTCCCACCAGTTCTTCCCCCGTTCTTCTCTCCTCCCATTCTTTCTCCCATTCTTGCCCGTTCTTCACACCCCTGTTCTTCCCCGTTCTTTTCCTTTCTTCTCCCCTCTGTTCTTTTCACTCCTATTCTTTCTCTCCCCCCATTCTCCCCGTTATTTCTTTCCCAAATCCTTCACCCCCCCGTTCTTCCCCTCCCGTTCTCCCCCCCGGTCTTCCCCCCTGTTCTCCCCCCCGTTCTTCCTCTCCTGTTCTCCCCCCCCCCCGTTCTTCTCCCCCCGGTCTTCTCCCCCCGTTCTTCCCACACACACCCGTTCTTCCTCCCCGTTCTTTCCCCCCGTTCTTCCCTCCCGTTCTTCCCCCCGTTCTTCCCCCCGTTCTTCCCTCACACTCCCGTTCTTTCCCCCCGTTCTTCCTTTCCCTGTTTTTCTCCCCCCATCGTTCTTCCTCAATCTTCCCTCTCCCCCCCCATTCTTGGCCCGTTCTTCCCCGTTTTTCCCCCACTCTCCATTTTTTCTAACCCCGTTCTTTCCGTCTCCTTCTTTTCCTGCCCCCTTCTCTCCCCTCTTTCCACCCCCATCTCCCCATCTCCCCCCTCTTCCATAGAGACATTGTGATCTCTATTGAGCTACCACATAAATGACTAATGAAAAGACTGTGACTTTATGCCTATTCTATCGTCGTCGTTTTTACGAACCAGCAAACCAAAGGCACTTTTGTGAAAACTAGATTTCGAGAAAATCGCATGTAACAATATGAGTTGTTTGACACGGTATATTTAATAGGCGTACACTCAAATTTCCTGGTAATTTTTGGCAGGTGGGTTGCACAGAGTTTGCATTAAAAAAAAACACTTGTATTTGTAGTTCATACAGAAATTTTATTAAGATAAATAAAATGAAAATGCGTTTGTCAGTTCGTAAAATCCTTCAGCGCGTGCATCATGAAAAGATATCTTTACGAACTGACAAACGTGTTTGTATTTTACTTATCTTAATTAAAATGCAATTTATTTAAACGTACGGGTATGTTAGTTAAACCAAGCTATGTGTACCCCACTGGCAAATTTTTGCAAAAAATGTTAATGTAAAGCCAATTAAATTTACCGTTTGAAAACTTGCACATCGTTACGCGCGATTTTCTTGAAATCTAATTTCAAAAAGCTGTATTGTTTTCCGGTTCGTAAAAACGACGATATTAATGGTGCTCCTTTAATACAGACTAATTCAGGTTTGTGATTTATATTATTTTTCCCCAGTGAGTCAATGCGTACATGCTATAAGTATCTTTAGCAACATGGAACGCGGGGTCGTCACCAGTGCCCGTAACAATCTTCTGTTGAAAATACGTAATGTTGGTAATCACAGACACAATTGCAAAGTACTTCGAGAGGGTGAGGGTGTCCTCATTGTGGCATATAGGCCCAATCATGAGCAGATCCCCATGACTATGGACCGTGCATATATTGTTTTGTGGTTATTATGTACGCAGTGATCTTTGGAGACACGGTGCCCAATTAAGCCTGTGCTCAATGCACAGACTGATGGAGAGCTGTATGGCAGCTTGTAGGCGTGGACGAGTGGCTCACAAGGTGATTTGCTGAAACCTCCTCCTGTTGGTGTATCTTTCCAAGTTGAACAAAGTTTTAAGTCCCATGAAGAGGGATGATATATCTCTCATAGTCAAAACCGATTCACTGATTATCAAGTAGCCAAACGTGAATACCTGAAGCTCGGCCACGACGTTGCTCAACCTGACTATATCCGAAACAAGCTACGCGAATTGGGTCGCCTCGTCATCCAACTGCGAAAAAACACCAACCTACCAAATGCATCACTTGAAGTATTCATCCATCCCCACCACCTCAATGATATATTCAAGGCTGTTCAGGATGTCGCAGGCTTCAGTGAAGTCAACCAGTTGTATAATGTTCCATCTCATGCACTGAAGATTGGGCATTCCATCAAGAAATGTGCAGTCATTCTCAAAGGAAATGCTCAGGTCGGTGAAAGGCACAAAGCACAAACATCCGACCAGTTCCTGCAATTGTGTGAAATGAAATGGAGAACATGTGTCCACCCATGCGCACAGAACACTGTACCAAGGGAAAGCGTAATAAACCCACCGTTCTCCCCACAAATGCTGATGTGGTTAAATGTCATCGTTTCTCCATGACACTGGTGACGAGGCAATTGCGACTCCTTCAAGCTGCCGGGAAACAAGTCAGCGCACCCTGAAAGATATTGAATGAGGTCACACTGTGCAGCCTCATTATGTTCAATCGCAGAAGGCAGGGGTGATGTTTCCAAGATGAAAGTGGTGGTTTCAACAAGCACAGTACAGCTGTTGTCAATAGGGGACTGCGTGCTCACTGATCTCGAAAGGCACCTCTGCAAAATGTTCAAAGTCGTTGAAATAGTTGGTAAGAGGGGCAGAACTGTGCCGGTCCTTCTCAGCAACGAGGCCATGACGTGGTTGAATGTTCTGGTTGCAAAGAGAATTCAAGCTGGAGTTGCACAGGATAACGTGTACTTGTTTGCACGGTCTTGTTATGGAGGCATGAGCCATATTCGAGGAAGTGACTGTCTCAGAGCGTATGCAAACGATGCAGGCCTCGACAATGCCGACAGCATCCGCTCTACCAAACTTCGGAAACATGTAGCGACTGCGTCACAAATTCTTGCCTTGAAGGACCATCAGCTGGAAACCCTGGCAGACGTCATGGGTCACGATTTGCGAGTCCATCGTGAATACTACCAGATGCCAGATACCGTCGAAGGGTTACTCAACTGTCACGACTTTTCCTCAGCTTGGAGAGGCAACTTGGGTCCCAGCATGGCAAATCACTGCAAGAGTTACATGTCACTGGAGGTACGTACAACCACTGTGAAAAATAGTATCTCCTCTGTGTACCTCACTTTTTTTTCTTCTCCCAATTGCCTAGGTGACTGACGTTTTCTCATCCTCTCGCCCCCTCCACCGTGGCCAGCCAGCACACATTCTTACGCATGAGCAGAAATACTTTTAATCATTTCTTTGTTGTTCTTTATTGTTGCAGGGCTTCACCACTGATGACGGCAGCAGTGATTCTTCTGACTACTGTGACTCAGTGATGATTCTAGTGATAACAGTAAGTTGTGGCTGTTTATATTTTTTGTTTCATCTATTTTTCAGTCCATCTATTTTTCTCTATCTTTCTTTCTATTTCTCTTTCTCTCTATTTCTCTTTCTGTCTGTCTCTAGCTGGCTGCACCGAGTGAATGATTTCCAATGTCTAAATTGTCTTTTTAATTACTTTGTGTTATAGGAACTTGTGAAGCCAGTGTCCCATCCACTAGTCAGGCCTCCCGTTATCTCGAACAGGGCAGCATCGTCCGTGGACTGTAGAAGAGAAGAGAGACGTCATGGAGGGACTACAGAGATTTTGTCTGATGAAGAAACTACCCGGCAAACGTGACATTGAAACAGCCTGTCTGTGGCACTCGCGACTCGAACGTGGCGGAACATTAAAGACTTTTGCAAAAACACAATGAAGCTCTATCAAAGTTGAAAGTTAGAGTGAACTGAAAGGTATTGTACGCCTTGTGAACAGACAATAGAAAAAACAAGTTCAGCCAAAAAGACAAATGTACCTCCAAATTGCCCAGCGAGCAGATTTATCATTCCTGTGTTCATTGACTAATTATGCTGACTTAATTATGCGGAAGATGCTTACAGATAGTTAATATATCCCAAGCACTAAGAAAACATGATGCCATATGCCTAAAGTGCAGGTAATCCTCACAGACAGTGATTGTGTATGTCGTCCTCCATTTGATAGATACCACCCAAATTGTACCACTGTCCTCCGTTTGATAGAATACTAAGTATCTCCTCAGTTTGCAGTGGTCTACATGTATGTGTGTGTGTGTGTGTGTGTGTGTGTGTGGTATGCACGTTGAATGCACGACGCACTACAGTACTGTTGGTCGTGGCGTTCGACTCACCTTTCCGTGCAATTCCTTAAAACCCTATTGGTCGGAAATTCGTGACGTTACACACATTGACACAATGTTGTGTAACTTTGGAATGAGTTTCAGAAAGAAGCTGGAACAGTGCCAAAAGCAAAACACAATGATTGGGTGAGTTATTGTGACGTCACACACGGTTATGAATGGATGTCTGGACCGCGTATAGGCATATTTATTTGAAATGAAAGGGAATATCCCCCTGTTTAAAGGGACAATATCGTCACGATCAGAGCAGACTTTCAACAGGGCATAGAAGCAGTGTTCTAGTTTAAGATGAACACAGTGACTGAAAATTACTGGCTCATAATGCAAACAGCAATGGTAATATGACCTTATCATGTCGATAATTATTTTCAGTCACTGAGTTAATATAAAACTAGCACTCTGATTCCATGCTCTGTTGATCGTGACGATTTGCCCTTTAAATTTATCGATTTGAGTATCAATTTAGGACCTGTTTCCAAAGACTCTAAAAGCTCTGTCTTTGTTTTTTTTTCTTAAAAAAATGCGAGGACTTATTCATGGTGAAATTTTCACAGATTACCTTTATTTATCCTATAATATCTTGAAATTTCTTTTTCAATTTTGTTCTTATGCTGGTCAATAATTGTACCCCCTTTGTATTTTCTGTATTCTTCAGCCGATGTTCATGAACCTTCGTTGTTATGTTCAGTTAGGTCACCGTTATAGGGGTGCTACAGCAATTGTTTGGGTAATTTTTCTCAGTTTTGGTAAAAAATTGTATTTTCCCCATAACTTCCTTAATTTTCCCTCCATTGGCCATGCAATTTCACTGCCAGAGGGCTCTACAACCAATCTTTTGGGTCATTTTGTTCCAAAAACATGATTTTTAAAGAGTTTTACCCAAAAGTACAATAAAGGCACATCCATGGTACTATTCATGTCATAAATTATATATTGCACAACATTCTGAGGAACAAATCATGTTTTGGGACAAAATATAAGATGCATTTAAAACAAGAGGGAAAACAAGAGGTGGTTGGTTTTCAATTCTCACACAGAATAATCAAAGTATCAAAACTCAAGAGAAAAAAAAGATGACTCTTTTATGTTTATTTAAAGTCATGGTAATGTAAAATGACATAATTGCAGAAACAACAGAATAAATTATGACTGCTGGAAAATAATACTTACAAGTTACACAGGTTAATATTAATTTTGTCTTCACCGATGTGGTTATAAAGAACTGTATACAGTGCTTTCAGAGTCCTGCAGGAAAATAATAAGCACACAGGCAATTCAGGTGGGACTCGAACCACAACCTCCTGCATTCTAGAGCAGGTGATGAAGGCTTGCTGGAGTTCCATGTAGCAGCAGGTGCTGCAATTTGCATACAATGTTGTGAGGAGGTTGTGGTTTCAGGTCCCTCCCCCCGAGTCACCTGTGGATTTCTTCCCATTTAATAACTACGTTGATGAAGGGCGAAATTAATATACCTCACCAAGAATTCCATCTATCGTACTAATTGCACATATGTTATTCAAGGCATTAAGACATTTAGACAGAATCAGACTGTGCCTAGGAACTATTCACAGTTTAAGTTGTCATTTGTGGTAAAACCACATATACATTCTAAATACGATAGGTTAACTAAACTAAAAAGTTAAGAAAATGGTGTAAAAGTAGCACACAAGTACAAACTGTGCAGGTATGTGGTCCTGTTTTAGATGTAGCATTTCATTCATGCAGCAGTTAGCAAAATCATAAACAAATGCACTACCAGGCCTTTTATTGCACTTACAGTAGCCAAAATGTGTGAAGTTCTCATTCTATATTCAACATCATGCCTCTAAAAACTTCACAAAATTTCATACACGTCCCACAGTATATTTTACAGTACATCTTATAGAGTTATCTTAATATAGTGAGGCAAGATTGGTAAAACAATTGTTGTTGACTTTACTTGGACACAAGCCTGACTTTAAGTGACTTGACTTTTTTACTTGTAACTTCATTTGAGATACCACCCGCAGGACCCCACCCAGGACCAGCCGCAGCCTTGCAGCGGGTGTTGAGCCGATGGATCAGCGATGAAGAAGTAGACCCTGTTTTTCATCCCTTTTTGCGCAAAGACTGCATTCCCCTGACGGTTAGCATTCCAACATGCAGTCCCACTAAGAAGATATACATTAGAAATGGTCTCGCTGGTGAGATACTGTAAAGCACAATCAAAAGTACTTGATTTAATAAAATGTACAATTAAATGGATATACAATCTAACATTTTGTGATTAAAATAGCCCAAGCTATTTAACATTAGGTAAAATTTTAATTTATTATTATAATTTTTTAAAATTTCATATAGATTGGTGAAATTCTTGCGTCGGGACATAAACAATTGATTTAATTTTGCCCTACACCGACGTATGTATAGCACTGTATGCTCAGTGCTTCCGAGTGTCTGTGAAAAAACTACACAGGCGACTCGGGCGGGATTCGAACCCACGACCTCCTGCTTACTAGTGCAGACGTCTTAACCTCTCGACCACCGAGCACGATTGGCCGGCTACAATCCTATATAGCAGCGGGTTCCGCGATATATATAGATTGGTGAAATTCTTGTGTCGGGAGATAAACAATTGATTTAATGTTGCCCTATTTAATTTTGCACTGAGCATACAGTGCTATACACACGTCGGTGTAGGGCAAAATTAAATCAATTAATTTCATAAATGTTTTGAAAATTTCATGAAAGTGAGCTATCCCAGAATAAAGGTTTTGTTAAGTGTCTGCTTGGGTATGTTTACCCATGGAGGTAGAATTCTAATTCTACCTCCATGGTTTACCTAACGTGTTCATCACTAACGTTAAGTTTTAAGTTCTACGAATATTATAATTAGCAGATCATAACGTTGAAAAGGGCAACAATTATGTGAACCTTTTACAATTCACATGATTTTACAATTAAGTGCATTTTTATGCACATAATATAATGATACAAATATAGTTTTGTTGTTTGTGTGACCACTTCGCTCCTTAAACCTCTTGCACTAGAACGCCCCTTCTATACAATAGCCCTTTTGTTCAACCGTGCAGGGTACTTATCACCTCTCTTGATAGTCTTAACATTCTCAGATGTCATCCCTAATCATTCATGTGTGGTACCACTATATAAGTCCCATGTCACCTATCTCCCGCCACTTCAGGTCGCTACACACGGTAAGTGTCATTGACGATTGTCCATACTTATTCCCACCCACCCTCCCATTCTTATAGCGGTTTTTCTCCTTTCTGCGATATTTGTTTCCTTGCGTTTTTACTTTTTTCTTAATTTCCTTTATCAGGCCTGTCAAATTCTGACACATGCTACTCATGCGGAATGCGAGGTAACTGGTCTCGAACTTGTTCATTCACCCAAGTCGGCGGTCAATCCTCTCAGTTCACCAGAACAAGAGCCAGAGCCAGTCCAGCCTTCAGTTACTTCGACAGGTGCCAAGTCCCTGTCTCGCAAAGAGCCTTGTTGTCCCCAGTTGTCGGCGCCAACACAATCTCTGCCAAAGTTGCATCAGACGACGCAGGGTCAACAAAGATCAATTCCAGTCCCCAGCTCCCAGCAGGATCATAGTAGGAAACCGCAAGAGATAGAAGACAAGTTCAGCGATGTATTTCAGGTACAATGCTCTTATAAATCCTACCCTTCCAAAGAATTAGAATCAGACGATATATTTGTGAAAGGAAGATTAAAACGACATCTAAATTTCTGGCGAGAGATCGGAACTTCACAAATGATACCGGTACTATCTGTCATAAGCGATGGTTACATGATACCATTTATACAGTACCCACCACCTATGTTCTGCCAAAATAATCAATCTGCTATCAATAATGCTAAATTTGTCACCGAATCAGTTTTAGATCTCCTTGTGTCTGGCAGAATAACAGAGACATTGCATCCGTCCTATATCTTGAGCCCTTTATCAGTAGCCACCCAATCATCTTGCAAGAAAAGTTTAATCTTGGATCTGAGTAAACTCAATAAGTATGTCAGGAAAACGCATTTTAAGATAGACGACTAGAAAATTGGTCTTCAGTATATATCACAGGATGCCCTTTTGGTATCCTTTGACCTTAAATCTGGCTATCACCATATCGACATCGCACCCGACTATCAGAGATATTTTGGTTTTTCCTGGTCTATCAATGGTATACAGATATATTTCGAGTTCAATGTATTACCCTTTGGTCTTACATCAGCTCCATATAATTTCACCAAGACGCTCAAGCCTCTTGTCAAGCATTGGAGATCTAGTGGTATTCTTATTGCCTTATATCTAGACGATGGTCTCATTGTTATCCCAAGTTCTAACTCCTAAACTTCACTCTCAATTAGGCACAGAGATCTCATCTCATATCCGAACTGATTTGATCAAAGCTGGCTATATCTATGATGTTACCAAGAGCATTTGGGATCCGACCACTTGTATTGTTTGGTTAGGAATGATTTGGGATACCAAGAACGGCACTCTCCAAATTCTCGATAGGAGAATAGAGAAATTGAGGCATTCCATAGTTCAGCTACAGCAATCACATCATGTCATTGTCCGAGATTTACATTCGTTCGTTGGGCAGATTATTTCACTCTCTCCAGTTCTCGGTAGCATTACAAGGCATTACAATGACTAGGAATTCCCAAATCGAGATAGTTAATGCCGAAGACGAAAGTAAACATATCACATTGAACGATGGCTGTGAAAGAGAAATCCAGTTTTGGCTAGACAACGCCCAGCTTTTGAATATTCGGCATATTTTTGCCTTTCACAAAATTAATAAAATCATCTGCTGTGATGCAAGTGCCACAGGTTCAGGTGCTGTCGTTTGCAACGATACTGAAATTGCTCATAAACTGTGGTGTCAAGAAGAAAGTGTTCAAAGCTCTATATGGCGAGAACTCAACACAATTTTATTCGCTATTAATTCATTCATTCCAATTATCACAGGATCCCAAGTCAAAGTATTCACAGACAGTCAAAGTGCCGCTAGAATCGTAGAAGTTGGTAGCATGAACTGGAAATTGCAGATTTTAGCTTTTGATATATTCAACACCTGTCTGCGGAACAGCATCAGATTAGATATTGAATGGATTCCCAGAAACGAAAACGAACAGGCAGATTATGTCAGTAGAATTATAGATGTTGATGATTGGTGTATTTCAGATGAGTTTTTCAAATGATTAGCAAATTGTGGGGCCCCTTTTCCGTGGATTGTTTTGCCTCCTATAACACAAAATTACTCAACTTTTTCTCCATATTTTGGAATCGAGGAACCGTAGGAGTCGATGTTTTCGCTCAAAATTGGTCAGACGAGAATGTTTTGCTAGTCCCACCTGTAGTCTTAATTCCAAATGTATTAAGTCATTTACATTCGTGTAATGGTATAGGTGTACTTATTTTCCCCTGGTGGCCTTCCAATGCCTTCTGGCCACTTTTATGGTCTTGTTACAAACCCTGGATAAAAGACATAGTGACCATGAAAGGTTCTATTGCTCTTAAGCATGGTAGAAACACCCATTCACTCCTCGGTTCGAGAGAATTTAATGGGCTTGTTGGTGCGGTGAAGTTAGATTTTCAGTAGAATAATTTCCAAATCAGTAAAACAATTTGTCTCTGTTTTGTACAGATCATTTGTTCTCAACCTTTTGGGGTTAATTTTCCAAATAAATTCAAAGGTATCAAAGAGCGGATTCTTCATGAAGTAATTTCAGCCAAATCAGAAGGAACAGTAAACAGCTACTTGTACAAATGCAGACAATTTTTCTCCTGGTTAAAACAATCCAGAATTCCTCTGTCCCTTCCTATAAGTGATGAGGTCGTGGCAGTTTATATTTTTCACATAAAATCTAACTGTAACTCGGATAGTGTTATAACCACGACCGCTGCCTCAATTAAGTGGTTGCATTCCATTTTGAACATAAAGATCAATCCTGTGGACTCTCCGATAGTACAACAAATAATAGTTAGTGCGAGAAAGTCGCTACACAAACCTCCAGTACATAAACAACCTTTGTCACTCAGTCATGTGAAAGAAATTATTGATCAGTTTGCCGGAGCTAATTGTACGCTTTTGGAATTAAGAACAGCTTGTTATCTCTCCCTTAAATATGCCTTGCTTTTCAGACATAATGAAATAGCAGAAATTAAGGCAAATAATATCTCTGTATTCCCAGGAAGAAATGATATTTCTATATTCATCCCCAAGTCCAAAACAGATATATTCAGAGAAGGAAACACTCCATTTCTTTGCGACACTGACGACAAATATTCACCCGTTAAGATTCTTCGTAGATTTATGTCCGCTTCTGAAATTGAAGCAGACAAATTTATTTTCACACCACTGTCATTTCACTCAACATCTCAATCCTACATACGTACCAGTGATAAATCTCTCAGTTACACCAGATGTAGAGAACTCTTACTTGATGTACTTAAACGCATAGGTATTGATAATCCTAAGTCATTTGGGCTCCATAGTCTGAGATCTGGAGGAGCAACCCATCTCTCATCCAAAAATGTTCCAGAAGAATTGATAATGCAACACGGTAGATGGAAAACGAAAGAAGCGAAAGACAGATATATCAAGCGAGATATTTTCGAGCGTCTGTCAATCTCTAAATCAGTCATGTCTTAAGAGTCGCGAATTTCCACTATCGTATGCCCGCTTAAAAATTTAACTATACGCAGATATTTGTTCACCAAATATAGCACATCGTATTCTTCGTATATACATGTAATTGTTATAGAATTAAGAATTGATGTTCAAGAACGTGTGTATATATAATTCATTGTTACAATGTCGCCACAGAAAGAAGGAAAATTTGCATATCTTGAGAGCAATTAATTTTATGCCCTTTTCGAATCGAGCCTTCACATATACATTTCGCATATTGTATATTGTATATTTAAATTGTAGTTGTAAATGTATTTGATTGTAAATGTTTGATATACTTAATCAAGGATCGGGAAGACAAGAAGCGGATTAATTAGACTCAAAGGTTAACACTGTTTTAGATATGCTAATATAAAATAGAGTTAGTATTCTTAATACATTCGCTATGAGTGAGAGTAGTGCCAAGCCGAATCCTGGAAAACCAATAACGTTATAACGAGATACTGTATAATTACAGCATTTGACCATGATGTTTGGAATTACATGTAATTGTTGGAGAATTGAGGAAAAGGATGTTTATTCGTTCTTTCAGGCCAAGTCCTGAACAGCATTAAGGTGGAAGAGTTGTTACCAGGCCCAGTCTTGAAGGGCCTAATGGGCCAATAGTGAATTGCAGTAATCTTGCAGACGGATAAGAAGTGCTAATTCGATTTCTGTATTAATTTAAACACAACTATTATAATCAACATTATTGAATTAATTCTTAAAGAAGATACTCCAAATTGTATGAATCTCAAACAATTTCCATTCTGATTTAGCTAACGAACTGCTGACATCTAATTTCAATGAATTACTTTATTCCAGGACAATCGTCTTACGATCTTAATTGAAAATGTACTTTAATATTTTTGTAGTAATATATCTTTTGAAATACCTAATGATGATGTTTAAAAAAGAAAACTGTTCAGCCATAATATATTATTCAGTTATTCTCCAAGCATTAATCACAGAAACGGGGTACCCGGTAGCTTTCTCACCTTTCTGATACCAAACTAACGTTAGGATCCTAGTCCGTAGTCGACATGGTTGACGTTAACGTCACAACAGCAATCGACAAAAATGTTGAGCCCATGGGCTAAAAATCTCCCAAAACATTGTCTCCGATCTTCACTTGAAAATCAGTGATATTTTGCCATATTTGGATTCTACATTATTTCCCCACAATCCTGTAAAAAGTGTTCTTGTTCCCACGCGAAGCCGGGCGTGTATTAGTAAGTATAGTATGAGGTGACGTTTTACTTGACCCATCGTAGACTGTAGACTACAGCCAATCAGAGGTCGCAGAATTACTGTAGACTGTAGACTCTCGTCCAATGAAATGCCCCAGTATTGTAGACTGTGGACTGTAGAATTGCACAGCCCACGTCTGCAATCCCCCCAAATGTGGGGAACTCGGGAGTACAATTTCTGATACTAGGGACTGCGTTCGCGCTCTCCCTGGTAATACAATTAAAATATAGATGATGTAACTGAGGTTAAGACGTCTGCACTAGTAAGCTTTTGATTACAGAAGGATCAAGGCTGTTGATTCGAATATACGAGGTCGCAATGTACAACCGTATCCACGACTTGATCTCTCTGTATAGTACACATGATGTGCGGGGCCGGGGACGGCGCACAGTCTGTGCTGAAATTCTCGGGCCAGAAATCGGTACGGGGTTGGGAACAAATATAACGATTCCGTCATTATGTTAACGTCATGGACAGGATTCGAACCTGTGTGGGGAGACCCCATTGGATTTCGAGTCCAACGCCTTAACCACTCGGCCACCATGACTACATGCATTGACTATGGGTGGATGCATCCATCAAGAAACATGGTTCGTCTGCCATAGTTTAGCATAGCTATCACAATTGTCGCAGTCTCTATGTCGATGATCTAATCAGATCCAGTGGGGGAAGACAGGCAAGACTTAAATTTAGCATTTAGTGTTTCTTTATTTTCCCATTGGAATTCCAATGGACCAGGATACTACGTATAGTGTAGCCAGGATCGCGCCCAAAGATATCACGTTTAAAACTACAAGTTAAATAACAAATCACAATTGATTGACCGAGAGGTATTTTTAAGTTTCAATTGATTTTAATTTTGCCCTACACCGACGTGTGTATAGCACTGTATACTCAGTGCTTTCCGAGTGTCTGTGGAAAAAAACGTTCACAGGCAACTCAGGCGGGATTCGAACCCACTAACCTCCTGCTTACTAGTGCAGACGTCTTAACCTCAGTTACATCATCTATATTTTAATTGTATTACCAGGGAGAGCGCGAACGCAGTCCCTACTATCAGAAATTGTACTCCCGAGTTCCCCACATTTGGGGGAATCGCAAAGGTCAACCCCGCCTGGTGTGCAATGGCCGAGCCTCGCCTTGGGAGAATCGCCTGTTTGATCACGATGTCTCCTGAGCCAGGTAAGTATGATTAAAAAGATGATTGTATGGGCGGTGCCTTTCAGGAGGGTGCAAGCTAACCATGGTATGTTAATTATGAACAAGCAGTCATCCGTTTTGACCAATTCACTGCGCATGCGCTGTTAAGTCTCCTATGCAAATTAGGGAGGTCAGAGGTAATTTTTGGACACCGTGTCGAGTCCAATTTAGCGGAGTCGATACTTAACTCGACATGAATCAACTCGGGTCAAACACGTTGGTTATAGTCAAGCGGAGTCAAAACTAAAATCGACTTGAATCAAGGTATAGTCGAGTCAAATTGAGCCGGCCATCTTGGTCAAGTCCAGTCACCTCGAGTGACGAGTTGGACACATGAACTAGAATGTTCTCTTATTTCCTTTATGCTAAAAATGTATCACTATCTGAAAAACACATCGCAACAATTAGTGGCTGAAAGGAGGGGAGGGGTCTGCTAACTTATGTATGGGAGGCACAAAAAAAGGAAAGAAAAAAACAGAGTTGGGTCTCACCTTATTGTCCAGGATGTGTGCTGTCTCCTATTCTCGGATGCAATCCCGTTACTGCTCCACACGGGGACTTTTGCCTGCTGCGTTTCCGCCCTGGGCTGGTTCGTCCCTCTTCAATCAAACTGGTCGCCCCAACCTCCGCCGAGCTAACCACGTTAATGCCGAGCTTAACGTGGACACCCGATCGTCATAGACGAGTCGACACACCGGGACTCCCGAACTCATGCGATCCATCCAACCCCGGCCTCCAAAGTCACTGGATTAAAGGCGCACGCCACGACGCCCAGCCGCGATGTAAAATATATTTCAATATCTTGTTCACAAAATTGGCATCCAAATATACAAAATAGTATTAAGATTATCCAAAAATAATCGTCGTGGACAGGATTCGAACCTGTGCGGGTATCCCCATTGGATTTCAAGTCCAACGCCTTAACCACTCGGCCACCACGACTGTGGATGACGTGTATAAAAATGGTTGTCTTGCACATATTGTATGTTATGTTTAGCAGGCAAAACTGCTGTGCATTTCTTACTATTTTTAAAGGTAATGTTAAAAATTGAATACATTAACCAAAACTAAACACCCTGAAAATCCTGGTGACGCGCATACCACTACCAGTGTTTCCTAGAGGATGTAGCTTTTTGTACATCGACCTATGGAAGAAACCGGTATTATTAGTGAAACTGATATGATACACGATTCGAAAGACATAAAATAATGATCACAGCTTTACATGAAACTTACTTGGTGTCAAGTTTATGATGGTATCGAACACCTTTATTTTTGTCTCAGGAGCAATCATTTTATTAAAAAAGGGAAATAATTCCGTAAATTAATTTCGAAGTAATAATTTTTTCTTGAAATGAAGTTTATTATATTTACACAATAATATGCTCGGGACAATAAGAATAGGCGAGTTTTGAACACTGGCGTCCAAATTGCTTCTTTTATTTTGGATCATAACCGCTTATGTCATCGACATATAGAGACAACGGTAATTATGACGGCTTGGCTAAACTGTAGAAGACGATCCATGTTTCTTGATGAATGCAACCACCCGTATTTAATGCATTTGGTCATGGTGTCCGAGTGGTTAAGGGGTTTGATTCGAAATCCAATTGGGTATCCCCGCGCAGGTTCGAATCCTGTCCGTACGTGAGAATTTTTACGACACGCGATATTTTGTTTTTCTCCCGAGTTGACAGAATAGAATTTGCGAAGCAATTAGATAACACAAAATTAGATAAAACGTGAAGACAAGTAAATTCTGAAAGATAAACGAATCGTGATATTTTCCTCCTTAGGTGATAGAACTGAATTTGCGAAGCTTTAGATAACACAAAGACAGTGAAGACAATTACATTCTGAAAGAGTAACAATAGGGTGGATTCAATGAGTGACTGAAAGGAGGGGAGGGGCTGCTAGTACATGTGTGTTTTGTGGGGGGGGGGGCACAAAGAGGGAAAGGAAAAAAAAGTAGAGTTGGGTCTCACCTTATTGTCTGGGCTGTGTGGCGTCACCTATTCTCGGATGTAATCCCGTTACTGCTCCACACGTGGACTTCTGCCTGCTGCGTTTCCGCCCTGGGTCGGTTCGTCCCTCTTCAATCAACCTGGTCGTTCGAACCTCCGCCGAGCTAAACATGCCTAGCTTAACGCGGACACTCGATCGTCATAGACGAATCGACACACCAGGACTCCAAAACTCAGGGGATCCATCCAACCCCGGCTTCCAAAGTCATTGGATTACAAGCGTGCGCCACGACGCCCAGCCGCAATATGAAATAGATTTCAATATCTTGTTCACAAAATTGTCATAAAAATATTCAAAATAGAATTAAGATTATCGAAAATCATCGTCGTGGACAAGATTCGAACTTTCGCGGTTATCCCCAGTGGATTTCAAGTCAAACGCCTTAACCACTCGGCCACGACGACTGTGAATGACTTTTATGAAAACGGCTGTCTTTGCACATATTGTATGTTTTGTTTAGCGGGCAAAGTTGCTGTGGATTTCTAACTATTTTTAATTGTAAAGTTAACATTTGAATACATTTACCAAAACTAAACACCCTGAAAATCCTGGTGATGCGCATACCAATGTTTCCTAGAGGATGCTGCTTTTTTTACATCGACTCATTAAAGAAACCAGTACCACCAGGGAAACTGACTTGATTCACGATTCGAAAGACATAACATAATGATCACATCTTTACATGAAACTTACTTAGTGTCAAGTTTATGATTGTATCAAATAGCGCTTGTAATATTTTTGTCTCAGGAGCAATCATTTTATTAAAAACGGAAATAATTCCCTAAATTAATTTCGAAGAAATCATTTTTCTTGAAAAATGTACGTACTTCACTATTTTGAACAGTGGCGTCGAAAGTGCTTCTTTTATTTTGAAATATCAGAGCATATAGAGTAACTTGTTCACACACTTGTCCACAACCCTACCGTTACACTGTTAATAAAATTAGCCAGACATTCAACAAGAATACCTTGTAATGGGCAGCTGGATCCGAACCAATAACTTCATCGGCGCAGAGAGTGCATCCAGGGTAGCAAAGGGCAATTTGCCTAAAAAGAGGGAAGGCATAACATTATAACACACATAACAATGTATGCTAAATTTAAGTCTTGCCTGTCTTCCCCCACTGGCTCTGATTAGGTCATCGACATAGAGACTGCGACAATTGTGATAGCTATGCTAAACTATGGCAGACGAACCATGTTTCTTGATGGATGCATCCACCCATAGTCAATGCATGTAGTCATGGTGGCCGAGCGGTTAAGGCGTTGGACTCGAAATCCAATGGGGTCTCCCCGCACAGGTTCGAATCCTGTCCATGACGTTAACATATTGACGGAATCGTTATATTTTTTTCCAACCCCGTACCGATTTCTGGCCTGAGAAATTCAGCACAGACTGTGCGCCGGCCCCGCACTTCATGTGTACTATACAGAGAGATCAAGTCGTGGATACGGTTGTATATTGCGACCTCGTATATTCGAATCAACAGCCTTGATCCTTCTGTAATCAAAAGCTTATGTGTTTCTTTATTTTCCCATTGGAATTCCAATGGACCAAGGATACTACGTATAGTGTAGCCAGGGTCGCGCCCAAAGATATCACGTTTAAAACCACAAGTTAAATAACAAATCACAATTGATTGACCGAGAGGTATTTTGAAGTTTCAATTGATTTTAATTTTGCCCTACACCGACGTGTGTATAGGTCTGTCTCATAAGTCAACGTAAGGGACGGACGTAAACCTAAAATGGACGTATGGTTACGCTTAAGCTTGTAACCTGAGATTTGATTGGTCACCCGATTTCTTACACCAGGAGCGCTGACTGCCACCTCATTACTGTTGGACGTATGCAAAGCTTCATTGTCTGAGAGGTGGTCGGAACGGCGCGCCACGACCGCCCCCGTATTATTATCTTTCACTGAGAGGTACCTATAGCCCTATTGTCCAAATGTCGGCACACAAAGGATCGGCATACGTTATGACATAAGAGATGTGTGGTCGTGGACAGTGGAAAAGCCGGCTATTCAAATTGAATTGAGTGACATTAATTGTTGTTATCTCATGACTTTTAGACTATGTATATAGGCCTAGTTTTAGTTCGTTATTTGGTAGTAGTCGAAGAATACACATCGCAGTTTAATAAGTATTTTACATCATATGGCGGAGGCAATTGGTAGGGTGGGTGTGGGCCAGGAGGAGATAACACTCCTCCGTGAAACAACTATGTCAGGATCCTGGCCCACATCCGACAGAACATCCGCCGTCTGCCTGAACGCGTCAGGGAGCTGTACGGGAGGCGAACCGCCAAACAGCTGAGGCGAAGAATTAGAGAAGTAATCGGCAGAGAAATTGCAGAGTAAGTACATGCATACCCCCCCCCCCCCCACTCAAGTAACTAAGGGGCCGCATGCATGTTCTGATTTTCTCGGGGGGGGGGGTGTTTTGGAAGCAAAACTCGGGTGTGAAATCCACTAGAAATTGAAAATTGGGGATCAATATTAA
Organism: Zoroaster sp. YZ-2022; assembly: GCA_029582265.1. Taxonomy (NCBI): domain Eukaryota; kingdom Metazoa; phylum Echinodermata; class Asteroidea; order Forcipulatida; family Zoroasteridae; genus Zoroaster; species Zoroaster sp. YZ-2022. Next base: position 105,616,403 of record CM055816.1, on the reverse strand, counting down.
GATCACTTCCCCGAGAAATCAAAGAAAGGGGTACAATTTTGAAGATGTATGCTCGAGACGGAGATACCTGGCCCGAGATGGGGTTAATATCCTTATCAGAAGGGGGTGGAAAGTTGTCTTGAAAGTTGTCCATTCTTGTAGGACGATCAGAGCATACTGAGCGAAACGTCGAGTTGTACCTCCAGTTCTTTTCAGAACTAATTACTACTCAATTGAGATTCCACATGGTGTCACCGCAATTAGTCTTACTTATCATCCTCACCATGCAAAGCTACAAGTTTTACCTATTCTTGTAGAAGTCAATCATTTTTGCTTTCATTCATTTTTATCATGAATGGTATCGCCGTTGCAGCACTCTCAATGTAATTGTGGAATTCTTATTAAAACTGTTCTTATTCTGTCATATTTGCCGGCTCTCAACATATACATGTACATCTTGCATTTTTACATTTCAGTGGTGTCGAAGAACGTCAAAGGGAGACGCGTTACGCCCAGGTTCCGGCCGCAAGATGGCGGCAACCGCCACAACGAGCAGATGAAGCCCAGCCAGCGCCACAGCAATTGGCACCACCAGTCCAGCAATTGGCAGAACCTGAGCCAGCAGAGCCGCCAGTCATGCCAGTAGTTGTCCACCAAGCGCCAGAACAACCCGAGCCACCACTGGCAGTTGACCAGCAAGAACGACTAAACCGAAGAAGGTATATCCAGCCTGCCAATCCCGTCGACATCTTCTTCGAGGCCCCTGCAGAGCCGCTGATCCTGAGCCTGATCCAGCTCCTGAGGAAGAACCCAATGTCCCCAACCCACAGCAACCAAGGGAGGAGCACCGACCGAGAAGACAAACTCTCTGGCAATTGGCCAGACAAAACCAAGAGGAATACCGTGATTATTTGCGGGAGGCCCGCGAACTTGTACGACTGCAGAGAGCAATGCTGATGGGCGAGGACCTCGGTAAGTAATTTTGCCTTTGGCAGTAATCCTTCTTTCCTTCTCTTCTTCCTTCCTTCTCTCTTTTCCTTCTCTCCTTTGTCCCTTCCTTCTCATGGTCTTGTCAAATCTCTCCCCTCCTTCGGGAACAATAGACATCGCTGTGATGTCATTAACTTGTTGATAGACGTTTTCTCCGCTTACAAACAATCTTTAAAAAAAAAATTCAGAAGAAGAAGACTGATCTACTGCTGATTCTGCTTCCGACAACCACAAAGCTGCTTTGAGCTTGGTTACTGATACTGATAGTTCTGATGTAACATGCCCGACTATTGTGCATCAACTTCCACTTTGGGCTCTCTCAGAGGCGACACTACAGTAGGGCATTTTTGTACATGTCCGGTCATGATTTGAAAAACTTGGGAAGAGTTTTAAGACTGTGTTCATATTTTTATTTAATGAAATATTTTATTTTGAAGTTCAAACTAGTGTTGCTGATAGAATAAAACAACAGGTATTGGCTATTTTTTTATCAATAAACTATTTTTTTTTCACGTCCAGTCTTTCTTGCTGTATAATCAAAGTCTATCACAGTTTTGTCTATCTGATCTCATGAATCAATTGGATATGTCGATTTGCAAGACACCCACAAATGTCGACAACCTTCGTCAGCTTCTCCCTGGGATGACGCCATCGCTCCTGAAGAATTCTGTACTGTTTTAGAGTCCTCATTACATGCTCGACATGTACCCGGAAATGAGCATGTTCTATGTTGAAAAATGTTCTTCCCTGTTGATCCGGTCCAATCTCGTTGACTTTCCAAGCCGTCAGCAGGGGCCGTTCACCAGGATAGATTTTATCCGCCAGAATGAAACAGTCGTTTGGCAGTGACAACTGTCTGTCAGGACCAACGGGTGCCATCAACCGGTATTGCCGAGCATCCGTGGAGTGCCCGAGGAAACCAGACTGAGGAAACCAGAGGGATCCTCCGCGGCTGGCATCTCGATTGTATGCACCGTTCCATCAATCGCTCCTACAGCGTCTGGAATAGTATACCAATTGCCCCGAAGTTGTTCCCACTCTTCATCCGTTGGCCAAGTTATGCCCTCTTGAAAATACGTCCACAAAATGTCAGTCATAAAATACAGTTCCCTGCTGACTTATTGTTTGCTAATATCGAAAAGTACACTTATCTCGACAATGTCCGGATATTTCTTGATCCAATAATAAAAAAGGAGTACACGGTTCTCCACCGATAGTAAATGAGGCCTGTGATGTGCCGTTCTGTTTCGTCGTCCAGAAGAGGTCTAATGTCCTCCACTATCTGCTGGAAAGAGGCAACAGTTTCACCTGTCATGTACCAAAAATCCATTTCGTGATTTCGTACTCTAGAAAACACATCGTTTCCACCGTACGGGGGCGTTTGGTCGTGTAGTCAGAATTTCATCCAGTCTTGGAGGCAATGGAGGCGGACGCACTTCTATATCCTGAACTACCGGTGGAAGCAGCAGTGGTGGCGGTGGTATGACGGGCGGCGGAAGAGCGAGCAAACACAACCTAGGCCTATCCATTGCAAAGTCGTCTGTTGCCAAGATCATTGCAGGCCAGGAAAGGCATTGGATAACTATTGATTGCCAATACACACCATGGCGTCAATAATGTCAGTTACCTCATCAATTCAGTTTAGGAGAAAATAATTATTTTCATTGGCCATTTCTAATACGCGCCTATTTACCATTACAATCAATTCAACCACCGGAATTAGGCTATTATTAAGAAGGAAAGCCACATAGGCCCTCCCAAATGGGCGGTCTATATAGTTCTGCCATCGAATTCTATTATCCAGTGCAAAGTTCATTGTGATATGGCCGACCTCCAATTCAGAACTTGGTACGCAAAATGGAATAATGAGGTATCCACGTGACATGTATAGGCCTGTCAGATTTGGCTACTGCACACTCATGCACGTAATTTAGGTTTGTCCCTTACGTTGACTTATTAGACAGACCTAATAGCACTGTATACTCAGTGCTTTCCGAGTGTCTGTGGAAAAAAACGTTCACAGGCAACTCAGGCGGGATTCGAACCCACTAACCTCCTGCTTACTAGTGCAGACGTCTTAACCTCAGTTACATCATCTATATTTTAATTGTATTACCAGGGAGAGCGCGAACGCAGTCCCTACTATCAGAAATTGTACTCCCGAGTTCCCCACATTTGGGGGAATCGCAAAGGTCAACCCCGCCTGGTGTGCAATGGCCGAGCCTCGCCTTGGGAGAATCGCCTGTTTGATCACGATATCTCCTGAGCCAGGTAAGTATGGTTAAAAAGATGATTGTATGGGTGGTGCCTTTCAGGAGGGTGCAAGCTAACCATGGTATGTTCATTATGAACAAGCAGTCATCCGTTTTGACTAATTCTTTGCGCATGCGCTGTTAAGTCTCCTATGCAAATTAGGGAGGTCAGAGGTCATTTTTGGACACCTTGTCGAGTCCAGTTTAGTGGAGTTGATACTTAACTCGACTTGAATCAACTCGGGTCAAACACGTTGGTATAGTCAAGCGGAGTCAAAACTAAAATCGACTTGAATCAAGGTATAGTCGAGTCAAATGAGCCGGCCATCTTGGTTGCAAATTAATAACGCAAACTAGGGAGGTCAGAGGTAATTTTTGGACACCGTGTCGAGTCCAGTTTAGCGAATCGGTACTTAACTCGACTTGAATCAACTCGGGTCAAACACGTTGGTATAGTCAAGCGGAGTCAAAACTAAAATCGACTTGAATCGAGGAATAGTCAAGTCAAATTGAGCCCGCCATCTTGGTCAAGTCCAGTCACCTCGAGTGACGAGTTGGACACATGAACTAGAATGTTCTCTTATTTCCTTTATGCTAAAAACGTATCACTATCTGAAAAACACATCGCAACAATTAGTGGCTGAAAGGAGGGGAGGGGTCTGCTAACTTATGTATGGGAGGCACAAAAAAGGAAAGAAAAAACAGAGTTGGGTCTCACCTTATTGTCCAGGATGTGTGCCGTCTCCTATTCTCGGATGCAATCCCGTTACTGCTCCACACGGGGACTTTTGCCTGCTGCGTTTCCGCCCTGGGCTGGTTCGTCCCTCTTCAATCAACCTGGTCGCCCCAACCTCCGCCGAGCTAACCATGTTAATGCCGAGCTTAACGTGGACACCCGATCGTCATAGACGAGTCGACACACCGGGACTCCCGAACTCATGCGATCCATCCAACCCCGGCCTCCAAAGTCACTGGATTAAAGGCGCACGCCACGACGCCCAGCCGCGATGTAAAATATATTTCAATATCTTGTTCACAAAATTGGCATCCAAATATACAAAATAGTATTAAGATTATCCAAAAATAATCGTCGTGGACAGGATTCGAACCTGTGCGGGTATCCCCATTGGATTTCAAGTCCAACGCCTTAACCACTCGGCCACCACGACTGTGGATGACGTGTATAAAAATGGTTGTCTTGCACATATTGTATAATAATAATAATAATAATGTATAGATTTATATAGCGCACGTATCCACCAACTAAGTGGCGCTCAAGGCGCATTATATTATTATCCCTGCTCATAAGGCTCATAAGGCTCATAAATCATTCCTGAAACCATCTCAGCTCCCTGGGGAGTATACAGCTCAATTGCTGCCATTTCTAGCGCATAGAGAGCAAACCATCTCTGCCTTCACAGGTACCCATTTAACCCCTGGGTGGAGAGAAGCAATTATGGTTAAGTGTCTTGCTCAAGGACACAGGTGTCACGGCTGGGGCTCGAACCCACACTCTGCTGCTGGCAACACCAGAACTTGAGTTCAGTGCGCTAGACCGCTCGGCCACGACAATCCACTTTACGTGCATTATACAACACACGGGACCTACGGCTTTACGTCCCATCCGAAGGACGAAGCATTTCTTACTATTTTTAAAGGTAATGTTAAAAATTGAAATCCCCTAGAAATTGAAAATTGGGGATCAATATTAAGATCACTTCCCCGAGAAATCAAAGAAAGGGGTACTATTTTGAATATGTATGCTCGAGACGGAGATACCTGGCCCGAGATGGGGTTAATATCCTTATCAGAAGGGGGTGGAAAGTTGTCTTGAAAGTTGTCCATTCTTGTAGGACGATCAGAGCATACTGAGCGAAACGTCGAGTTGTACCTCCAGTTCTTTTCAGAACTAATTACTACTCAATTGAGATTCCACATGGTGTCACCGCAATTAGTCTTACTTATCATCCTCACCATGCAAAGCTACAAGTTTTACCTATTCTTGTAGAAGTCGATCATTTTTGCTTTCATTCATTTTTATCATGAATGGTATCGCCGTTGCAGCACTCTCAATGTAATTGTGGAATTCTTATTAAAACTGTTCTTATTCTGTCATATTTGCCGGCTCTCAACATATACATGTACATCTTGCATTTTTACATTTCAGTGGTGTCGAAGAACGTCAAAGGGAGATGCGTTACGCCCAGGTTCCGGCCGCAAGATGGCGGCAACCGCCACAACGAGCAGATGAAGCCCAGCCAGCGCCACAGCAATTGGCACCACCAGTCCAGCAATTGGCAGAACCTGAGCCAGCAGAGCCGCCAGTCATGCCAGTAGTTGTCCACCAAGCGCCAGAACAACCCGAGCCACCACTGGCAGTTGACCAGCAAGAACGACTAAACCGAAGAAGGTATATCCAGCCTGCCAATCCCGTCGACATCTTCTTCGAGGCCCCTGCAGAGCCCGCTGATCCTGAGCCTGATCCAGCTCCTGAGGAAGAACCCAATGTCCCCAACCCACAGCAACCAAGGGAGGAGCACCGACCGAGAAGACAAACTCTCTGGCAATTGGCCAGACAAAACCAAGAGGAATACCGTGATTATTTGCGGGAGGCCCGCAAACTTGTACGACTGCAGAGAGCAATGCTGATGGGCGAGGACCTCGGTAAGTAATTTTGCCTTTGGCAGTAATCCTTCTTTCCTTCTCTTCTTCCTTCCTTCTCTCTTTTCCTTCTCTCCTTTGTCCCTTCCTTCTCATGGTCTTGTCAAATCTCTCCCCTCCTTCGGGAACAATAGACATCGCTGTGATGTCATTAACTTGTTGATAGACGTTTTCTCCGCTTACAAACAATCTTTCAATTTTTTTTTCAGAAGAAGAAGACTGATCTACTGCTGATTCTGCTTCCGACAACCACAAAGCTGCTTTGAGCTTGGTTACTGATACTGATAGTTCTGATGTAACATGCCCGACTATTGTGCATCAACTTCCACTTTGGGCTCTCTCAGAGGCGACACTACACTCTAAAAAGTCCCGGGTCAGAATGAGGTTGCTTGCCGTCCAAAGACCCGCTTTTTGTAATTTTAAAGTGTAGACCTGAATTATGCAGTGATGGTCTATACGCTGCGTTGCATCCTGGGATGGTTTGCATGATGATTGGGGATTTTGTGCACCGAAAACTGTCCCAAATGGCACTGCAGCAGCATATTATGGACCTTTCTTTTGCGACGTCACAGCCCAGTTTTTGCCACCCAAGGATGGCAAAACTACGGGAAGCCATCAGTGCAAAGCAAAACCAGATCTTTACAGTTTGTGAAACTGTAACATAAATATTCAAAAATAGTGTTCAATCTGTTGGAAACAAACCAACCAATAATGGATGCATTTTCTTTTAATAGAAAGTGTGTACAAATGTTGATTTTGGACACAATGCCTATCAACAAGATTGTATGTTTGGCTAACTTTTGGCCGCCCATACCAACCAGCGCAGTTTGTTTATCAACAAAAGAAATTCGCAGCGAATGATTCGCCCAATACAAGTTGAAATGTGCTCAACTCTTGCGAAACATTCGTCCCAATATCCAGCCCGTGACGTCAAATTTCGCTTCTCATTCGCATGAAGTATGAACCCTGTGTTTACATAGGCCGTTTACGATACTACAGCTTGGGCTCAGGCTCAGGCTTCCAATGTGCCAGCCAACGTGAAGCCTCATGCCAAATGTACACAGCTTCAAAGCCACTGACGTATTCGAAGCCTGAGCCTGAGCCTAAGCCGTGGTTTCGTAAACGGCCTATATAGCATGCAAATTACATGACTGGTCCACAATGCATTTGAGCAGCAGCGTATACGTGGCAAGGGTACCAGCGGAGGTTGCAGCATTAACGTGGATGATTGGGCAAGTTTGATCATGTGACCTCACAGTGCCATTGTGCTGCGAGTACGGACGCTGGCGGGACGTTGCACAAACGTTTGACTTGAAAACTACGATGCTGGAACTGGAAGTGGAAGTTGAACAGTCAAAACGACACTCAATTATGTCCGAATTTGTTCTTGAAAAGTTGAAAGAATGGGGATTGGAACGCTACGTGGAGAACTTTGAAGGTAAGATAGTGTGAGATAAAAGTTTCTGAGTGTTAGTTTTGTCAAACACATCACTTTGTTTTAACATGGTTTAGGATCTTTAGCCACGTGTTACACACTAACGTGAATTACTGGTAAGTTCGAAAAACAGAAACGTTCACAGAACTAATACAAGGTAGACCTAGGCCTAAGTATAACGTTAAAGTTTATGATAGTAGCAAACTTTCATTGAAATATTTCAGCCTGTTGTTTTAGCATTTTTGAATGATTAGTGAAATACGACCCCAAAACTCGTCCTGAAACTATTTCTGAGTCAGGGGTTCATAGTCTTGGTTTGAGTGACCATTCACTTATTTACTTAGTTAAAAAACATAAACAAACTAAACGGCCACCAAGGATCACAAAGTCACGCTCATATAAAAAATTTAATGCTTTAGAATTCTTGAATACTGTAAACAATAAAAACTGGGGGAAGGTTACCACTTACAACAATGTCAATGAGGCTTGGTCTTGTTGGGTTACCATGTTCAATGACGCATGCAATAAGCATGCACCAATCAAACAAAAGAGGGTGAAAGGTTTCTTGCCAGAATGGGTTACTAGTGATTTCCTACAATTAAGTAAAGACAGGGACTATTGTTATGCTAAAGCACACAGAACAAATAATGTACAGGATTGGGCCAAAGCTAAAGCACTAAGAAATAAGGCTAATAATCTGAATAAATCTCTTAAAAGTGAATTCTTTCAGAAAGAAATTAAAAATAACATCAAGGACTCCAATAAATTATGGAAATCTATTAAGAAAGTTATACCGAACAAACACACTAGCATTGGAAATATAAAGACTAATGATAAGGGTTTTACAACAACTTCTGACACTGATGCTGCAAATAAATTCAACGATTATTTTACATCTATTGGACTTAAACTGGCCAGTAAATTTCAAACTGATCATGATGATAATGATAATGTAACAAATGATAATATTGTAAACCCTGGTATGAGTGATGCAAGTGTCAATAGTTCACCCTCTGTTAATAATAATGATAATCAATTTGTATTTTGCGAAATATCCTCTAGCTATGTTTATAAACAAATCTGTAAAATGTCCAATAGTAAATCTCCTGGAATTGATTGTATTTGCCCGAAATTACTAAAAATTGCTGCACCTCTCATTTGTTCTTCTCTTGCTCATATTTGTAATATATCTCTATGTACATCAGTATTTCCAAATGACTGGAAAGCAGCAAAAGTTACTCCAATTTATAAGTCTGGTGACAAATCAAATGTTGATAATTATCGTCCTATATCTGTATTGCCTATTGTTTCTAAAATTATTGAGCGGTCTGTTCACGACCAGCTGTATTCACATTTAATGTCCAATAATATACTGAATGATTGTCAATCAGGTTTTAGGAAACAGCACTCTACTACTACCACACTATTGGATGTTCAGGATTACATTTTAAATAACATTGATAATGGTTGTATTACTGCTGCTGTATTTCTTGATCTCAAGAAGGCTTTCGATACTGTAAATCATAGATTGCTTATAAATAAACTTAATATGTATGGTGTAAGTGGGGATGAGCTATGCTGGTTCATGTCATATCTTGACAACAGAAAGCAAGCCGTTAACATTGGAAGTAGTTTATCCTCATTTCAAAATATTAATATTGGTGTTCCTCAGGGATCCATACTGGGACCATTGTTGTTCCTTATATATGTAAATAATCTTCCAAATTGTGTAAATTGTAAAACTGTAATGTATGCCGATGATACTACCTTGTTATTTCGTTCATCACATCCAAATAGTCTTCAGGAGGATCTTAATAACAACTTTAGCAATATTGGAAAATGGTTCTTAGAAAATAATTTAACATTAAACATTAACAAAACAAAGTTAATGATCTTCGGTACGAATAAGAATCTGGATAAGTTCAAAGGGATTTCCTTAAACTATAACAATGATATAATTGAACGTGTTGACCATTTTAAGTACCTTGGAGTAATTTTTGATAACCAAATGACATGGCTTGATCATATTAATCATGTATCAGCTAATATTTCAAAACGTTGTGGTGTTTTAAATCGTGTTAAATATAATTTACCAAACTGTACTTTAAAAATGCTCGCTGAAGCAATGATAATTCCTAATTTTGATTATTGTAGCCCTGTATGGACAAACTGTAACAATGAACTAAAAACAAGGTTGCAAAAACATCAGAACAAACTGGCTAGAATTATTTTATCTGCTGATATTAGGACTCCAATTAATAACATGACTTCTCTTAACTGGCTTAAATTAGATGACAGATGGACTAACCAAATGCTCATAATGATTTTTAAATGTTTAAATGGTACTTCTCCTAATTACTTGTCTTCTAAATTTATATTTACTCATTCTGTACATAATTATTCAACTAGAGGTCAGATTTCAAATTCCCTTATTATTCCACAGTGTAACTCAAATTCTGGTAGATGTATGTTCACTAGTAGATCTTCCCAAATATGGAACAACTTACCACAAGATATTCGTATTAATTATCAGACCATGTCATTAAACCAGTTTAGGAATAACGCTCTTACACTTTTACACTAAAATTACATGTCATCCATTGTTATTTATATTGTTATGTATGTACCAGTAGTTTGTATTATGTTATGGTTAAATTGTTTTGCCACCTACATGTACATGTATTTTGTGTATGTATAATTATATTCATTACTGTAAACATTGTACTTATGTCAGGGCCACCTTGGAAAGCAGTGTTTTTCACTGAATAGTGCTACCCTGAATAAAGAAAGCTGAAATAAAATAAATAACTGTCACTATACATGAACTGCAACCTGTAAGAACATAAAAGTGTCCAGTTTCCTGTAATAATTTGTGGATTGCTAAATATGTCAATATGTCAAGGTCATGAAGGTGCTGATGCAACAAAATTGATCAAATCTCTTTGAAATATTTATTTGTGTTAAATTTTGTGTTATTTTGTAGGACATACCTGATGATGATGTACAAGATGAACTAGAAACCAACGACAAAGATCCCCCGAGACTGGTAGTCTTCCTGAGGCTGAATAAGCTGCATGCATGGTTTATTGTCACAGATGGGGTCAGCATCATGTGTGACACAAGTGACAACTGGGGCCTCCGCTGTTATTGGTTTAATGGCTGTGTAGTATTTGTTTGATTTGGAATATCCAAAAACCTACTCACAACTCCTGGGAACCCTTCAGAATCACATAATTAAAGGTGTGCCGTACGATGGTCAGCAAAGTGCAAAATTCAGAATGTTTAATACAGCTTTACACAGAAGAATGAAAACAGCATCAGGTGATAAATAAGCTCCTGTTTCACCAGTTGACACTGGTGTTGCAAAAATGCGTTTATAACTTAAACACCTGGTTTTGCAGTGTGAGGTTTAAAACCATGCAACTTGCATTGGCGAGATTTTATGGACATTTTAAGTTTGGAAAAATGCAAGATTGAACAAGTAATCATGGAAACTGCTGGACTCGTGACGTTTTCCCAACAATGCATTGGGCGCATACACATTGACCCCCCCCCCCCCGATACCGGTAAAAAAAAACGAAAAACGAACAATATAGCGCCACCTAGCTATTTTGGCTTACCAACTGTAGTTGTACAGCGACTGTTTCATGATTCATCTAAATAGCGCGCGCAAAGTATTAACATACAGTTTTGTCACGCCATTACAGACCAGGTCACTTCAATTACGCAACACATGGATCAACAGTTATGCAAATTTTAGGCTAACAAGTAATATTCCACCTTATTTCTGAGTTGTTTTTCTATCAAGATGACTATTTAGTATAAACTAAAATTAACCAATCAGAACACCGTATAACACCGGCTGCGTTTTGCATCACACGAACCGTTTTATCATTGGTATTTAAATTTGTGTTTGTCATGTCACATGTAGGCTATTTGCTGTTTCGATTGGCCTTAAGATTTGAAGAATTTCGACCAATTTATAAATGGGTTGGCCCAGATGAATGTTGTTTAAATATGATCCGGTGCACAGATGAGGAGCAATATTCCTGAAATTGCACCTCATATTGCAACATTTATTGAGTGTTGTGCTCCAATGTGTGGATAATGGCTGAGTGCTCAATATGTCAAGACCTGTCCAATGCTGATGACAGAGCAACGTTGTGTCGAATTTTAAGTGGTTTCCAAACGATAGCACATTTTGGGGGTAATTTAGTAGGTGTGGTAATCAAGCCTGAGGTGAACCGGTTTGTTTGCCGAACATGTCTATGACGTATTAAGAAGTTGGACCGCTGGCGCCAGGTGGTACGAGATGAAGAAAACGAGCTGCGAAGTCGGCTAAGTAGACAAGGTAATAAAATAAGAAGAAAACTCAAAGTCGTAAGGTACTTCATGTGGAATTATGTTTGCATTAAATATATTGAGCCCTCCCCCTCCACACCCCAAGGCCTGACAATAAAAAATAAACCATGCTCGATAGTTAACAATTGAAACTTATATAACCCCAAAACACTGGTTGTGAACTTAGGTTACGTAGGACAACTGAAAGAAATGAGCAACTGCAAACACCTCTCTCCTGATCAGAGCATGCCCCATCCAAAGAGAAGCAAAACAGCGACAGTTTCTCATTGTCAGCAACACACCGTACAGAGAGGTCTTCCGTTTAATAAGGTGAGATTGATGGATTGAGGCAAACAGATATCGACACATTAACAGCAAGTGTACATGTTTGAAACAGGGAACTTATTTAATGTGATTGGATGAAAATTTGTCATCTGTTATAACCCAACTATGTACTCCAATTTTGTATTATAATTATACAGGTAAGGTCGGTCCTACCGCTAATCATAATTGTAAATAACATCGTCTTGGGAAGAATCTTATACTGAATTCTAAATAATATCTATTTTCAACAGGGTTTCAAGGAAAAAGTTGTACGATGTATAAGAAATTGCCAGTATTACACAGGAATGCGTTACGCAATGAAAAGAAGTGATACCGCAAAAAACAAATTGTAAACCTAGTTGCAACGCTGGCAAATGCAGAAATGTATTCATTTACAATTTGCAAGAAAACAGTGGTGGCCGGTGACGTTAACCGTAAAAATGCAGAATCGTTCACATGGAGGACATTTATGGACGATTTCAAGGCCAACACCCCCATTCTACATCTTATACTGGGACATAGTATAAGTAAGAAAAATAAAAGACAACAAGTACAGATGTAAGTATATAGCATTGTAACATTTAGACAGTGACTGAATTTATTATTATAACTATTCGCCCCTAACCCCCTTTCTGCAATCGTGTGGTTTCCTTTGTAATATTTATGTTTTGTCCACAGAAACAACGGGCACATTGGCCATCTTGTCCCTGGTCTTGGCATCATTCTTGGAATGGTCGCCAAAATGCGGCCTCGCAAATTTAATATGTTGTCAGCTCTCATCGGGATGTCCATGTATAAAAATGGATGCAGTTCTGTGGTAAGAATGAATTACGGTAACTTTAATCACACACTGATTGACAAGAGGGTGAGGGGGATGAGTGCAATAAATCTGTAACAAACTAAATCTCCACCCATGCTGTTATAACCCGTCTCAGCGAATATAAATATAACGTTCCCTTTTAATCTTGCAGCTTCTGGATTCATTCAGTAAAACTGGACTATGCCCAACAGCAGCAACAATTCGCCGCACTATTGACCGGTACGGAGCAGAATATGACGAAGAAATCTTGGCTGCAAATTCTGCTATAGAGGTAACACTTGTTCATAATTTTTTTTTTTTTGCGAAAACTAAGAAAATACTCATTGCCATCCTATCATTTCATGCAATGCTCCCACACTCTGAGCACGGGTGGATGTGCATTATGGCAGCGAAACGTCCCCATAATTCGTTTATACTCAGGGAATAACAGTTTGACACGCGGTCTTTAATGCATGTTAATGACCGGTTTGGGGCATGTTCAAGGGCGATAAGGACCGAGCCGCATTACATCAGATTGTCTAATGGTCTTGCGCATTTATGAATGTTACATTATTGCAATACCAACTTATATAGAAAATAATATATGTATATTTCAAATTTATATAATTTTGTTTATGTCATGCTAGGCAACAATTGTTACTGATCTATGGAATTCCATATCTGCCATTCTAAACGTCGCCCGTCGCCCTTATAAACGTCGCCCGTCGCCCGTCGCCCTTCTAAACGTCGCGCGTCGCCCGTCGCCCGTCGCGCGTCGCCCGTCGCGCGTCGCCCGTCGCCCGTCGCCCTCTTTGCCTACGCGGGGTGAAGACGCATGCGCATGTAAACAAACTCATTTCATGCAGCTTGCAGTGTATGCTTGTGTGTGTACTGTAGAACTACATGGCTGTAGAACTACATGGGTAGTTATCGTTACTACATACACTGAAAATACGATAAGCAATTTGAATTGTGTGCACTGGGAAAACCCTCGATTGTCCTTGGTGTGTTGTTGTCAACTAGGGCCGTCCCAAGGGAGTTTAACATTAAAACGGAAAATTCAAGAGTTGCTTCTTAACCCTTTCGATCCCACGGGCTCTAAAAAGAGCCTTTGTTGTGATACGCTTCCTTCCCGTGGGCTCTAAAAGGTGCCAGGAATCGGCATGCCCTTGACGACCACGGCGACTTAAATCACCACCTGAAAATGCTTGAGTTGTTTTTGGGGTTGGCGCCCTCTATTGACAGGAATGAAGTGTATAAAAGTTTATGAAAAGAAAAGTGCGTCACTTTGCGGTTGTTGGTGCTAGCGTCCACTCGCTTTCACAACGGTCAGTTGAATTTAGTTGCAATCATGATGGAAACGGACATAAATGATGGCATTTTGGCTGAGATTTTGGCAGACAGTGGCTCAGAATCAGATGACGAAGTAACGGATGACGACGACGACGACGTTGAACTTGAAGAGGTAGGCCAAAATCACAGTAAAAATGAATAACTAATATTAATAACACTGCCCAATGCAAATTAACGTAATTCACTTATTTTCCTAGGCTATAGCGTAAATAGCGTTACAACTGTTGGAGTTGAGTAATGTAAATTTAGAAAATGGATCCCTTTAATAGGATTGACCAAATCCCCACCCCCTGGACTGGGTCAAAACGTCAAGTGAAAATGTACAATTATTAGTAGTTTGTTGGGGTAATATTTGTATTCATTGAAACAGCAAGTTGATGTATAGATATAGGCAGCATAGAAATTTTAACATTTACCCATAGCCGGTCGTGCTGTTTAGCGTTAACAGGCTGAAAATGCACTCTTCTTAGTCTCAAGCTTCCAAAAGAATAGCCTTGTATTCGAAAGGCCCTCATAAGTCGTATTATGCAAGAAGTTGGGGGAATTCACATTCACAATCCCACATTAAAACGAAAATTTATCGATAACGAGTTTTGGAGAGTGGATGGAATCTGCCATATTTTTTTTCTCAGCACAATATTCATTTTGCGCATGACCCCCTGTGGCCTGTGCACATGCAGCATTGAGATATTGTATTTACAAAGGACCGAGATTAATCCTCCTTTGCCTTGTTTTTCTGTTGCAGCCTACCTACCAAGGTGACAGCCGACCGAGATCAAGAACGACAGGAAAGTTAGATTTCCGATCCGGTTGGGAACGACGAGACCATTACGAGTGTGGGACTGTGCAGTTCAATGGAAATTCTGGCCCCACCGGCGACTTTGCCACACTGTCGGCAGTGGAGATCTTCAAGCTGTATTTTTGTCAACTCGTGTGGGATATGCTCGTCGATGAGACTAATCGCTATGCGCAGCAAACAATAGAATCAAATCCTGGTCAACAATTCTCCTGGCACCCAACCAACATTCCAGAAATGATGGCATTTGTGGCACTTCTCATTGCTATGGGCATAAACAAATCCTCTCAATACAAGATGTACTGGTCAACATCTGAAGTTCTTCGCATCCCATTCTACCCGTCGATCATGTCCCGAAATCGGTTCAGTTCAATTCTTCGGTTCCTCCACATCTCAAATAACCAAATTCCTCGTAGAGCCTTGGCTAAACGGGACAAACTTTCCAAAGTTCGGCCCTTGATAGAAGTCCTCGTCCAGAAGTTTCTCAACCTGTATAACCCTGCGCAGAATCTGTCTCCAGACGAGAGTATGTTGAAATTCAAGGGACGATTAAGTTTTGTTCAGTACATGCCTAACAAACCTATCAAACGGGGTATTAAAGCTTCTCCCTGAACGAGTCCAAAACAGGCTACACGTGTGCTTGGAAACTGTACACAGGAGCCGACGACACCCAAACTGTTTATGATGCAGACGTAGATTTCAAGTCATCAGACTGCCATCCGCCAAACCCAACAGTTGCAGGAAAAGTCGTCATTGATCTGGTCCATGGACTTAAGAATAAGGGACACGTAATATATTGTGATAATTACTATACTAGCCCAGCTCTTGTAGCTAAACTTGCTAAACTAGGATTCGGATGTTGTGGAACTGTTCGTTACACTACACAGGGAATACCCCAGGCCGCAAACCCAAAAAACATAAAATGAAGAAAGGAGATGACCCATTTTTTGGGTGAAAGGTGAGGCAATTGTGTATCGTTTGGCAAGACAAAAATCTGTAACACTTTTAACTAATGTAGGCAACACTGATTTGTCCAAAAAGCAAATTCGGTGTAATAAAAGCACAAGTGGATTTTGTGATGTTATGAAGCCCAATTGTATTGAAGATTACAACAAAAACATGGGTGGAACTGATCTTGCCAACCAATGTTTTCAGTACTACAATCATACACACAGAAGCTTGAAATGGTGGAAAAAGAGTTTTTTCCATATGCTGAATATTTGTATTGTCAATAGCAGAGTAATATTCACCAGCATAGCAGGGAACAAAAATGTCAGTAACCTTGATTTTCGTATAGGATTGTACAGGGCTTGCTGTTGGGTTGAAACGTAACGCAACAAGTCAGTTGAGATACCATATTCCTATTGAGTTGACAGGGCAACAGCACTATCCTGGCAAAAACCCCAATGGAAAGAAACGCGACTGCATTGTTTGCAGTAACCGAAAATTAGGCAGGCGAAAACAAACAAAGATGATCTGTAAACAATGTGCCCAACCTATGTGCATAGTTCCTTGCTTTGAGAAATACCACATCACTTGATTGTACATGTAAATCTATACTATTTGCCTTCAAACCCCCCCCCCCCCCGTTCAATGTTGGGAATGGTCAGACAAGCCGCAGATTACAGTCCAAACCAACATTGAATTGGGGGGTGGGGGGGTGGGGTGTTAGCATGGATTGTGATGTATTTACACTGAATACAAGTAAATGGTTCATTTCCAAGTAGATAACCAAAAAAAATCCCCCAAAATCTCATCCAAGTTGTTTTTCACATGGAAAAAAAATCTTATACCTGTACCGTATTTGCATGAAATCACCCATTTGTATTACTTTACTTTAGTGTAAATACTGATCCAAATATTTAATTGTTTTGCTTTTACACTTAAAAAATCTGCAGATTAGTCCAAACCAACATTGAATTGGGGGGTGTTAGCATGGATTGTGATGTATTTACACTGAATACAAGTAAATGGTTCATTTCCAAGTAGATAACCAAAAAAAATCCCCCAAAATCTCATCCAAGTTGTTTTTCACATGGAAAGAAAATCTTATACCTGTACCGTATTTGCATGAAATATCACCCATTTGTATTACTTTACTTTAGTGTAAATACTGATCCAAATATTTAGCTTTTGCACAATGTTTTCCTCTCTTTTGTATACTCATTTTTACATACAAATGAGAAAGTTAAAACAATGTCTATTCCTGCCGTGTGAGGGCGCACTTCAATGAAATTGTGAAAAATCCACTGGTGCTGAAGTGACATTGGGCTCCTAATTACTGTGGTAAAGAAGGGTAATCTCTGCCATAACTGGCTGGTAATGAAAGGGTTAACCCGGAGAGCCTGAGAGGTGTGTATTTTCGTTTTGTTTATGGATATTTCGTATAATAAATATAATACACGCCCCTGTTAATTTGATCAGTCTCATTTTTTGTGACCTAGCTTTTTACAGTGTATGCCCAGTTTCCGGGTTACTGTAAAATGTATTACTGTCAAATGATTTCCAATTTCATTTTCCTTTTAGTGTCATACTCATAGGGAAACCAATATTTGTTTACTCTTCTATGAACTAACTGTATTTCTGATATTGCCAATATTAAATATATGATATTATATATCATCTGAATGATTATGTTTAGGCCTAGATGATTTGGGGGTTAGAAGTGAACTGAATTTTGATTTTTTTTATTTGAGAATGGTTGGACCAGTTTATACTCATTAGGCCCATTGAAAAATGAAACTGTCCAACATTGAATATTGTCTGTAGTGTTGAAATAAACCGAGTTCTGAAGTAAATTATATTAGATGCTTGTGGGGAAATGACCCATTTATTTAAGGTATTATACATGTTTTTAAATGACGTTGTTAAATGAACTTTCTTTTCAGGACAAATGGATGAAATTTTGAAAACCTTGGGCATCACTGAAGATGTGATTAAAGCATTTCAGGACAATAACGTAAGTATTTGATTTCACATTGTGTTGTGTATGTTTTCAGAAAGAACTGGACCTATTTTTAACTCATTGTTCACATCATCCCTAATGAAAGGAAAGTGAAAGGACAAAACAACTGTTACAAATAATGTAAATAAAAACGTGTTTATTTACAATAGAAAATAGATAACAAGTTTCACAAACAATTATTTTCCTTGAGACAAAATCACATTAAAATCATAATTTCATAAACAAGCCTATCTCTGTTTCATTTTACTAGGAATATTGGAAATTCCACATAGGAACCTGCAAGACTGTATTGTTATTATTTGATGTTTTTATTTTATAAAAACGATACAGCATACTGCTAACAGTTGTAATCTTTATAACAATTTATCACCATTGCAACTTTTTGTCGGTATGTTTTATCACATTCATTCTGCTGTAGCCATTACTTGTATAACATCTAAGACCACTTAGACCAGGCCAATTAAACGGTTTCCATTTTTGTTTTCATGTTGATACATTTATGTTTATTCTACATCACAGTTAACTTAGAAATGTCAGAAGTATGTCTGCTAGATCATCCTTAATTGTATGATGTCACATTCATTCAATGTCATTTTCTTGATTTATTTAAATACACTCTCCACAGGTAGGACCGAAAGAGGTTTTAGGCTTGAAGGACTCGGAATTTGAACTTCTAGGAGTGTTGCATATCGGCGACCGTGTACGCATTCGACAGAAGTGCAAGGCACACATTGACAGTACGTATTTGCCATTAGGCCTCCTTGTAATCTTAGAAAATTTGTTTTTTATAGAAATATTATTTGGTATGTAGTATTTCAAAATTATTAAGATGATTTGAGACAAAAGGGTAAAATAATATATACTAAAACGACTGTTAAATTCTGAATGTTGTATTGGTATACGGTCTTAAGTTTGAAAGTAGTTTGTATTTTTATACATGAACGTTGTGTTGTCGTGGGTTTTTTCTTTCACTTACACTAATTAACATAATTGTTTGCAGATGAAGCTGCAGAATCACCGGTTGTTTCAAAATTGCGAAATTTAGTGAAAAACCGGAGGTTGGCTACACAGCCTTCCAGGAAGCAGCCCAAAGAGAGGAAACACTGCGAGTATTTTCAGGCTGGAAACATTGCGAAAAGGGTGGGGAACTGAAACAGGTCCCGGCAAGAAATGGAGGTGGCGCCCTGAAGATGGACTTGCCCAAAAACTCGACAAAAGATGATATCATGAATAAGTTCACGAGTGTTTTTCCTGATGGAAAAAATACATCAAAGGCCTCCGCCTGAGCAAAGTGACAAAACACATTGCCACTTTTAGTGGCAAACGGGTAGAAGAATTCTGTATCGGGAAGGAGCTCACACTCGGCGGTGTCTTCAATGAATTAGGATCACACCCAGTACGTTTGTACTTGGAAACTGAACTTCGGGTGAGGTAATTCTAGGTTTAGGGAGTTTCTTATTTTGTAAATTTTGTTTGAAAGATATTACACTATATATTTTTGTCAATATTTCAGTGGGAAACACATACCTACAAGTACCTATAGTTAGTTTGCCCTTTATTACATTTCTTGCAGCAGTCAAGTGATGATGATGACCTCAGTGATGATGACTTACCCGATGTCTTCGAACCAAATGATACGCCGCAACCACAGGTTTGTATTTAACGCTTTATGTTCAATATATCCATCCAAATAAGCAATACGTTTTGCATTGATAAAATGGCACACAGGTCGATGTTTAACTTGTTTCTAATATTGTATTATTTAATAGCAAGATCAATGATACACATAATATAACAATGTGACAATTTTGATGGTAACTGATCCATGCATTGAAATATCTATTTCATTCAAATTAAATTACTGCAGGCCAGTGGCAACAACCGTTTACCAACCAGACACACCAACAGTGAGTTTCCCACGACACATCCAGGTACTGTAGGCTTTGTGTACTAAGAAGTAGTCAGGGTTAAACAAAAAAAAAACTTTATTATGGATTCGTGATCGTAAGTGCCATAACTATTTACAAACTATTTACATACTTGCTCGCCGTAATAAAGGAATTTTTAGAACAGACAAATACAGTACAAATGATTATTCCAATTAATATATATTTTATATTTTAATTTTTAAATTTCTGTTAATCTATACCAGTATTTAATTAATGTTTAGATAATTACACCTCTCTTGGTTTTGTCTTTCGTTGTGTTTTGTTTTTGCAAGGGTTGCTTCACACCAGGAAACCACTCTGGGATCATATGAGACCTATGTCAACCTGTTAGAAGATGAAGAAGAGGACATAGCTTTGGCCATAGATAGAAGTCTTCAAGAAGTTAGCACATTGGAGTATGTTGAATGCATGTTTTGGTAACCCTTTCCATAATATGTCATGAAGCGAACAGTTAAAATTCATAAAACTTGTATCACTTTGTAGCTTCCCATATCTCTAATAGAGAGAATTGACAATTTGATTACGTCCAAAATAAGGTTATCCGTACCATGTGGGGACTGTAAACCCAATTCACTTATTGGCGCATAGCGCAGTGGGAATTGAACCTGGGTCACAACAGTAGACGGTGCAGAACGAACAATAACCACTGTACACCAACCTGATAACTTGGACATAAATTGATACCGGTAGTTTGTTGAAAGCGTAGCACAGAGAATTAAATATAACAACGTCTTCGTATCTAATTTTTCAAACTAGCAGTAGAAGTTCAGATGAGTTGCCAGATATAAAACGTAACCTGTCCGACCTGGTGCAAGGTGAAACTATTGATATCATCATTCGCAGAAGCAAGATCAACGAATCAACAAAAAGGGCAGTTATGTCAGAGGGCTTTAGTTTTTGGAGTCCAGTGAAAGGGACTTTCGCCGGAGAAGATGCAGTGGACGATGGAGGTCCCAGAAGAGAATTCTTCCAGTAATTTTACAAATTCAAATAAACATTATTCGAAACGTATTCCCTTTTCTAATAAAATTATACACGGGTAATTTTGAGACCATAAAGTGTAATTTATGCGTATTTGCAAAAATAATTCTCTAAATGGAAGCTGGAGACTTAAGGATACATTGAAATGTCCCCCTTATCACGATTGTCTCCCTAATACCCTGTATAGAAAAATCATAATATTTATTATAATTATTATTAAATGACAATACAGCATTTGCCTAATTTTTTCTACCTTTTGTCGATGCAGTATGCTGAAATATTGAATGCTAATCATATCCTGTAAATATTAAAATTGCTAAGATCTATTATACATATTTTGCACAAATACAGGTTGTTAATGAAGGAAGTCAGGACAAGGATGGGAGTCTTTGAAAGTGCTGGAGATTTAGGGGATGGTATCCTTCACGCACAACTTAACACTGCTGAGGCAGCAAACGTACAAACTTGCAGGTCAATACACAACTTGGAGTTTTGTCAATGGGGGCCGGGCCTTCAAACCTTATCTCCATCTACGTTTGCGGCCATGCTTGGAAAAAGATGTTCAACTAGTTGACATAGCACACTTATCGGATTCTACTGCCAGGAAAACCTGATGAAGGTTTGTATTCACCACCCATCATTAATACGAAAATGATATCTATTTAAATAATTTAAACAACAAAAGGAAATTTGAAATAAATATTAAAAATATAAAGACATTTATTGTAGCGGGATTTGAACCGGCGATCCCTGGGACACCGCCAACATAGGGCTGGATAGCTCAGTTGATACAGCGCTTATACAGTGTTCCAGAGGTAACAGGTTAAAATCATGCTCCATACAATTGCCTTGTTTATCCTGATATTGATTTACGCGAATTTTACTTCAAACAATTATAACAAATAGGACAATTATGTTAGTTGCAAATTTGATGTTCGCTGAATGCATTTTGTAAATATATTTACCGTTTAATATAGTAATGAATTTTCTTTGATGGGAAAAATAGTATATAGTGTTTTTGTCAACTTTCTATAAACACAAGTGCATGCTGTTATTTAAAGTCCGGCATTTCAACTTAATGAATTTTGTTCATTTGCAAACATGTTAAATTTGTTCGTTTTAAATAGTTGCAAAGAGCAGCAGGAATTCGACGAAGTCCTGACAGAACAGATGGAGTGGCTCATTGAATAGGGCGTAACTAAACTCCACGGGCTGCAGATAGCTCGGGACCGAGATAGATTGTGCAGTGATCTATTGCTCCAGCAAGTGTATTACAGGTAAAACTCATCTTGAACTATGTTTGGGGATAGGTTCAGCTTTTTTTTTGGTATTATTCAAACGAGTTGAAGAGCTATTATAAAGCTGCTATCTTTATTTCTAATAATTAAGACATGATGACAGAGAATAAATGTGTTTAATGTAGTTGCTTAAAATCATGGTTACCTTAATGAACAAGACTGGTGAAATGATTGGTTTTGTGTATATATAGATGGATAATTACTTGACTTTCCGACATTATTTCGTTCTTGAGTTAAACTCCTAATTGTATATAACAGGGTGCAGCCAGCAATTCTGCAGTTTATTGAGGGGCTAGGCCCTTTGTGGGAGGAGGCACAGAGAAACACAGGAACGGCTGAATTGTTCATTCACAGCTGGAAACCACTAAAGATGGCGGACCTGAAGCAAATGTATATTGTTTCGTATTCGGCAGAAGGTTCAAACAGCCGTGATAAAGAGGATGACACCATATATGCATTTGAGATATTCCTCCAGAATTGCCAGGGTATTGACTATATTTTCAATCATTTCGATTATCCGGTTTAATGTCTGACAATTACAATTTTCATAAAGTTCTGAGCTTAATGAAAGATCAAGATTGAGGAATGATTCAACCGACATTATATTAACGTTTGAATGAAATTGAAAATTTTTCATTACTTATATATATGACAAACGCTTTTTGTACATGGGGAAAATGCCATATTAAAAAGGGGTCATTGACTGAAACGTGCCCAAGGTAAATTCCAGCCCGGTATAATATTGTGTTCTGTCCTGTTTACTTTATAGAGCGAAAAAGTGAAATCTCACTCGAACAACTCCTGGATTTCTGGACTGCAGCGGATAGAATCCCACCGTGTGGTTTTCGAGGCCCCTCGTCGTCGACTTCTACACAAGAGTTACCGGAATACGACGACTCCCAAGTTCCCATACATGTGGTCCGATCCTGTGGCTCCCGAGGGAGTTGAGGTCCCTGAAGAACTAGAACAGTTGTTGTCCGACGCTATAAAGAATTGCCAAGGATTCGGCAAAATATAATACGGATCTTCAACAACAAAAATCTAAGTTTTGTCTTTCTTGGGAATATTGAGGACAGTACATGGAAAAAATAGCAAGAGAATGATCATTATCAGATAAGCCTACTTCCAAACAGCGTAAAATATACAAACAATATAAATCGAGTGATATTGAAGAATGGTTAAATTTATACATATATATTTTTTTGAAATCGACATTTATTTTTACAGAATTGAAACACTGGGATAACGCCGTTGTAATTCATGATCCTCTGTTATTTTATTATTATTTATTGATTTCTATTTGTTTTTAAGTTTTTTGGGGGACAACAGGAAATATTTAAAGGTGTTCATGCTATATTAACTGTTATTTGCCTATTTCTTTTTACTTTCAAGTTGAAACAGTTTAAAAAAAACTAAGTGGTATTTTATGATTGTTGAGGCCTCATTTTCTGTTAAGTGTTGTTTTGTAAGATTTACATCGCCTTTCTTTATGGTAAGAAAACGTTTTAAAAATATAAACGTAAAATGTCTGGAATCATGGACTGCAATTATTCCGAAATACATGGTTATTTAAGGCCACATAAATATCACTGGTAGTGTACTTTCCATTATACATAGCATGTGTAGACCTACAAAGTGTAAAACAACAATGAATATCCAGGAGAACCATTTTTACACTTCCAATTTATCACACATCCACTTAAATAACTGGATGGATTCTGTGACCGATGAAGGCATATCCTTGTCGTGGGCTGCCATAAGATTATTGAAAATCTCGTTTGTCTCGACAGAACAACCGTTGGCAGGAGGAGAAGTAGTGAACTCATCCTTAACGTCACGTATGTCTCTTACGGCCACTGGAAGACGGTAATCCATGGTATCTAGACAAGACAGCGTAAAAAACATCAACTGTACTACAATGATGGTATTGCAATTAAGTAAAATAACACAAATCGGGGTCATGTAATAGTACCTTTTAAACGGTGTTCATTGCACTACATGAATGGAAACAATATAGAAAAAAGAGTATATATAACGATTTTGTACAAGGGGGTATGGTAATAAATTTGCGATAATTTTTTAAATAGGTTTTCACAACTTAATGCGTTATACTAATGATTAAAGATGTAGTTATGTGGTTGACCAATATTGTTGCCAGTATAAATTTTCCAAATAAAATTATGATCTAAAGTTATGTTTCAGTAAACAACTTCATTGTATATTATTATTATCAATGAGAGCATTTGTGAAAGGTTTCACAGATAATGGAGTTTTTCAGTACATCCATTTACATACCGTATAGCTGTGGCATGAAATACATAATGTCGGGTTTGCCGGGTAAAGCCACGACATGGTGAGATGCTCTGGATCTATGCTGATTCCACTCAATTCGAACCTCGTCCAACTCCAACTGAATAACCTTGTTACAGCAGTATCTCATGCATTCTCTGTATGAAGAAGTTGTCAATATGTAATACAAATTATATGAATTATCACCGCACGACTACTATCCTCTCCTGGATTTGTTCAACCACGTAGAAGTAAACCCATCAATTGTCATTCACATAGGTACTTTTGTTATTTAAATTGCTCTGTGTGCTTCAATTTCCGTAGTAAGCCAACTTAGAAATACTCTTTAAATAGAAATAAGAAACATGCATTGATTTTGGGTTTGGGTTTACATGATCAAAATGTGGCGTTAAGTAGTGATAAGCAAGTTCAATCTTTGTAGTATCAGCATATTTTCCACTATCAATATAAAAGCCTCGCAATGTCGCATCGCAATGTCCCCTCGCCTTTCATTTATTCATACTTACATGTGCAATGCGGATGTGCAATCCAACACCCCATCTTCAACCATCTGCCGAAACGTATCAACCCAGAAGTTGACCATCATATCAAACAAGGTTCTCCAAAACCGTTCGATACGCTGTATAGTAATGAAAAAGTCTGATAGACCCCTATTCTTCATGCAATATTCAATCGCTGTTAAAAACCACAGAATTATCGCAGCATTTCGCTAGAAGGCACAAGTATTGAAAACAACTGTTATGGTTATAAACCTGAGTTGTTAGAAACAAAAAAAATGTTGTGCAATTGTTTTTGGTATATTTTCAAAAAGTTTTGGTTCAAAATATGTCAAATTCATCATAATCGAAAACGTTTAATAACATCATAAAAGGAATTGAGATGGTACAAAAAACAAATGGAAAAAAGTATAAACAATTTTATAAAGTTACCCGTGTTGGGGCTAATTCGAAAATGTGTAGGTTAAATAACCTGCTATGGTAAAATGACACGGTCAACGCACTTTAGGCTGATGTACACGTCACAAAAATATGAATCCACATGTCCGGATGCTTGTAACAAACTACGCTGACTAAAATCATCTTGACTGTTTGGTCAGTTGTTTACTGTGCATGCCTTTAAATGGTGTTAAATTTACTTACATACACCGGAAACCAAAACCAAAAAGTCTTGTTATAATCTTTATGTTGACATGCAGACAGCAATGTGTCTTGTTTTTCTGCTGTAAGTCAATGTGTGTATTTTGTGCTTCGATTGATATTACAAAACCCTCCTATATCACAACTATCTTGGAACTCATAACGAATTTCACAAGTGATGCAGAATCTAGGCTTACCTGATTGTGAGGGGAGGCACTCTTTATAACACAGTGTCCATCAGGATTACCATACACTGAGTGAAATGCCACCTGGATATCTTCTACCAAAACATTTTCAGAACCCCTGTCCATTTGTATACATCTGGGAACACCTGTATAATATGTACAATAAACATTTGCAAGTTTATTTACTTTTATTTGCATATCCGTGAGAATATAGTTTATTCAGTGTTGTGTATAATTTTAAAATAGGCCTATGTCTGTTATTATTGTAGTCTTACCAGAGATTTCTCTCAAGAAGTCCATGAAGTATGAAGCTACAACTCGCGGGTCATTATTAGTGTGTGCAACCCTGTAATACAACAGTCTTCTTGAAAATCTGTAAACACAAAGTAAATTATTGCAATTCATCAAAAGTACACGCAGCATTGCAATTATAGAAACATTTGTCTCTCTTGATAAATGACATTTACATTTCTTCATAGAGCACGTTCTCAATGTTTTCACTGAAAAGGGATATTCTTACCCGTCAATTGCACCATGTATTGCAAAGCCATACGTTTTTAACTTGTCATGCTGGTCAATATGAATTGCATAATTGGGGCCTTTGTTTGAGTATAATCTCCTCCTCAGTCTGTGCCTTCTTCTCAGCTCCACCCCTTCAGGATCCAACAGCCGCTGCCCTTCGAGAACTATGCGTCTGCAAAAAAAAAAGAATATACGGTTATGTAACTTAATTTAAATATCGCACGTTACAAAACTTTACAAAAACTCAGGTTTTTCGGTGACTATACTAATTTTGGACACCCTATTTCTAAATCTTGGCTAACACCTTGCATACAATCTAAAAACAATGCGACAGGAATGTTTGACGAAGAAGAACAAATGTGCCTCGAACCTAGTGCACTCAAATTAATAAAATTATATATTTTAATTACTGTACCTTGGAACAGTCAGTCCGTGGCGTACCAACATTCTTCTTGCCATAGATCGACACCCAAGGTTCCTACCGCTTCCTTGCAATTCAGACTTCAGTTGAAGTAATTGTACAATAAGTATTAGTGTAGCCAGAGATAAATGGTGTCGCATTTTGGTCATCATTAATGTTATTTATCAGAACTGAGGAGTACCGTAACTATTACGGCAAACAAACAGTTCATTGACTGACCATTTTGGACTGCTTGTTTGCACATCACATAAATTACAAATTTTCAACATCCTCACTTTTAACTACAGTTTTCACACTTCCAGGTACATAGATAAATGCAACACTGCAAATCAATCCATTTAACTGATTGGTTCATTATCATTGTACTAATTAAGTGTAAAATGCAGTATTATGACGCCACAGTCATTCATTCAGAAATACAACAATTTGGAGAGCAAGATGTTGTAAGAGATATGGGTCAATTACCTAATATTTTTCTTAAATATATCAATAAATGCATGAAATTATTTCCTCTAAATATTCTATCACTTAAATAAATGTTTAATTAATAATACATCACCCTTTGTTTTCCATTTTGGATCAGTGTTCCCAGACACATTAGTTCATATTTCTCTGTCACTAACCATTAAGAAAGATCCTGCAAGGATCAACTTTAAATCAATGGTGACAATGGAATGCTTACAGAAATAGATGAACAGGTTTACACTTACTTTAGTTTATGCATTATACATATTTTTTAAAGCATCCTTACCTCTAAATGTTCCATGAAGGTATGCAATGTGATATCACTTGGGGAGTTCCTTCGTAGATTTAATTTTCGCAAAACTCTGTGTAATGTTCTAAGGCTGGTTGAAAGAAAGTCAAATGAAAAGCTTTTTTAATTACTTTTTAAATCTTATTTAGCCATAAACGTATGGCTATGTTATCGAAACAACTATATTTTTTTAGATTTACGCTAACAATAATTTCGATGAGAACCCGTCGAGACATTTTGGCACAAAACGTTTAGATACATTTATGCAAACAAAAAGCATTTGACAACCACTATTGTGCCGAGATCTGCAACCTGATAATACATGACTATTTCAATAGTCAATACAGTCATAAATACCTGCAATTTATGTTATGTTGAAGTATCAGAATAGAGCATATTTCATCGTAGGTGTAGCCGGCCTCAAAGTAATGCTGAATAAGTTCATCTCGTGCAAAGATATTAAGGGAAAATATAATTTAAAAAAGTACACAGGGCCAACACAAGGTTTGATTGTCTTCACTAACACATGTCCTACGCTTGATGTCTGGTTAAATACATGTCCCTCCCATGTGCCTATTATGTTATGAGTGAGAGCCACTTATCATATAAATTATTAATCGTAATATGGCACTTTGGCAGTTAATTGTAAGGGTGCAATGACCAAAAGGATATTGTTCCTATGCTGAGATACATGCTGCAATAGAGTATACATTTCGGTGTGACGACAAACATGAAGATGCGAGGCAAAGGAAGCGAAAATTGCCTGCGGCGTACACAACTTGGTATAAATAACAGGAAGTGCATAATGAATAATCCAATCCACCGTGACGAAAACGAAGGTCAAAGATCAATCACATTGAGGGCGACGGGCGACGGGCGACGTTTAGAATGGCAGATATGGAATTCCATAATAAATAGGGTGGTGAGTGACAACAGCCAAATGAAAAAGACTCCAACAATAATCTGCAGGTTACATTGTTGCCTTTTCATTTTGTTGACTGCAGTCCACAGTGATGCCTGCAAAGAAGTATACCTGGGTGGGGGTGTCTGGGTGCTGTTTTGTTCATCTTCCACCTCTAACACAATGTCCGCCATGTCAATGTATAAATCTTCCTCCATGTCAGTGTATGAATCTTCCTCCATGTCAGTGTATGAATCTTCCGCCATGTCATTGTGTAAATCTTCCTCTATGTCCTCCATCTTGTTCCTCTACAACTCCCACAATGCAATGCTAAAACTGTCCATAGTGGCAGACACTTTCTAGCAGTACATGATACAGGTATGGTCTGTCACCTCATACTGTTGGACAATATAGCCCCATTAATTGTCTGTATTTTCCTTTCACAGTGTACAGACAGGTATGGTCTACATTATAACCCCATACTGTTGGACAATATAACCCCATTAATTGTCTGTATTTTCCTTTCACAGTGTACAGACAGCTATAGTCTATAACCCCGTTAATTGTCTGTATTTTCCTTTCACAGTGTCAGACAGGTATGGTCTGTAAAAATTAACCCCATACTGTTGGACAATATAACCCCATTAATTGTCTGTATTTTCCTTTCACAATGTACAGACAGCTATGGTCTATAACCCCATTAATTGTCTGTATTTTCCTTTCACAGTGTACAGACAGCTATAGTCTATAACCCCATTAATTGTCTGTATTTTCCTTTCACAGTGTACAGACAGGTATGGTCTGTAACCCCATACTGTTGGACAATATAACCCCATTAATTGTCTGTATTTTCCTTTCACAGTGTACAGACAGGTATGGTCTGTAACCCCATACTGTTGGACAATATAACCCCATTAATTGTCTGTATTTTCCTTTCACAGTGTACAGACAGCTATAGTCTATAACCCCATTAATTGTCTGTATTTTCCTTTCACAGTGTACAGACAGGTATGGTCTGTAACCCCATACTGTTGGACAATATAACCCCATTAATTGTCTGTATTTTCCTTTCACAGTGTACAGACAGCTATAGTCTATAACCCCATTAATTGTCTGTATTTTCCTTTCACAGTGTACAGACAGGTATGGTCTGTAACCCCATACTGTTGGACAATATAACCCCATTAATTGTCTGTAATATCTATTCACAGTGTACAGACATTTATTTCCTTTAACCCCACAATTTTGGACAACAACCCACAGCGTACAGACTGGTATAGTAACAGATAAACCCCACAATACTTGCCTGTACTCATTCGAGGAGTTCACAATGTACAGACAAGAAACGCCCCACAATGTCGCTCTACTAGTTATGTCTGGATAGCCCCGAAATGTGTCTGTGTAAACATTTGCACAGCGACAGACAGTAATCCACACCCCACTATGTCTGTCTGGATAGCCCCGAAATGTGTCTGTGTAAACATTTGCACAGCGACAGACACTCACTCCAATCCCACAATGTTCAATCATACCAATACAAGCACTTGCACAATGTACAGACAGAAACATTTGCACAATGTAGCTAGCTCTCATGAGTAGGTCTGTCTGTCTGTCTGTCTGTCTGTCTATCTCGGTATTTCGACATTTTGAAAGTATAAGATAATTTACCGCCGGGATGTTGATATTCCTAACGGAAGGATCTTGTCATCCCGTGATAATGATTTCAAAAAGACGACATTCTACAGTAAAGATATCGTCATCCCACGATGTATTATCATGGAACGATGACGATCTTACAGAGATTATATGTATCATCTTACGAAAACGACATCCTACTCTTAGGCTGTAGTCATCCTGAGATAAAATGTCAGGATCCCAACAAGTCTGATGCTACTTTCAAAGCACTGAGTACCTTCTTTGAGAATGCCGGCATCCACAGATAAATTATGTCAGGATCTTATCAATTTGGATGGCGTTTCCAGATATCCATACGTTCAATGCATGCATATTACACACGTTGATGCGAATGTCCAAAAAGGAAGAAGTAACTAACTTCACACCGGTGTCCCCCTAGCCCTCCCATGATGTTTTTATTGGAAAAAACATTTTGAAACCAACTAAAATATATTTGTTTGTCATTAAATTGATGTTTTTACAAGTTTTATTCGTAAAAACAGTGAATTACTGAGGCAAATATCAAAGCGCATCATCCCTTAATCGGAACCCTCACCCTAGCATATCACTCCAGAGATTCTACCATCGATGCCATCATTAGCCTTTTCAAGGCTTCATTAACCCTAGCAATGTCCCGGGCCGATTTAATCGGCCCGTTTTGCCTGCTGTGTATTGGCAGGGCCGATGTAATCGGCCCTACGTATAGCGCATTTGTATTGGTTACAACACAGGAGTGAATAAAGATATGGGTATATAACACAAGCTGTGATTGGTGGATTATTTTGTTTGTTTAATGTGACTAAAAAAATACCCAATGAGAACCCTTTTTTCATTAAAAAGCTTCACAAAACAATGTACAGTATGACTACAGTGACGTATGCGGCCAGCGATAAATCATGGCTGACTATGCGATGTGTGTTGCTACGATGTCGGAAAGCAGTGATGATGACGTTCCGTTGTGTGAACTTTTGCAAGTTGGTGGGGATAAGAATGACATTACAGCTTCTGAAACTGATATAAGTGACTTTGAAGATCAAAATCTGTTTGAGGATTTTGACAGTGAAGATGATCAGCCGATATCAAAACTGTTAAGTTCAACAAAAAATCAAGAGGGGAACGTGAAACAAAATCAAGATGGCGGCGCCCATAATTATCCGTTGTCAGTGAGTCGTAACGTACATGACGAAAGCTCTTCTGATAGTGAATCTTCTGGCGAGGATGACAGCCAAGATTGGTATGACATTGAAGCTAATGAGACAGTTTCTGATGTAACGATTCCTGATTTCTCAGTTAGAAATACAGGCCCCCAAAATTTACCTCCAAGAAATTCTGTTCCGATTGTTTATTTCTCGTTGTTTTTCACTGTTGATCTGATGACCAGCATTGTTCGTGAAACAAACCGATATGCACGGAGTATAATAGACTCAAAGAAGGAGTGGATACTGAGTCATCCCCATTCAAGGCTTCACCGATGGGTCGACATTACAGTAAAAGAATTAAAGAAATACATTGGATTGTGTCGGAACATGGGTATCATCCGCAAATTTTTTTTAGCTGACTATTGGATGTGTAAATATCGTTGTCAGGAAATCCCATTTTTTCGAAGCGTTATGTCCCTGAATAGATATTTGTTGATCAGTCGGATGTTTCATCTAAACAATAATGCTACTAGACAGGAACGTGGGTCCCCTGGCTTTGATCCTTGGCATAAAGTCAGACCAGTACTGGACTACTTCAACCTAAAGTTCAAGCGTTTCTTCATACCACCACGCACGATTAGTATAGATGAGAGCATTGTTGGAATGAAAAATCGCCATGTTTATATTCAGTACATACCAAACAAGAGACACTGTCGTTTTGGCATCAAAAAGTTTGAGCTTTGCGATGCAGTTACCGGGTATGTAATGCATGTCGAATTATACAGTGGATCCGATTTTACGATAAAGTCTGCAGATGGCCAAGGGTCAGCAATCGTATTGCACTTACTACGCTCTGTTGGTCTGCTGGACAAAGGCTACCATTTGATCACCGACAATTTCTACACCAAGGTGAGCTTAGCTGAACAACTACTGGCAAGGAAAACTCTTCTAACTGGTACTGTGAAAGGTAATTCGAAGAACTTTCCAAAGCAACTAACAAATGCAAAACTTAAGTGCGGTGAAACAAAATATAAGCGGAAGGGACGACTTCTTGCTATGGCGTTTCGTGACCAAAAAAAAGCAGCGAAAGTTGGTGTTAATGCTTTCCACATACAGCCACGCACAAAATCATAACATCCAGCGTAGAAATGGAGATGATCACATCCGACCAGAAGTCATCAGTGTATACAATGCTGGTATGGGTGGTATTGATCTTATGGATCGTAAAATCTACCAAATAGCTGCAGAGCGACCTACACGACGTTACTGGGTTAAGATTTTCTGGAAACTAGTTGACATTGTTGTGCGTAATTCATTCCAGTTGTATAAGCAAAACACCGATCACGAGCTATCATGTCAACACTTTGTTGCTGAGATCATCGAGAGCCTGTGTGATACATGTCCACAGCCAGACATGGACGAACCAGTTCATAACCTTGGACATGAGCACAGGATATGCTTACTTCAAGGAGCAAAGGAAAGGGACTGCTTCGTTTGTAGTGATCGCAAACAAAATCGTCGTCGACGATCTCGGCACTGGTGTCCTGGGTGTGATGTTGGCGTTCATGAGGGTTGTTGGGATAAACTTAGACATGAACACAAAATACCAAAGCCACGACACAAAATGCTCCAACCTGAGGACTAAATGTGTCGCTTGGATAAAATCGAGTCACATTGAATGACAATATGTAAATGCAGGGGTAGAATGTCGTATCCGACCGCCACTTGTTCTCATTAAATATAACCGATAAAGTAATCTTACCTACCTAACTAGTAGTATGGTGGAGAACATATGGATGATGATGGACATATACTTCAAATTATTCCAGGATATTTATTTCATGAAAAATCACGCATTTTTGGTATACGATGACTTCCTCAGTCATGTCAGTTTGATCTTGTCAACTCTCAGTGACCAACAAGGTCATTGTACATGCGCAGTGGCAACTATAATAGCATCCTTCTATTTTCTGAAGGGGAGACATTTTTTTAGAAGAGAAATAAAGTCCGAAAACCATCATAAAAGTGGATTTTAAAGATAGTTTTCGCTCTCTGTACCACCAAAAATCGATAGAATCATTTTTTAAATGGTTAGTGGTTGCAAAAAAATTCCAAAAAGCCCTTAAAAAGTGGCGGTCAGATACGACATTCTTTCCAAATGCAGAATGTATTTCTCACTTTTGTACATATACATGTACGTATGTTACCTACCATGTGTCCGAGAATACCCATGTCCAACAGCCAATTTGGATCAATGTGTTTTTTATTGTGTCTGACCCAATATGTCAAAATTTGTTTAGTTTTTTTGATAATGGGTTATGTCTGGCATAATGGTAGGTAATATCAATTTTGTCGCTCTTTGATGAAAACACATTTAGGGTGTTTATTTACTTTTAGAAAAAATGCATATATCCCAGTGATTTAGGCAATGGATTTTTTTAAATTAAATTGTTTTATTAAATCAAATTAAAAATCCACAATGATCAATACACTTGATTTATATACAAACTAGCTATTTTTACAAACCATAGAAATAGAACCCGGAGAACACTGAGTGCTTTATTCACTATTCATGTCACCTATGAGACGATGTGCGCACGGCCATATAATCTCGCTTGCACAGTACTTTAATGCACTTTCATTGGTCGATTGATATAACGCTCGTTAAAGTTGACGTAAATTTACCACCATACCATGTGTCACGTGGTATCAATACGCCGCGTCAATGGAGGACACAGATTGTGGTCCAGCTCAGCATTCATTGGGTTCTATTTCTATAGTACATTTACAAACTCATACAGTTACATATAAGAACTTGAGGGCGCACACCTCACGAGACCTCACACTGAGGGCATACAATTTACCAACTTAGAAAATGGCTGCCACATACTGCCGTTTGCCAAGCATACCAAAAATTGTATTCAATGCACATGCACATGTATCCGTACTGTGCACGACATAGCGAATACGCTCTCTAGTTCTTATGTAACCCTATGTACACTCTACAAAGCGTCCTCTATTGGCCATATTCATGTAAGGTCATGTGACTTTATGATGACCAATCTTGTACTTTATTGTAAACCAAAATAAAAGTCTTTTGCAAACATCTATACTACTTATGTCACCTCTATACAGGCACTGATTGCATGTTGTACATTATACATGTGCATATTATTCACTTATAATGCACGTGCATGGAGGGAAATTTGTTTTGGCTGTAACTTCACCCAAAAACATGGTATAAGCATGTTTTTTGTTTTATTTTAGACTTAATAAGTTGTATTTTGGGATTTTAATCCAATTTTGTTTACTGTTACTTCAAGGTTTATTCTGGAGGGATGTTACAACAAATATTTCCGAAAGCGCCCTCTGTTGACTGTTCAAATAAGGTCATGTGACCTTAAATGACCTTTGCGAGAGTTCAAGTTGTGTTCAAAATAAAGTTTAAGAAGTCAGCTTTGAACTAGTATATGCCTTTACTCCAGTCATTGTTCCTAGATTTGTTATATGCAGTTTATAAAAAAGTAGTAATTTACACCTTAAAATCCATGGCATTTCACATGTTAATATGGGACACTGCTAGGGTTAAAATCTCCACAAACCGCATGCGCAATCTCGCGCAGGAACAAAATCAAAGTTTTCTTACTCAAAAAGGAACAAGGAATTTACTAATATAGGTTTAAAAGCATCCCCCCATGTTCTGTAAGTCTAAATTCCTTAAAAAGTTGAAAATTTAATCAAATTTTTGCCAAAAACGGCAAAAAATTCATAAAAACCTTATTTTCTCAACGATTGAGATGGAACAAAAAGCATCACGAACCTCCCTATCCTATCCCTATCATTAGATGGCAGTATTTTTCAAATTAGAAGTCAAGAGAGCAGTATTAATAAAAAACGGTGACCCCAATGAAAAATGTAATTTGTCTCAAAATGGCCGCGCTCATGGTAGTCTTCCCAGTAACCATGCTCTGAATCTTTTTGGTTTCTGGAAAATTGAGGTATGTTTTTGCTCTTTTTTTTAAGAAGAGGGTTTTATTGACTTGGAAAAGTGATTTGAAGTTCAGATGGCATGTTAGGACGGAGCAACATTCATTTAAAAAACCTAATTTTTGTGTGTCACCAGAATAGGAAATGTCAATATCGCGCTACCTCTAACAAAGCTAGAAGAGGGGTTACCTGAAGAGGACATCCCCAGCACAAGCACATGTGCAGCTCCTAGCACAAGTAGGCCTGCGACTCCTGGTGCAAGACGAAGGTGAACTTTAAAAAAAATTACTTGCATTTTCATACTCATAGAATTAGAAACTTAAAAGATACATTAACATTACATTAGTCTTTTGAAAATGTTGGATAAATTATAACAATTCGTGTAACGTTAGGACCTTTCATCTGTCTCCACAGTTACTGATTTCATTTATTTATTTTTATTTATTTCTTTAATTATTTATTAATAACCCATCTAGCATAGTTAATCATTTGGGGCCCTCATATAAATGCATCAAGATAGAATTTAAAATACAATAACGTTACATACAGCAACAAGACTTTTAAAAATGTCAAAAATAAAACCTATGAGTTGAGGAATTATCTTTTCATGGAATACAGCCAATATAATATTTTTCTAAAAATAAAAATTGAAATTATTTTGTTGGTCTTGGATCTTTGACCAAATTCCTCTTGATCCACAGTGGATGATTTAGGATGGATTTTCAAAGAGCATTGATTTGCAATTTCTGTCAATGACAAATTATTGTAAACATAACTGTTCATGCAACTAAAAATATTTATATTTTATTGTTATTGTTTAACAGAAGACTGAGTGGCCAGCCTGGATATCATTTAGAGTGTTTTCGCCACTATTGCAACACAACTAAAATTAAGCGGGCAGAGGATAGACAGAAGAAAGCAGAGGAGAATGAGAAGAAAGAACAAGGAAAATAATTGATTAATTAAAGTCAATATTGAATAGAATCATTCCATAAACTTTTTCTGCCTGTTTGGATGTTAAATATAAATTTTCATCAAATTATTTTTCACATTTGGAGATTTTTTCCCCACTTTTGATTGAAATTTTTTTGATTCACTTGAATAAATATTAATGGAAATTATTGGTATTTATGCACAATTTCCATGCTAGTACTAGTAGACTCTGAACTATAAAATTTAAAAATATATTTTGTTTGGTTTTATTTATTGTTTTAAATAGGTTGTCTTGCATATTGGTAGCCTCATTAATAGGGCCAGTCACTAGATTTCCATTTGTATCCTTGGCCCTTTTTCACAACATGCAAATTTTCCAACTCTTATTTTCCTGTGCAGTATTTCAATGCCTCAGTTAACTCTTATTTTCATTCACTTACAGAAAGCCAGAAGATTGCTGCACTTGATACCGAAGAGAGTAATGATGAGCCTCCACCCATTCCCAAGCGGATTCTACGCTCAAGTACTGGGGGTCAAGAAACACTGCAACTACCGGGTAGAGAACATGTACTCCCTGTTCGGTGCATCACTTGCCGAGGAAGAAAGTACACCAGGGAAAAGGGTACACAAAAGAGAAAGGTTGCGCAGCTTGTTCAATGTGAAACCAGGACGGGGGTCAACTTGTAAAAGCAGCAAAGAAAAGACAGGATGAACGCATACTGCTAGACATTAAGGATACGGATCTTGCAGCCATAGAAGCTAGATACCATCGAACTTGCTATCTGAAATAAACCAAGGTGGGTCGTGATATTTCAAAACAGTTGATTGACATAGTTTACAATCATGTGATAACCATTTCATTTCTTATAATTTTACTTTTAATTGCAGGACAGACTGTGAAGTTGTATTTTTACATACATTCTTAAAAATATAACTATTTTGAAATCGTCTTTATACTTTTTTTGTAACGGGTACCAGTGTCTAGGAACACGTGTGTTATTGTTTGATGGTGTATTGCACTTTTTAAAACATTTTAATCAAATATAACATTGTCACACTGTAATTTTTTTTTTAAAGGGACAGTATCGTCATGATCAAAGCAGACTTTCAACAGGGTATGGAATTGGTGTCATAGTTTAAGATGAACACAGTGACTAAAAATTACTGGCTCATTTATGCAGCAGCAACACTAATCACGTGGGGTATTATTTTCAGTCACAGAGTTAATCTAAAACTAGCACTCCGATTCAATGCCCTGTTGATCGTGACGATATAAGTAGAACTTTTAATAACTGAAGTTGTATTTTTACATACATGTACATTCTTATTTATAATATTTATGTACAGTGTACACACAAATTTATATTTTACACATGTATTTGCAAGTAGAAAACAATTGTATTTTGTGATGGAACATACACTAAGTATTTTTTGGAACAATTACAATGCTGGTTTTAATGAATAAATTAGAAACTGTTTCACAGCATAATATAATTTTCATGGCCGTATCCAGGGTAGGAAAAATGGTGTGTGTATGGGGGGGGGGGGGCGATGGGGAGAACATTACCTAAAAAATGGCTCATGGAAATATTATAACAGAACATCATTCATAAGGCCTCAATTTCTCAACATAGTTTGGCTCATGCTTTTTGTTTCTCATTATAAAATTCATTTTATGTAACAGATTAAGTTTTAAAATTAATTTAATAACAAAGAAAAATGTATCCCAGTTAAGATGTAATGCAAGTATTATGTTACATGCACCTTAAAAATAATGTTTGTAAACAACTTAATTTACTTGCTAGAGCAAAAAAGAATTAACCATTCCATTGTAATCATGAAACTTTGCAGCCCTTGTCAGCTTAAATATACTTTATTTTAGATTTATGTCTCAAATTACTTTAAATATGTTTTTAAATATAATAAAATACAATTGGTAAACGGACAAAGGGAGTTCCAGTAAATTAGTTACTGTAATGCACGTAAAAGAATGCGCCTTGAGCACCACTTAGTTGGTGGATACGTGCGCTATATAAGTCCACACATTATTATTATTATTATTATTATTCTAAAACATTTAAAATATATATATATATAAATATACGTTTTGAGGGAAATAATTTACTTTCAAAAATACTTAATGATTGAATTTATTTTTACAAAATACATTTAGATAATTTCAAAATTAATAATTGGGAATAGAACAGGGCAAGAAGTCTTTAAAAAATTAAAAGTGGGATAAAACTGCCTAGATAAGCTTATTTCCCCATAGGTTTGTGTACAGATCTTCTCCCCCATAGAGTTTGTGCACAGTTATCCAATATTGAACAACAGAGGGCGCTATTTTCCTATATTAATTTTCTAATTAGGATAACTCATTAATGTGCAACTTTTGCCACTGGCGAATTTCATAATTCTTATTTAGGACTATCAGAAGTACATTTGTGCAAAAAATCAGGTAGCTTCTGAGGGGAGACTACACAACTCAAAAACTAGAGCTCTTTTTGATGCTCGTCCCACGGCCTAGTAGTATTTTCTAGAAGATATTAAAAACCATCAAGACTTCGGTAAACTGGACTTGAGAAACCTAGGACCTGTGATGTTGCTTACGACTCGTCTGTGGAGTGTTTTGAGAAAGTTTGTCTTGACCGAGTGATGTGTCTGAGAGCTGAATTTAATTCCGGAAGAGACATTTTGTGAACTAAATCTACAGTTCAGTTTTTTGGGGTTTCTTCTTACCCATATTGTTGTGACAGGAGTCGGCTTGCGTCCCCGTGATTTCGTCTATTTCCGGCCGTTTGTTGGAGGTGAATTCGCCCCACGTCCAGCTCTATTTACACCGTGTCAGAGAACTGTTTTTGTGTCGTTTTTCGCTGGAGCCTGCTCAGTCCTCGCCCGTAAGATCTTCTTATAAGATCTTTTCTTAATGTACACTTGTTTACCCTATTCATTGTACGCTTGTTAAACCCATCGATATTTGAAGCGGTTGATATTTTCATTATTAAATCACTTTGTTTCTTTGTTCTTTATATCAGTGTGACCTTGTTTGATTTCTTTGTTGCATCTGAGAAAATTCAGGCTTTTTGAGTAATTTGCATTCACGGATAGTTTGAAGATTTTCGGATCGTAACAACCTATACCAAAGTTTTAAATATTTTTTTCAGAATTGATTATTTACCGATGTAGTGAATGCATCAGTTGTACTGTAATTCTACAACAAAACAATATAAACCCTGGTCTCCTCTGTTTTTGTTGAGGTACATGAAAAACTTAAAACATATTACAGAAATATATTATGTCTAACCTTGCACCTATGGCTTAGGTGCAAGGGTTTTATATAAGATGTATGCACGTAAGGCCGTCAGTGTGGTTGAATCTTTCTCCCACTAACCGCCTGCTTGAACACACATGGCTGAAAGAAGGACCACGTCCATTTGCCACTTGTCTACAACTTTGAACAGTGATATGACTGTGGCAGTGCTTGTTTCTCTACGATGACGCAGATGTCTGTCGGTTGAAGCTTACTTGTAACATCTCGATGCAATATAAATGGTTGAGGGCGCATCTCTGCATTTATATTCCTTGTGTAGGCAGGGATGTTAGTTATATCCTGCAATAACATTAAAAAATTACAATAAATGTTTTTAATATGCATACATATACCACTTTTCTGTATTACACCAGGGCCCAGCATCATAGCGCTGCATACCACAGTATCCTGTGTTTATACCAATCGGTGCAACAAAGTACTGTGGTACCTTCATAAATGACAAAACTTTAGTTATATGCTGAAGTACCAATGACAGTAGGCAATTTTCTGCTTTCCAGATGTTGTGCCTCAACATTGACATGGAATTTGGCAAACGGTCTGTTCTGCATTATTGTGATGGGGTGATGCTAGATTGCTTAAGTATTGTTTCATCTACAGTGATTATGGATACACCTGCATCACTTTCAATGGCTATGTAAGTCAGTATAAAAGAACCATTTAAGCCAATTTGTAAACAAATTACAACTTTGACTGGTTTTGGCCAAAATGTTAGACACAGTATCACATTAATGATAGATATTAATTGATTCATATAAGTTGGGAAAAAACACTTAGACAGAAAATTAACAACTTGTGATTATTACAGTCACTACATAAAGGTTCAACTTCAGAACTGTACTCACTGGTTGAGTATCAATAAATGCTTCCCGCTTTGAAGCATCGTTGAATCTCCCAGCTGATGGCTTACTATGTCTTCCTATGTCCTTCGAAAATAACAGGAAGGAAAAAGTGTGCCAAGTTGGTTCTCTGATCTCTATGGGGATAAACAAACAAACAACTTTACCTTTGTCTACTGTCCATGTATGTATATACAAACATGCTATCATTTTATTCACCGAGTATAGAATGTACAAGAATAATGCAGTTAAACAGCGCTGATAATTGAGCAATGATAAACTCACCTGCGAATACAATTTTTAGCTGAGGTAAGCCCCACTCTTCCAGCAAGACGTCCGCCATGACGCCGATTGGATTGATGTGTGCCTGGGCGTGCACGCACATGTAGTCTTATGTTACCAATTCTTGGTCGAAAAGCGCACGTTGTCTCGCCTCTTTCCCAACGACTGAGACTGTCGATAACGGGGTGTACCCAACGACGAGGCAGTCACTATAGAATTTGCCCAAGTTTGGTTATGGTTTATCGAATGTTGTTTTTAACCATTTCTTGGATAATAAATGCCCAACTTTGATGACTCTCAGCCTTTTTTTATTTGTTGCAAAGGGAAAATATCCATAAATTGGGAAAATATGAACCAACAAATGCGTTATTAATTTTACCTAACAAACAATTACCCAATATTTTTACATTCAACTTCTTTTTAGCAAACAGTGGAAATGCAAATTTTGGTACTTTAAAATACTATTTACAAATCACTTGACATTAAATAACTCTTCTGTGCTATACACTTTGAATTTGACTTTTTGTTTACCAACCATCCAATTAATAATGTTCAGTGTAAGTTTCATAATCTCTTATTCCAGGAGATAAAAAATTCCCCAACTGGACAAGGGAAATCTCCATCTTGGACTTATTTCAGCGAAATGGATGCCGCCTTGCGTGAGAGCCATGACATCGCTCCACCACTTATTTCAAGCAGTGGTGGAACCATCGCAAAACCAATTCATGTCACGCTTACCCCATCAAATAATCCGAAGGCCAAAAGGAGCAAAAGAGATGAAATGGTGGAAATGATTAACGGAAGTCTCAATAAAATGAATATGGATGAAACACTAATTAAGCAACAGCAAATGTTGTCCACATTTTCGAAAACCGTAAATAAATGTTTGAAATCAAGGCAGACATATGTTTCTATGTTTTGTAATTACTAAATAGATGTCTTGTATGAAAGTTTGGCTGTTTAAAAAAATAGTTTAATTGAAAATAAAAATTACTTTAATTTCTGTGTGAAACTTTTTTTCTGAGAACTTTAGCAAAACTTCCTGAATAATTTTCAAATGACCAAAATTAACTGTTTAGTGTGCTATAGTGTATTTTAGTGAGTTTCTGGTGACAGGTTAATATACATGTACTATCAAAAATAAATGTCAATCTCATTCTAAAACTGAAAGGTGTCAATGTCTCACTCTGAGAATCATTTTCCTCATGTGAAAAACAGTACTGATTAACGTATTTATTGACATACATTGTATTTTTTGTTTACAAAATTAAATTGCCAAATTACCTTTTGTCTTCTGTCATCTGACTTCTCCAGTCAGTCGTCTTTTACATGTGAGAATGCACTCACACATATATCTGATACATGTACTTAAAAATCTTTTCTTAGGTTGTATTCATGTACTAAGTTGTAAACTAAACACTCAAAATGTTGTGAAAGTGCTGTCTTACTGAACAAAGAGATTTGTGACATTGACTTTTGATTCATATATTTTTAATAAACCAAATTTTGTTGGCCAAGCTCAGATTACAAAAGAATATATATAATTTGTTTATGTACGTATGTGTATCTTATAGTTTAACACTTGTTAAATAAGTTATTTACATACATATATTATCCAAATATAATTATTATTATTATGATTATCAGACGTGTAACTGACATAAATATCTGTACATTATTTATTTATTTACATATCTTATAATTCAACACTTGTTAAACTGAAAAAAGACTCTCCTTTTGCACTTGTTAAACTAGTTAACCAAATTAACAAACCGTATGAGAGAAGTGTTACTGACAATAAGTGTAATTGGCCAAAATTCCAATAAATAATTTAATTATACACATTTTATTATCCAAAATTTGTTACAAACAAAATATATATTAATTATTTATTTTATACATGTTTGCATAAATAATTGTATGTTGTTATAACTAAATTATATCATTTTATCACGAAAGTGATCAAATGCGTTATGCGCAACTTACAATACGGATCGGGTTTTCTCAATGGCCATGCATATTGTTGTGCACTCGTTAGCCAGCGGCAGGCTTATGGGCTATTTTCCACGTCAAGCCTTTTATATGCCCAGGGTGGATCATGGTACAGCCAATCAGGGGCGTAGGCGGGAAGTTTCCCGCTTTTAGGCCTCCACCAATAGTTTGTCTGGTGGCAAACTTTGGTGGAGGTTTTTAGCCAATCAGGTTGCGCGCTGTAAAGGTTGGCGCTTGGTGTCAAGCAACCAGTGCGGTTTGGGGCATTCTTGTCACAGCTCCTTGTTTATTAACAAGTCCATGGAGTTTTTGGGTTAGCGGTTTATGTTTTTTCAACAAATTTAACTTTTCTTCGGTGGATACAGTTCTATCTGTGTACGATTCAACTAGTCTGGCGACAGGAACTTTTACAACGGACCAGTTTCGGTTGGTTGTAACAAATATTTATTTTCAAGAACTAACGTTATTGTAAAATTTCTTCGTGGGCAGATCGACTGGTGCGCACGACTCGTGAGACGGCTCGTCTGGCGACACGAATTTTTGGATTCTCTTCATCATTACTAGAAGAGTTTTTGTGACAGTAGTTCATCTTCAATGTAACAGTTACTAGTTAGATCTTCTGTTGTCTTATGGATTGTTTAATCACTGCAGTACATCGGCCTTCACACCTCTTCGTTTTGTTTGCGGTTGCACAACCTTTAACTGGGCTGAATTTGTTGTCACGAGGGAATAGGGGCCTAACGTTAACGTTAACTTTACAATTTACAAGGCGACCTTCGAGTCCGGTCTCCCGACTACCTTGATTGCAATTGCACTTGCAGCTAGTTCATTGTCTATTGTATTGCGTCAGTCATTTCAATGATGCCACGACCGAGGCGTCGGGTTCGCCCTCCAGCCCGGTGGCGGGTGAGGCACGAGAGCTCCCCCTACTGAAGGATAAGCGTAGTCGCACGGCCCCATTCCCAGACGCCAGGTTCATCATGAGACGGTGGAGGTTTCGGCCCCAAGCTCGGTGACAGTGTCTGACTGTACCCTTGTTATCTGGACATGCTGGATCTGATGGTGGCATGACCACCCACCATACCATCCGTCCAGTCAGGTCAGCCTAGTGTACCCTTGCATACGGTTGCCGCTGGACTTGTGGACTTTGTTGTGGTAATCCCACTTGAACTGGTTTTGTTGCTAGTTGTAGTAGTCTAATAATAATATTAGTTGTTACTCATTTAGCTCTTTTTGTCAAGGCATTCTTTGTTATGCTACTCAATATCTAATTTTGACCAATGGAGGTTTTATTGTGGTTTACTATTGTTTCCATGGCAATGTTTGTTACATCGTTATCAACTAAAATTAAAATGTTTATAAACTGTTTTGGCAACATTCAGGTACACCTTCATAAAGTTTCAGGGCCGTGGAAGATAGTATTTACAATATGGCAGTTTCCTTTTGTTTACCAACTTGTTTAAAATGGTAAACAATACCAAAAGCTCCATAGGGAAATTGAACAAAATTTCCTGAAAATGTAAACAGTAAAAAGGGAATAACTTGATAACCGTAAGTCCAGTTTGTATGGGTAAAAAAGGTTTCAATTAGAACTATATTCTCTATCATAATCAAAAGTTTTAGCA
Source organism: Zoroaster sp. YZ-2022 (assembly GCA_029582265.1). Lineage (NCBI taxonomy): Eukaryota > Metazoa > Echinodermata > Asteroidea > Forcipulatida > Zoroasteridae > Zoroaster > Zoroaster sp. YZ-2022. Next base: position 105,572,252 of record CM055816.1, on the reverse strand, counting down.
TAAAATGGCATTTTAAAAGGGGTTGCGGTCCCTACTATAATTTTAGTGCCCCCAGTCATTTAACGGGTCCAGTGTTTGGAGCCTTAATCATGCGCTTTCTGGCTTTAACCAAGCCGCTTGCTAAAGTCAGCCAAGCGGCATTAGTACTAGTAGTGGTGGCATTGTGCCATCAGTGCTCGCAACTTCTGTTCTGCCAGGCATTAGTCACCAGCTCCCTACGGTTACAGGGGGGATGGTCACTGGGCCTCAAGTTTTTCCCAGCATGCTTCTTTCAACGCAGGCGTCTTGTGCTGGTTTGGCTTCTTTAACTTAGCCGGCTCCTATTACACGCGCCGACTCAGTTTACTGCTGGGGAGCGGTCTAGCTTACCGGACTCAAGTTCTGGTGTTAGCAGCAGAATGTGGGTTCGAATCCCGGTCGTGACACTTGTGTCCTTGAGCAAGACACCCAGGGGTTAAATGGGTACCTGTGAGGGCAGAGTTGGTTGATTAGCCCTATATGCGCTGTAATGGCAGCAATTGAGCTGTATACTCCCAATGGAGCTGAGATGGTTTAAGGAATGATTTATGAGCAGGTGTAATGATATAATGCGACTTGAGCAAAACTTATTTTGTGGATACGTGCGCTATATAAGTCCACACATTATTATTATTATTATTTCGCAGTCATTGAAAGGAAGTTTGGAGTAGTGCTTACATTGGCATGTCAATTTTGTTTTTGAAAGTCCTTCAGTGCTTGCCAAAGCTCATAGGGCTTCAGGTTCTGAGGTTGCTCTTGTGGTAGCGGGTGTAAGATGTTTCTCACGTTCTGGCCATGTGTGCACGCATGCTGCTCGATGGATAGTGCTGGGCAGCGCTCTCGTACAGCATTTACCAAAAGCGTTGGTAATCCAAAGGCCATGCAGGGGTGCAGGTCGCGTTGCTGGTCCATTTCAAATTGCCACTTGTTTAGTGCCTATTAAAAAAAGATTTAAAAAAGGGACTTTTTGTCTCATTCATCATCTGTCTTTCCCACAAGGAAAGGGGGTCAGTGCTTTCATTGGTAAGGTTAACCAATGTAAGGCAAAGTGGTAATTGGTAAGGCAAAGTGGGTTATGCGCCATTTGATGTAGGGGTTTTGCAGGCAGGCTGTAATGCATGGCTTGCTGAGGCAGGCATTAAATCAGCTTTTCGGCTCTTGCCAGTTTCCCCTTGTGGTTACGAGCTTTTGGGTTTCAAGTTTGGGGGCCAATTTTATTTGGCAAGTGCCTGCCGATGGGATGTTCCATTTCCCGCGCTCTTTGGGAAGTTGAGCACTTTTGTGGGTTCCAACTAAGTGAAAGCAATTGCACATTCAGGCTTTGTCACACATTATCTGGTTGATTTTCTCTTTGTTGGTACAAACTATCTCATAATCGGGGCTCGAAATCGACACTGTTCGAGGGCAGGTCCGGGTCCCACAGGTCAAAGTTCAACCACTCACAAGGCAGATTCAACTCTTGCTTGGCAGGCCAAAAGCCAGTTTAGTTCAAATTCAATCCTTAGTGGGGTCATTGAATTTTGTGTGTAAAGTAGTTGCGCCGGGGTGTGCGTTTTAACGGCGTATTATTGCACTGACAGTGGGCCTCAAGCAGCCGCATCACAGGGTGCGCCTTTCGCAAGGTGCGAAGCTCGATCTGGTCATGTGGCTGTCATTCTTGCAGCGGTCTTACTGCATTCCTGCGGGAAAATTGGGATTCAATTGTTGCTCTTGGATTATTCACTGATGCTGCTGCATCCATCGGCCATATATGGTTTCTTTCCAAGGGAGGTGGGTTCATGGGCGTTGTCCGTCAGTGTGGCTGGCTAGTTCTCCGTCCGTTGCTTTAGTGGCGCTCCTCTGTTGGACCCCCTTGTTGGTGAACTGCAGGGTGTTGTTCCGGTACGGTAATATCGCTGTTGTGGGGATCATAAATAAACAAACGTCGCCTTGTATGCGCATTGCAATTAGTGCGGGCAATGGTCATGCAATGCCTCAAATTCAATATAATTTTTAAGGCAGTGCATTTACCACGTGTTCATAATAACATAGCTGGTGCACTTTCTCGTTTTCAGATGGGGCGCTTTCGGGCCCTAGCTCCAAGGGCCCAGCCGGGCATGACCCCCTTTACCTCAGCTGCCCCACGTGTTTTAGCAGCGGAAATGGGATGGTTGTTAAGTTTGGTGTTCGCTAAGAATACACACACGGTTTACATGTCGGGGTGGCACGCCTTTTGCCGTTTTAAAGCACATCAAGCTTCGCCTGTGCCAACTGTTTCTCTGCAAGACATTGCAGGTTTCATCTCATGGCTGTCTTTACTTTACTATTCTCCATCCACAATTAATACATATGTGGCAGGGGTGGGGTGTTTTTGTAAACTTAGTAGATGGGTCGGTCCAACTAATAATTTTATTGTGGCAAAATTGCTGGTAGGTTTACAGGCGGGACGGGGCTAGGCAAGATGAGCGATTGCCGATTTCATTGTCGCTTTTGTGCCGACTTTTAGAGGCGTTGCCCAAGGTATGTGCTTCCCAATTTGAAAGCACCATGTTTCGGGCAGCTTTTTTCGGCTTTTTGCGCGTTTGGGGGTTTACCGCCAATTCCACTTGCCATATGCAAGAGTCTATGTTACAGTATTCCGGTGTGTGTTTCTGTGGCAATCAATCTAGCATGTCTGTGGTCCTGGCCATACGTCATTCTAAAACTAATCAGGCTGGCCCTCCACAGTGGGTTCATATCGCAAGGCTGCAGGTTGTGGCAATCTGTCCAGTTACTGCTTTGCAAGGGTATTTGCAAGCGCGGGAACAATTGCCGGCCCCTTGTTCCGCCATAAACGTGGTGATCCCCTCACACGGTATCAGTTCACAGTGGTGCTTAGGGCTGCTTTGTTGTTTGTGGGGTGGCGGGTGATCGCTATCGGTCCCATTCTTTCCGGATGGGAGCTGCGTCCACAGCTTTTGCACAGGGGGTGCCCGTTGCAGACATAAAGGGGTCTGGTCGCTGGCGCTTGACCCAATCTGGTGTGTTGGAATGGCCGAGGAGGTGCTCACTTGAAGGACCTTCATGGTTTACTATCAGGGTTTCATACCCCTATCCCTGCTTTGATCATTTTGCATTTAGGGACGAATGATTTGGTGTCTCATGACTTGTTCACTTTGAGACAGCTCATTACTTCGGCCTTGGGCATTTGCCGGCAAAGGTTTCCGCAAGCTATTGTAGTTTGGTCAGACATTCTCCTGAGAATGTTCTATTTTGGTGCCACTTCTCAAAAATCCATCGAGAACGCACGTAAAGCAGCCAATTGTTGGGTGAAAGCGCAGTATAAAAAGCTTGGGGCTAGGGTACTGCAGCTCCCGCAGTTTATCTGGTCGGATGCTAGCCTTTATCGTTTCGATTGGGTCCATCTGTCTCCAAAAAGGGCTTTCCATTTTCAAGGCTAATCTGTGTAATTGTATTCTGTCTGTGCTGTAACTGGTGCACTTTTGTGGGTGTTTTTGTTCTGTTCCTTTGGGCGCGCTTCTCGCGTGTGGCAGTTTTGGGCGGAATAGCACATTAACTTCCCACTTTTGGTGCAGCAGTTCTGGCAATTAACAGTTACTGCAGTCCTAGAAAATTAAACTTAATAATATGGAGATTTTAGTCCTCCGTTATTTACATGTTATCAAGTGTTCATAGTGCCGGGATCTCCCTCGGGCTAGTTCAGACCGCAGCTTCCTAGGTGGGACGCGAACACTTGGTTGATTCATATTGTATTGATTCATATGATATGCTGTGTATTATGTTACACATGTGCATTATACTGTTTGTTATTGTCAACATTTAAATGTATGTTTTAATAACTATCCCCATTGGGGGTTAGTGGTGCCAGGTCTGGGTATACAGAGTCTTGGGTACGCTGTATAGGTGGTCCCAGCTGGTTTTTCTCTGAGGTCTTGGGTATCTCAGGGTGTGTGTTTGTTTGTCTTTATCAAATTATGCTGTGTACTAACATACGTTACACATGTGTATTATACTGTTTGTTATTGTCAACATTTAAATGTATGTTTTAATAACCATCCCCATTGGGGGTTAGTGGTGCCAGGTCTGGGTATACAGAGTCTTGGGTACGCTGTATAGGTGGTCCCAGCTGGTTTTTCTCTGAGGTCTTGGGTATCTCAGGGTGTGTGTTTACTGTTTGTTTGTCTTTATCAAATGCTGTTTAATGACAAATCCGGTTTGCCCATAGTCTGGTATTCCGGTGGTTGATGGTGTCAACCTCTTTGAAGAAAAAAGCTTGAAAGCTGTGGCCAAGTGGCATTCAAATGAATTTGTAGTTGGTGCTATTTATTGTGAGTTTGAGTATAATGTATCTTATCAATATGCACATTGTTACACTTGTTAATACAGAAGAATGAAGAATGTTAGCCTGCAGAAAAATATATTGAAATGAGTGTACCATGTGGGTTTTATTATCCTAAATTGTTTGCAACTTTGAGCAACACATAGAGGTATGCGGTTAAAACACTCCAATCCATAAACCTGGACAATTCTGTTTCGACCTAAATCTAGTTTTGAATGAATGCACCATACAGCCAACCTGTGAAATTTCCTCATATTAGATGATCCTGTTTAGTAAAAACGACAAAAAACTCTTTGTGCGTGTTCACATCAGGCTTATTTAAACTGCAGCAATCAAAATAAGCAAAGGTGATTGTGGAGGTTTTGTTTTTGGATTTCAAGAACAAAGATTTACAATCCCAGTTATTTGGACAAGTTGACAAGAACACAACTTAACTATCAAGTATTTTTTTTACAAGGAATGGAATTCTAGTTCTTAACAAATGCAAAATAAATAGAAACTGTTGGACCCTTCAATACAGGTAAATCTGCTGAATACGAATTCTAATGTGTGGATCTGGGACGAATAGCTATGCCCTTAGCCGATAGCGATAGCTTTCCCCAAGATGTGTCCCCACAACATTACTTATAGCCACATGCACAATACTGTAAAACTCGAACTTGAATAGGGGGCAATAAACGAACATAACTATTTGAATCGATGCACAAACAAAATTGGAATGGCTGAACAGACCCAAGGTAATAAAAGTAAATACAAACTTACATACAGAACCAAGGCAGCGCTATCCTGCGAAACAGAGTTGAGAACAGAGGCAACATGTGCCACACAACCGAGCCCTAAAAACACAGCCCATGTCACAGTGTTTTCTCTCTGGGTTAGGGTTAGTGGTGAACTATACTTTTATACCAAAACTACAATGAGAGTCCACATTAAGGGTGTGGAGTCACAATAAAAAGAATAAGACTTTGCTAAATTTAGATACTGCATCTACATGTAGGTTAAGATTCATAAGTAAAGAAAAGGCTGTTAAAACTTACAAATGACTAAATTCAGGCTGAGATTGAATGGGTAAAGAAAAGACTGTTAAAATCGCCGGTTAAAATAATGTCAGATGGGTGCAAGAGACAATCCACAATTAATTTCTCAAATTCCTGGAGAAAAATGGAGAAATTTACATGTTTACCATCAACATCCCTTTCTGGTCGATATATATTAACAAGGCGAACATATCTAGAGTTGCATGTTACCTCAGCATGCAGAGATTCAAATGTTAGGTAGTGAATGTTAACATTTTTCATACTGACAGATAAACTGGACCTGAAGAGAAGTGCAACCCCTCCACCGGTCTTTTTTGGTCTGGGGATATGATGGAGAGAGTAGCCTCTGATAATTTCTTTGATAAATCTATGATAATTTTACATGACATTGCAAAGGACCATTATGTGAAAAGACAAATGATAATGGTTCCAAAGGAAATCTTAAGTCTATCAATTGAAGAGCGCATTTCTGCCATGGAACATATTAAATGAAACTGAAACAGCCGTAGGTTTGTATTGTAAAATTGTTCAACACGAATTAACACATTGAGTCGGGCGGGGGCGCTGTTTGCCGCTCCGCTCCAGTAATTGCACCTATGACCGTGAAAACGATGGAACAATAGGTGTATGATACATGATCACATCGTGCGGACAGAATCGAACCGCAGAGACCAAAACAAGGCAGGAATTGGTCAAAAACACAGTAAAGTTACAATATTTTTTTATTATCAAAGACATACACATAATACCAATACAGTATAGACTCATAGTATTTAAGGTATTACAGTGCAATGTGTTTATTTTTTCGTAAAACATGAAATATACGGTTTTTTGTACACACTGTATCCTAGCGTTAATGTGAAAACATAACGATAGGATCATCCTAGCTAGTATCAAGGTTGAGTTTGAAGGTTGTACATGTACACATAGCATTATAATGACCCCATTCTTTAAGCAAAAATATCATGTGAAGATAAGCATGGTTCGTGGTTTTACGAATATGTTTTGAAATCATGAACAACAATCATAACTGCAGACAAAATTGTTGATATGAATTAATTAACTTCCACAGGATTTTGTTCATTAAAGTAAATGTTCTGGCCAATATTTTAAAAAGAGCCAAATTACAGTCATACTACTTTAGTTATATACCTAGATCTTAGAAAAAATCATGGCTTTATAATATGCTCAACATGGGTTTATTGAACAAAATAAATCAGTCATATCCCCCTTTCATAAGTTGTATGCACCCTGTATTTTTTTACCTTTTCGGAAAAGTTAATCCACCCAGGATTGTTCCCTGCCCCTTGCGTATACATAGTCGAGTAGATATGACTATCTGGGACTAGCCAGATATTTTATTTAGGGCTAAAAGAGACCCATAACTTGCTTAATGTACCTATAAATTACTAGCTGAGTAAGTTGTTGTGATGATCGTAAACCTTCGGTTCAACCGTCTTATTGAGCACTGACCAGCGGGTGAGCTGAGGGTTGTTACGGACCACCGCATAGACTAGCCTAAAGACTCATGGTTTTAGTTTTATATCATGTTTTACTCACTCTGTTTAGTCCGTTTTGACGATTTACCAAGCCAATCAAATACTGTCTGCGAGCACGACGTCTCCTTATTGTTATTAATTGATTAGTTATAGAAGCAAACAAGTAAAGAAGAATAAGCTCGTCCATTTCTTCATTGTAGCAATGTTTATAAACAACAGCTGTTCGTTACGCAACTTTATCAGGTGATCTTCAGGAAATCACTGACGTCACTACTTTCCTTCCTTCATGACGTCACGAAGCCTCAAGTTGAAGCCGCAGTGTCCAATATTTTGGGACGCCATGTTTACACAACGAAGCCGAAGCCTCGTGGAACCTGAGCCGGAGCCCGTAGTTTGGAAAAAGGCCCCTAGCAGCAATTTGACACTTTTACAATAACAAACAGCGCCCTCGCGCGGCATAGGAAGATGTCTATTTTCGAATGTCCTTTTGGAAAACTGAGGGCGAATTCTTTTTTTCGCTGCGTAGGTATATCGGCCATGAACTTCGTTAACATTGAGCTATGATGTTCATTTTAACATCTGTTGTAGGCCTACTTACTCACAGGACAAACTTTCCAATGATACCAATTCTGTGTAGGTGGTACGAAAAACGTAAAAGTGCCGTTTTCCTTAGTAGAGTGTCGTGGCCGAGCGGTCTAGCTTACCGGACTCAAGTTCTGGTGTTAGCAGCAGAATGTTGGTTCGAATCCCGGCCGTGACACTTGTGTCCTTGAGCAAGACACTTAACCATAATTGCTTCTCTCCACCCAGGGGTTAAATGGGTAGGCCCTACCTGTGAGGGCAGAGTTGGTTGATTAGCCCTATATGCGGTGTAATGGCAGCAATTGAGCTGTATACTCCCCAGGGAGCTGAGATGGTTTCAGGAATGATTTATGAGCCTTATGAGCAGGGGTAATAATATAATGCGCCTTGAGCACCACTCAGTTGGTGGATACGTGCGCTATATAAGTCCACACATTATTATTATTATTATTGTATAGTTGGAAATTATACATTTTCAGTTTGCTTTACAATGCAGTGGCTCAGCTACATTGACAATGTTAAACAGATAAACAACAGGTTTCCATCTGAAAATTATGTAATTTTTTTTCTATGAATGAAGTAAGCATTTTTGTTTTCTGGAGAGTAAACTGTTTATTTTGAAGGAAAATTAATACAACAGTAATACTGCTAATTAAGACATTAAGTGTTTTTTATTTTATTTGTAAGATTGCAATTAGCATTTTCATTTTCTGGAGACCCTAGATATATCTTTTACACTTTTTTGGTGGGGGTGGAGGGAGGCATTTAGTGTTTTTACTGTGAAGATATAGCAATGCAAAGACTTAAAATCACTCAGCTATGATGCAAAATAATTACAATATTTGCCCGTAATATTTGTACAAAAACAATTACAGAAACATTATAAATAAGGGAATACAAGTTTGAGTAAAAGATAAAAGGACATCGCCTTCATCTCAGTCCTTGATCAAACGTAGCCACGAACCCAGAGGTCTTTATCATTGTTGTCATTCACAACGGCCTCCGACGTGTAAATATGGTGTCGAAATGTAAAAAAAAAGTTTTTGTTGTTGACAGAAACAGAAATAGTCAGAACCTGTTGAACTACCATGATTGTGCATGAGGACGCCAAGTTCGTGTACTTGTGAAGTAGCTTCTACACTCTAATTACAATGTAAATTAATATTGTAATCATCTAACTAATTAAGAAGTAAAAATTTTTAATAGAAATACAAAAAATGTTGAAATTAATGTGATGCTCAACTCATATATACATATATACATGGTCTTATTTGAAATTGAATTAGATTAAGTCTATTTAACAATTATTAAAAATGTCCCCTCTACAACAAACAATTCAAATGAAAATGTTATTCAAGTACTTAATTTATAATTTTTAGTGGGTATGCGAGTGGGTACTAGGACAAATTGAAGACACTGCAAGATTTTTTAAAAATAAATGTTAAGTCATATTTTTGTGAATAAAGATTTAAAAATAAGGAAGAAATTTAACCCCAATACATTTTGGCAGCTTAAATTATCAAAACCTATGTGCGCAAATAAATTCATGACAGGACCCTCGTCATCCACAACAAATAAATTTTGGAACATATTAGCTGTAAAAACATATGCTATATTATGTTATGTATAAATTTTAAAGCAGGTGTTTTCCTTTCTTAAGTAAAATAACTATGACCACATGTTTATGTACATGTATGTGAAATATCTGATTTTTTTTTCAAATTTATCTTATATTTACTTCCAATAGATTTTTAAAATTGACTTGGATGTTTTATAAATCGATTGTCATGCACGGGGTCGTTTATTAAGATCTAAAATATCAGTAATTACCCCATTAAAACAAATTCAATTCTAAAGGCCCTGTCACACCATGGCGTATGGCCTGAACGTATGCCAACGTATGCGAAATACGTTGGTGTACGTTGGTGTACGCTGATATAAGTTAGGGGTAAGTTGGGGATACGTCGTTTACGTTAAGAGCACGCTGTGATACGCTGTGAAAATTTGGAACACGTCGAGCCCGCGAAAAATTATTGAGCATGTTCAAAATTTCTCGGCGTACTCAACGTGTGCTTAATACGTTCTGCATAAGTTCCCGGTAAGTTCGTGGTACGTTAGACATACGTTGACATACGCTGACATACGTTAGAGGTACGTTACTCGTAAGTTGGTATACGTTGATGTACGTCGGCTGACGGGGAAACGTACAGCCAACGTAGTGATAACGAGTTGATAACGTATATGTGCCGTATGTCTAACCTATGCCTGACGTATCTCCAACGAGTCTCGACGTATTCTGACGTATCCACCTTATGCACAACTTATGCCTGGCGATCGTGTAACGTATATAACGTGTTTCTACAGTACAGCTAGCGTATGTGCCGTACAGCTAGCGAGCATTCGGCGTTTTGGGAACTTATGGGGGGGTTTGAGTATATATATGGGTCCCTTGAGTAACTCATCCTCACTTCTTCATGGTCTGTCGTGCTGAACACATCAACCCATCATCAACCCATCATCATCAGAGAGCATGGCGGATGATAGGCTGCGACAAGAGTACATGACAGCCGTTCTCCAGCATCAGCAGAATGTGAACCAGTTGGCAGTTTTGCAGCTCCGTGCCTACAGGAGAAGGAGAAGGGAGCAACGGAGGCGGATCTGGACCAGACAATGGATCGCAAGGCGACCACAGTTTGGCATGTACGACCAGCTTCTGGTGGAACTCCGGAACGAGGACCAGGCCTCCTTCATCAATTTCATGAGGATGCCCCCAGAGATGTTCGACGAGCTTGTAGCCAGAGTGGGGCCCAGGATAACAAAGCAGAATACCTGCTACAGGCAGCCGATCGAGCCTGGCCTGAAGCTTGCCCTGACTCTACGTCACCTTGCCTCAGGGAACAAGTATGCCTCCATGAAGTTTGGCTGGAGGGTCCCTCACAACACCCAGTCACTCATGGTGAGAGAAGTGTGCCAGGCAATCATAGACGAGTACCTTGACGAGGTGATGACCTGCCCAGGCACTCCTGAAGAATGGCAGTCCATTTCTGACCAGTTCATGGCCAAGTGGAACTTCCCCCATACCCTAGGGGCACTTGATGGGAAGCATGTTGCCTGCAAGTGTCCTCCAAAAAGTGGCTCCATGTATTATAATTACAAGGGGTTCTACTCCATCGTTCTCCTGGCGCTTGTAGATGCCGACTACAAGTTCATCTGGGCAGATGTCAGTGGTAGGTATTTAGAATATAATCACAAAATGTTTCATTGCTAACTATTTGGTGTAACTGCTTATTTATATTTACAGTTTGATTAAATCCTTTGTTTCATATGTACTTTCAGGTATGGGTTCAGCTTCAGACGCGCAGATCTACAACAACTGTGAGCTGAAGGAAGGCGCAGAAGATGGCAGCATAGTATTCCCTGACCCAGATCCTTTGCCCAACGACACCCACAATGTGCCCTACTTCTGGATCGGTGACGATGCCTTCGCGCTATGCAAGAGCATGATGAAGCCGTTCGGCCATCGGGGTTTGACTAATGAGGAGAGGATATTCAACTACCGGCTTTCCCGAGCGAGGAGAGTGGTAGAGAATGCGTTCGGCATCCTCGCAAACCGCTTCCAGGTTCTGCTCACTACCATGCAGCATTACCCCTCCACCGTCAAGCTCATCGTCGTCGCCTGCATGGTACTGCACAACATGATGAGGATACGGTACCCAGGGCTCCAGAACCAGCAGCTTGACCGTGCAGAGAACCAGAACCGGCAGTTCGTCCCAGGAGAATGGAGACAAGGCCTTAACCTCACGGACATACAGAGAGTCACAGGACCCAACACGGCATCCAAGGATGGCAAGAAACAGCGGAATCTCATCAAGCACTGGGTCAACTCACCAGCCGGTGAAGTTCCGTGGCAAGACAGGATGATCTAGTTCTCTGAGCTCTGTGATATGAACATTTGACAGGTCATGATGACCACACACATGATATTGTAATTTATGAATACAATATTAAATCATTGTGTAATTTTGTCCCAAACCCCGTGTTATTAAAGTTATTGATTAGGGCCAAGATTAAAATACAATATGATTCAAAATTCTAACACTTTTAAGCTAAAATGTTCACATTAATTTATTCTGATTTTGGTTAAATTTTATTATATTTCATGATTAGAATAATTAATTTTCAAACATGTTATCTAATACTTTTATTTGGCAAAATTTAAAGTATTTCTGTAAAGTTTTCATTTATCATAACACAAAAGTAAAGTGTGAACAAGAAGCAACTTATAATAAATTTTCTTTATAAAAATTTCAAACTAAATAAACATAGTTTGGCCAATTAAAGGCTATGTTTGAAGAAAGATAGATTGCAATATTGTTGGGGGAAAACTATTCAATTGTTATAACATTTAATAGACATCAACATACATTTTCAACTATAAGTTGCTTTTATTATTCAAATCATCACAATAAATGAACATGTATTTCACTGTTCTACATACAAAAACTGACTTTTACACAGTCACTGAGCATGTGTGGCACACATAACATTTTATAACACATTCACTCATAATCTATGCCAATACATATAATGACATTAATAACACAGTCTAAGCGTCATCCGCAGTGGTGTTGGGTGCTGGAGGTGTATTCATGCTGCCAACTGACAAGTCTTGAAGCACATTTCCAGGATCCACAGCACTCGGGGAAATGTTTGATATTCCAGACATACCAGAAATGTTTTGTGGGAAGCTACTGTCTACTGGTGTTGGACTCTGGTTGAGTGCCTGGGACGCCGAGCCTATGGCTACAGATAACGAGCTGCCGCTCTGCTGCAGCTGCTGCTGCTGCTGCTGCTGCTGCTGGAACACAGGCATCTGAGTAGGATGAGGCATGGAGTGGACATGCTGTAGAGGACGACGCAGCTGATACTGTTGCTGCTGTTGTTGCTGCTGCTGCTGCTGCGGACGCTGAATCAGTGGCTGCTGCATGTACTGGTCGACATAGTCTGGCGTCTGCGAGGCCCAGACCGACCCTGCTTGTGCCTGGTGTCTCCACATCTGAGGAGGTGGTTGGTACATCTCCGATGGTGAAGGAGAAGAGGACATGGGGGCCGCATGCAGGGAGGAGGGTGCTGAACTTGGACGGATTGGTGCAGTCATCATGACGGGGTGAGCAGTGGGTGGCAGAGCAGTAGCCTCTTCTAGGTCACTGTCGTCCTCCATGGCATCTGACAGGATGCGGTTCACGGCCACCCTCACAGTCTTATACTTCCGCTTGGACATGCTCAACAGGCTGTCACGCACGTAGTTGGCGAAGGTGCTACGCTCGGTGACCGGCTGCTGCTGTCTGGCCTGAAGGTCTTGGAGAGCTGCACCAGACTCGTCGATGCGCTTCTGGAGGGCTGACAGCAGAGCATCGTCGTCGTCGTCCGTCTTGCCCCGCTTGCCCCTGCCCTTGCCCTTGGGAAGTGAGGAGGAGGTGGCGGCGGAGGTGGAGGGCGTGGGTTCAGGAGTGGGGTCAGGAGACTGGCCAAGCTGCTGATCAGCGCACGCATCCTCAGCGGCGGCTAGGTCACCGGGATGTCCAGCGATGGTGGCCTTGATCTGCAAAGTCAAATTATACAAAGAATAAGTGATATGTTTGCAAACTGATTTGTCATTCAAATAATGATTTACAAAAAGTAATAAATGTTTTGTAGCAATACTTACACTTTTGCAGGGTTCCGGCCTGTGGCTGACCACGGTCAAGAGGAAGCCGAAGTTGTCCTTGATCCACTGGTCCCTCTCTGTCCACTGACGAGCCCCATCACCGCTCTTCTTCTTATGCATGCGGGTGTGGCTATCTCGTAGTGACGTGTACCAACCCTGAAGATGGTTGACTGAAAATACAAAATAATAATGATATTAGTCAAATGAAATGATTATATATTTTATTGGTAAAAGTTAACATACAAATATATTTGGTAAATTTGTCAGAGTTTTTTCTTACCATCTTTCCCCATCCGTGTGGCCTGCTCCTCCCACACCTTGGCCTTCTTCGACGGGTTTCTGTAGTCGTTGAGCCTCTTGTCCCAGAGCATGGGATTCTCAACGATGAACACAAGCATGAGTCCTTCGTTGGCGGGCGACAGGGAGTTGTCAATCTTCTTGGCCCTCGTCTTCTTGGCCCCCGTCTTCTTGGTCTTTTTCTTTCCTTGGGGCTAAGCAGAGGCGCTGGAGGTGACAGAAGACACAGGTGACCCATCACGGGAGCCATCAGGGGAGCCATCACGGGAGCCATGTACTTTATGAGGAGTGGGAGAGCGAGGAGAGTCATGGGTGGAGGCAGGAGCATCAGCACCACCACCCCCAGCAGGTGAGGAGTGTCTTGAGGAGGAGTCTGATGGTGAATGAGACGATGGTGGAGCAGTAATCTTGGCCTTCTTGCCTTTTCCTCCTCCTCGGCCTCGGCCTCTGGTTGCTTGCTTCTTCTTGGGAGGCATGTTGACTGCTTGATGACATCGGTGGGAATGATGTGCTGTGAGATCGGCGCGGTATTTATACGTTCTACAGCGGCATAGGTCACGTGTTCGTTGTACGCCGAGGATACGCTGAGGATACGTCGAACACGGCAGACATACGCTACGAATACGTTAAGCATACGTTGGTCATACGCTCGCGTACGCTGTGATACGCTGTCATAAGTTTGTTATAAGTTAGTGATACGCTATCAATACGTTAGTCATACGCTATGTATACGTTCTATACGCTATGGATACGCTATGGATACGTCCATTCCAACACCGATGTCGACTTTTCCGATGCAATTCGTTGGGAAGTTGGACGTTCTTGGACTCTGACAATTTTCGAGCTATTTTTTGTATACGGCGGCATACGTTCAGGCCATACGCCATGGTGTGACAGGGCCTTAACCCGATGCTTTCTCAAAAGCACACGGCCTGCTGAATCGATGGCCTTACATCCGCAATATTAACTATTCTATAGTTGCGGATCTGTTGCAAGCGGAGAGCGTCAAGTTGGCCGTGTGCTTCCGCTCCAGGCCCACCCCCTCTTCTCCCTCCAACAAATGTCCGATTATTAATTAATTTTTCATTAGGAAAAAAAACACTCCTAGCTAAGTTTACTGTAAAAGTATGATTGGAACTACTTTTCCTACGCATGACAATCAAATCCTCAATGTCAACCAGCCCTTCATCATCAACATTCTCAACTGGACATTGGTTACTCTGTGATTCAACATCATTTCAATTCTTGTTATCCTACCATCTATTCTGGCCAACCCCTGCTGCTGTTCCCTCTGATTGTTCATTATTGTAACCATTAAATTGTAAATTTACCTGTTATTTCCTCCTCCCCCACATCTCACCCACTTCTCACCCACTACTCCGCCGACATCTTCCCTCTCCAGTAACCCCCATTTAAAATCTCTTCCCTTCTTACTTATATCAGTAATTACCCCATTAAAAAAATCAATTCTAACCCGATGCTTTCTCAAAAGCACACGGCCTGCTGAATCGATGGCCTTACATCAGCAATATTAACTATTCTATAGTTGTTGCGGATCTTTTGCAAGAGGAGAGCGTCGAGTTGGCCGTGTGCTTCCACTCCAGATTGTTCATTATTGTAAGCATTAAGTTGTAAATTTACCTGTTATTTCCCCCTCCCCCACATCTCACCCACTTCTCACCCACTACTCCGCCGACATCTTCCCTCTCCAGTAACCCCCATTTAAAATCTCTTCCCTTCTTACTTCTTCCTGTATTTGTAACAAATGAAACACCCAAATGAAACACCCAAATCTCCCACATTGCTTGAAACATCATTACTCCACTAAATATGTACTTCATCATTACCACCATCAGTACTCTCATTCTGTTTCTCATTATCATCATTCTCACCATCAGTATTGTCATCAAATTTACCATTATCATTACCGTCATCAACATCATCACGCACATTACTCTCTGACCCCAAAACAAACATCCCCTTCCCCATTGTCCTTATCACTTTCATCAGGTGGTGCAAAAATTCAAGTGTAACTGCCGGCTTTTTCTTTTTTGGTGCTGCTGGCATTATCTGGGGAAGAATTTAAAAAATAAAATGATTTACATTACAAAGAAACACATGTGCTTTAGATACTTAATAAAATACTCTTGAAGCATGGACGCAAACTTCCGCAACTCAGTTTCTATTTTTATGTAAACAAAATAATTACAATTTAAATTTACATTAATTTACATTTAAATTTACATTTAAATTTACATTTAAATTTACATTAATACAATTACATTTTGGCAACGCCATCAGGATGGCATTTATGAGTGTGAATTAACAGTTTGAGGCTTAGCCTTAACCATAGGATAATGGGTTACGGCTATAGGCAAAATAGGACCTCACCTTCAGCTTGGTCCTCGAACATCCCAGCTAACAAAATGACGTCGTGGCGACGTCAGTCGTACGTTGCGGTGACGTTAGATTATAACGTCAGGACAACGGAAATGTGTGGAGTTTTTTAGACGTCGCGGCGACGTTGGATTATAACGTTACAAACTGACGTTCTCACAACGTCCTCACGACGTCCACACGACGTTCTCACTACATCCTCACGACATTAAATAACATTAACAGAACATTTATAAACACATGCACGTTTGTTCTTGTTAGACGATAATCACATATTTTGACACCAACACCTTGGCATTATCTGTCGTAGGGGTCCCAGTATACTGGGTACATAACATGTAGTTTCGACTTTTTCAAACTTTTGGCCATTAAAAAGACGGCAAATACACGACTCACCATAGGGTTTCTTAAACTCGTGAAGAGGTAAATACCGGCGCGATCGATCGCCGGATCGGGCATGGGTTTTCGAAGTTTTATAAGCAACAAAAACATGACATAAAATGCAAAAATACGATTGGAACAAACAAAATAACAGATCGTATTTATGCCACAAATAGTTCTCCATCTGTATACTCACCTTAAATGATGATTGGCAGAAGACTGAGAAAGGATGGTTTGGATTTAGCCGTTGACTGTTCCTGGTAGCAGAAATGAATCGAGCATGCACGAGGTACGTGTCGACGCGGGGCGTGATGACGAAAAGATGGCGACTGGTGGTGTGCGTACGTACGCGTACGGCTTTCTGATAGTGCGCTTGCGTAGAAATGTATGACATGCCCATACCCAGGGGCGGATCCAGGAATTTTTGCGGGGGGGGGGGGGGTCAGGGCAGGAATTTTTGAGGGGGGGGGTCAGGCCCGTCAGATTTTTTTATGTCCGATTGTTGCGGACAGGCGAACATATAGGTACCGGTAATGCAGCACATTGTTACCGATGCACTTAATACACGTAGTATAACGCTCACCATATGCAAATAATAACCCCTGCGGAATGTCATCTTTTTTTTATTGATATTACTATATATATATTTTTTTGGGGGGGGGGGGGGGTAAGAGCGGGGGGGGTCGACACCCCCCCCACCCCTGGATCCGCGCCTGGTGCCAAAGGTGATTCTGCACATTGGTTAATCTCGAGTTGAGATGCATATGACAATTCTTAAAACTTGTTTCCATTAAATGTGTGTGTATTGGGGTGTCGAATATTTTAAAAATTTTCCTTAATTCCGTACAAAATTGTAGAGGTCTGATTCAGTTATCATAATACCCAGGGTATGCCCAAACAGGTTAAAACTGGTTTCCATTGCAGGGGCGGATCCAGGAATAGTACATCATGGCATTATTTTACCGCGAAGAAGTTTAATAACATATTAATCGTTCTTCAAGGTATAACGTGAGGTTGTAATTTATTATACTACTTAATTTGTCGAATAATTAAACAAATACCGGTATATAGGCCTTAGTGAAAACTAAAGGTCACCGTGAATATAACATTACATTCTGACGTTGTTAAATGTTCAAGCAACGTTAGAAAAACGTTACCAACCAAACATTTCAGCAACGTTAGATAACGTCATCAAAAAACATTTTCCAGACGTCGCAACATATGGTCTAAAAATGACGTTACTTAAACGTTAAAATAACGTTAGCACACAACGTTACAAAACAAACATTCAAACGACGTTAGGATAACGTCATCAAAAAACATTTTCCACAGGGCACAAGTTAAGGTCGCAATTCGACGTTACCATAACGTCCTGATAACGTCATTACCTAACGTGACCAAACGTGACGTTCCAGTAACGTTATGATGACGTTATGTGTTTGCTGGGATCTGTGGCAACAACTCCTCTGTCTTTATTTTGAGGTAAAGTCATCTCAAATACAAAAAAATGGCAAAAACACTGATATTTTTGGTGTTTACAAAATGAATGATTTTGTCCACTGAAAGGCGTCTTTGCAAGTGTGATATCAGGAAGGTGATTTTTTAAAAGTAAATTGACTGTTTTTTCCCAGTGTACATTGGGCTTTTCTGAATTTAAAACGAAAGGCTAGGAGAAAGTGACTTTATACACAATGTTACTCTGGTGAACCCACAGTAACGTGTAATAAAATGTATGTTGGTTAAGTTTCCTTATGAAATAAGTTCAATTATTAATATTCGCTTAGAGCCCCACTTTTACAAAGAAAAGACAGATAATCTGAAATGCTTTTTGTTACCAAAATAATGTACAAAAGTAATTTTTTGGCAAAGAAAACTAAAACTAAAATCCCAACATTTTTTTTCTTTTCTTAATATACCTCGCTGCAGTGGTCATTTACTTAGTACTTTAACATATGGTAACGGCATTACGGTAACCATGGTTACGGATTTGCACATGCACTTATCCTCAAGTTTGTTACTGTTACCATGACTTTTACTGTGACTTTTGACATCTTTTGTGACAAACTTTTGTTTAATGTTAATTACTAATTTATTTCAAAATATTCAAAAACACTGTTTCCTAAAACAGTATGACTCAATCTTTAGTTTGAATGCAAACATATGCTATTGTACACACATTTGTACGGTGTTCATAGGTAAACGCTCATTAATTTTGTTGGAAATTCTTAAGTTGGCATGATTTAATTGGATTATGTATGTTCAGGATATGTACTTGTGAGAACATTATTGCATATCATACAAAAAAACTAAATGGATTTTGCTTGAATTTCTACATATGTAGAAATTCAAGTAAAATCCTTTTTTTAATTTTTTTTTTTAATTTATTTATTTATAATACCATTTTTGCCTTGCATTTAGTGCTAGTTTTAGACCTGTACGAATACAATACGTAAAATCCGTTACCGTCATGACGTAATTCCGTTGCCATGATTGAAGGGCATTTATTTCAATAAAGGAATAATATTTCAAATTTGATTTTGCATTGTAGGGGATTAACCATACTAAAGTCTATACACTACAAATTACACCCCTTTTTAAAATTACTAATCTTCACAGAAATTTATGCAAGACCTGAAAACTGCTTGAATCTGTTGGATCTTAGCTCCCATTTCATATACAGATGAGTTGTCTAGTATAAAACTGCTTTTAGGTGATGGCAAATGTTGGCCCGGTCATGGATGGACGTAATTCCGTTACTGGAGAATTACCCACATGTAGGCCTACATATTATGCATGCATTGCATTATGTATTTATACACATGTGCACGAATCAAATCCATATAAAAACAAATTGTGGATATGTTACCATGCAGAAACACAACATTTTGTTTGGCCTAAGGAAACTGTATACAAATCCATCCAAATTCTTTTTCACAGTGGTATAGAATCTAACCTGTTTCAACCTGTGAATGCTTCAGCTTATTCTGACAGGTTGAGAAAATAGTGAAATTGCATTACAATTTGTATGCATTTAATTACCAGATTTGACATGAAATGAACAAATAGTTTATATTTTGTTTCTTACCTGACATGCATAACACTTTGGCCTTCAGGAGTTCGTTGCCCCACTTCACAGACATCACTGATCCCGGTTTAATGTTCACCAGATTACGTAGACAGCGAGTTAAATAAGCTCAATGCGCATGCGCCGACTTTTTTTCGTATGACGTGCTAATTAACGCCTCATGAATATCATTACAATAAGTTAACGGACATCTCTCATACAAACACCAGCGTTGAAATACGCACTGCATTACGCACACAGACAAGTATAGACCAAATGCATATACCCTCTATTTTATGAAACCCATGCTCCCAAAAGAAACAGGTACTGGACATATTAACTGTACCCCATGCAAATTTAGTTTGTCTACTTGCTGTAGAAACCCAATATTTCTGCTTTTGGAAAATTTGTACATATGTACAAATTCGAATTCAAAACGACAACTTTTGCACTTCAGCACTGACCTCGTCACGCACGACCATTAACAATACACGTGTTCGCGGTGGTAAGACGCTCCCTACGTGGCCTCCAGTGGGCGGTCTATTTGCTGTTCACTCATGTAGTTCATTCATAAAGTAACTGCACAGTTAGTTGCTGTAGACCATAATGAATATTCAAACAAAGTTTTAATGAAATTTACAAAATTTTACTGTATGTACCTATGTAATATTCACAGACCACCGAAGTTGATCGACTACATTCTAATGACACAGTTGTGCGCCGCGTGCAATCTTCACGGTACTGCATGCTGATTGGCAAATCGACGCGAGGAGGTCACCGGTTCACTGCGTGATCATTAAATGAATATTCATTACTTCCCAAACCACCGCGCGTTGTAATTAGCTTATGTAAATAAGTGATGATGTCATATAGCTCATTAAAGTTTGTCACTGAGCCCGTGCTTACTTATTGTAATGTTCATTTTAAGAAAAAACAATCCCATGGGCGATGACATAAGATCCATACTACCATCTAGCAATTGATTCAGAGGTGCTTATGAATATGTATGAGAAGAGGAACGTTCAATTACATTTATGTCTTTTAAACGTTAAATTATATTATTGTACGCAGATTTTACAAACGTTTTACAATATAGTCACATTTTGAGGTGTAAAATACTACTTTTTTGTATTGTTTCCGAATTTAAACTGTTCTTTAAAAACGCGGATTTTTCAATGGGTTTGAAACTTTAAAAACCGTGACAGAGGATGTAGTACGCATTCTTTTGGACATGAGAGGTGAGCTAACAATTTTTTTTACAGAGATAATTCGTTCGTGAATATGCCATTTTTCGGCGTTTTTCGTGCTCAAAATCGTAATATACGTGGCCTGAATGTAGCGCATACTTCATAATTTCAGCGTTATTAATAAAATTGGTTATTTACATGGCTATAATTCTCAAAATATTCGGTTAAATCACCGTGATTTAACCACCCAGATAACATTCATACATTGGGCCAACGTTGGCAACGTCGGCGTTGGCCTTATGTCAGCTTTTGATGTTGGCTCAATGTTGGCATTACATCTGCGTTGACATTATGGTGGCTGCTTATGTTGAGCCAATGTTGGCAATTAATCGGCATTGGCATCATGTTGGTTGCAGACATTGGGCCAATGTTGGCTCTAAGTCGGCAATATAACATTGGCATTACGTTGGCGATCGATGTTGGACCAACGTTGGTTTTTAGTCGGACACCGACATTGGCATTGTGTTAGTTTCTTACATTGGGCCAATGTTGGCTCTAGGTCGGCAATATAACATTGGCATTACGTTGGTGATCGATGTTGGACCAACGTTGGTTTTTAGTCGGACGCCGACATTGGCATTGTGTTTTACATTGGGACAATGTTGGCTCTAGGTCGGCAATATAACATTGGCATTACGTTGGTGATCGATGTTGGACCAACGTTGGGTTTTAGTCGGACACCAACATTGGCATTGTGTTAGTTTTTATCATTGGGCCAATGTTCTTATCGGTGACGTCATGTCAGCAACTCAGCCAATTTGATTGGACGAAAAGAAATACGTCACGCAGGTCACATTTTTCCAACCGCCATTTTTAACTACGAAACGATGTCGTTTATTTTCGTCTAACTGATCGTTTAAGAATCGTTGCACAATTAATGGAAGGGGTCTTCATTACTTGGTTTGAAGGTATGTAATCTTTCACATTATTAATACATGTATGTTCGTTTAGATAATGACTGTACAAAACTATGGTTATAACGTTAACATCAGTGTGAGTGTGGCACTGGTACGAGTGGTAGTGGTATTTGTACAGAAGGTCATGTACTGACTGTAGGCCTACTGCCTACTGGTCGTATACGTATGCGAGCTTTCACTGTACAACCCATTGCCAGTGACATTGTCCTGTACATTGGATGGAGGGGCCATGATATACCGGTAACAACAAACACACAGGGGATGTTGCAATAATAATATTAATAACTGTAGGCAATATGGCTTCACGCCTTACAATAGTTCCTAAGTAATATTGTGGTGGCTGCAACACATAGCCTACTGTCTTATACCATGGAGGTAGAATAGGATTCTACCTCCATGCTTATACTTACAGTACTGGTAGTGATACTTTTCTCACCCAACTAAAGCATGGAGGAAGGACCTTCCTCCATGACTATGTAGGCCTGAAACTGATGAGATAATGAAACAGTCATGTCGTAGATCAAGGAGAGGTCACATGTACTCTATTCTATTTTAAAGCCTAACTTAAAGGCATTTTTCTGAAGTTGCATCAATCCATCATGCTGATAATAATGACTCTGAGGGTTTTCTAACTAATATGTGTGTTTTGTTAGCATGACCATTATTCTTTGTCCCTCTTTGAAAACATAATATTGTTTTTACATGGTATGTTTGTATTTCAGATCAACGGTTGATCATACTTGCTATGACATACTGTAGTCAACCATCCATATAGTTTACACTATACTTGGGGGTAAGAATGACAAACATAGGTAAAACTTGTAGCTTTGCATGGTGAGGATGTTTTTCTGTAGTCAAACAATTATTTTTGAATTTTTGATGAAGCCATGCCCCCCCCCCCCCACCCACAGAAAAAAAAGAAAACATACGTTTTTGGTTATTTTTGGTAAATACTTTATAAAAACACAAATACTCCCAAATGTATAAAATAACCAACATGAACACAAGTTTCTCGTGTCTAATTAGAATCATAATAAATGTGGACTTACTGTAGTACTTTTCCCGCCTCTATATTAAAAACGACTCACACACAAAAAAATGTTAACAACAAATTTGAGATTTGCATTTATCTGGCTTAAATGTTAAGTCAAAATTTGTGAACAGTGTTTACAGTTAATTGGAACTGGAAAAAAAAATGGAACCGGGTAATGGCAGTTTCAGTCATCCAGATACATGGCTACCTGGAACAGACTTATCCCTAATTGGCTTCTAAATTACACCAAAATATTTCTTATTCAATTATGTTATTGTCCACAGATTGTCCAGACTGAGTTTGCAGTGAGGATGAGGTGCAAGCTTGCTCCTTCCTTATTCCCCATCAGAGGTAAGCGGGTGAAGGGCAAAAAAACCTCTATAGTCATTATAGGATGCCACCAAGTCATTTATTGACTGGTATTAGTGGTAAGGACATGACTGTTAATAACCTGTTGTCATTTAAAGTGCACGCTAGGAATCTGGTGACAAACCCAGTAGCATGCAAATCATTTGAAGTACACAGGCATAATGGTGCATCAAATCTGTACAAGATGTGTGGTCATTCAATTGAGAATGCTTAAAATGTTTGTTTCTTTTTACATTGAATACCGGTAAGTGATTGATTCACCATCACTTTATAGGCCTTATGAATTCTTCGGCATGTAGCATCACCATCTATGCTGAGTTTGGACCACACCAACATATATTCATCGGTATATATTGAACATACATGTATCTTATAGCATAAATTGTACATGTCATTGTATACAGCCCATCATATCTTTTAAAATAATATCCCCCCTTTTCACTCCAGATTGGAACCATTGAACCCTTGTCATACAAATGTGTCACACACAAACAGCCATTTGTGTTACTGCTTCGAGGTGTGTCAGAGTCCATATAACTTTGTGATCCAATGGCCAGCAGTTGAAGTTGATCCATTCTTCAAAGGAGTTAATGTATGTTTCAAATTAATTTATATGGACCTATCCTATCTGTGGCAGTCTGTACCTTCATGGGAATTGGTTTTTCAGAACCTTAAGACACATCTAGGTCTTTCTAGGTATTTTTGTAAACATATATAATGATTGTACTGAGGAAATTTTGTTGTTGACTGAACCCAAAAATCCTCATGAGTGTAGTAAGTTATTAAACAGTATCTGTTGGGTGATCTAGTAAAATGTATATTGCCGACTGTGAATCCCTGGGAGTTGGGCCATGCAAACAATCTTCATTGCATAGGTATGTTAGTCTTGGTATACATTTTCGCAGATTACCCAATTAAAGTTCCTATGTATTTTTATGCAAGCATTGGGATATTTCAACCCAAGTACTGACCATCAATCCCATACACAAGTAAAGATATTAAAGGGACAGTATTGTGCTATCATATTTTCTCTAAAACGGCTGAAGTTAGCCAAGGGCCAGGTTGCCCCTTTTTGGATATTTATTTTGTTAGGGGTGTATTTTGCCTTATTTTAGATTGCACCATCCACCACCTCATCTGTACTGTGCTGTTGTAAGTACATTTTTTGTTGTATTACTTACATGTGTACCTTGTACTTGTGTTTATTTACCATGCCTATCCCCTAACCTGAACTTAAAACATAGTCTATTATTTTTTCTTCAGATGCCTTAAAATTATTTTTAGTTGGTCTTTTGGGCAAATCATCACTGGCGGACGGCCCCTAAGTCGAGACTAAGGGGCGCCGTTACAGTTTTTGGCGACCCTGCCAGGATTCAATGGCTACTGGAATTGACGAAGCTGTGTTACAGCAAATTACTCATACCATAGAATTATTGGAAGCGGGGCTGGATAATACGAATAAGGGGATGGGCATGGTAAATGCAAGTAGTTCTACTCCGTCTGTGGACTTTGAAGCCAGGTTTCCTAATCTCATTCATAGGTCCAACCCCACGGACGATTATGAGCAGACACAGGGTACATGTAGTCCCATGTACATGCACAGTACAAATCCCTTTATTGATGGTACCCCAGCTTTTGGTGTACCAACTCCGGCATCTAACATTGACCTTACCTGCCACGTCAAACTAGTAATGTAGCTGTAAAACAAGACTTACCTGAAAGTTCTGTTAAGAAACCAGTAGTGGTGCCTGATACTTTTGATGGTAAAACTCAATTTGATGACTGGTTAACTCACCTTAATCTCTGTAGTCAAATTAATTGTTGGACTAGATGCTCCTGGTCCCCTCGCTGGATATCGCAGAAGAATTTGACGCTCTGCCCCTCCTCCCTTTCCAATGTCACCGCCCGGGTGGGCGTCGGCGGGATGTCAACGGTCAGCTCCCCGTCCCTGCGGTCGATCCCCGCATCGTTCTCCACATGGCACGTGTACCTCTTCTCATCGCTCTTCTCGAGGTTGTTGATGTGAAGCCGCTTGCCGTCTTCTTGGACCACATACTTCACGCCGTCGTTCAGCACCACGGTGCCGTCGTACCACGTGTACTGGGGCTGGGGTTCGCCGATGGCCTCACAGGTGAAGAAGGCACTGGTGCCCTCAGTGGCATTCTTGTTCATCGGTGGGTAGCTGATCCGTGGCTTGACTTGCACATCCGCAAAAATTGGAAGATGCTGAGAAGCGCCCACATTCGGAACTGTCCCCTGGCATATGTAGTCCCCCTCGTCATCCAGTGTAACGTTATCTGTCGTCAATCCGAACATGGGGTTGATGAGATAGCGCCCTCCATTTATTATGGGGCCGTTGGGACCCAACCAATCCACTATTGTATTTGGGTCTCCATCCATGGTGCAGGCCAGACTTCCAGCTTCATAGTAGATCAGAACCTGTTCCATCTCAGCATTCTCAAAGGGAAAACTCACCTGCTTGAAGACATTGATGTTGATGGTTTCTGCATCTCCATTAGCCTGGCAGTCATACCCTCCCGCCCAGTTGTCTATGATGTTGTTGATCTGCAGCCGGGTGTATTTCTCTGCTGTGGATGGGTCTGTTGCGTAGACCACGTACATGTCAAGAGATCCTCCGCCTCCATACGTTCCGATGGGGCGGCCAAACGGATCTGTCCATTCTGGTTGTTCACCCGCCTGAACGTTTAAGTTTGTGCAGGTAACGGAAGCACTTTCGCCCTAACTAGTAATGTAGCTGTAAAACAAGACTTACCTGAAAGTTCTGTTAAGAAACCAGTAGTGGTGCCTGATACTTTTGATGGTAAAACTCAATTTGATGACTGGTTAACTCACCTTAATCTCTGTAGTCAAATTAATTGTTGGACAGAAGTGCAGAAAACAATTTTTTTAGCAGTTAAATTACGAGGCCCCGCCTTACAAGTATACACTGACTTACCTGAGACAAAGAAAACTTGCTATTTAGAAGTTGTTAAGGCTTTACAGGAACGGTTCAGCCCACAAGGCCAGACAGAGCTTTATCGTGCCAAACTAAAAGCTAGGGTTCGCAGAAAAGGTGAATCATTACCTGAACTCACAAGTGATATTCGAAGATTAGTTCTTAAAGCATACCCAGGTGTTTCCCCAGAGTTTCGGGATGAGATTGGTCGAGATTATTTTTTGGATGCATTAGACTCTCCAGATGTTAGAGTACACGTTAGGAGACTTAAACCCAAAACATTAGACTCAGCACTCACTTTGGCATCTGAAGAGGAAGCCTTTCTTCGTCTGGAGTACAATAAAGAAACATTGCCTAGACAGGTTGTGGCTAGTACTAGTCAACAACATAAACCTAGTAGTAATGAACTAAAAACTCATGATCAGTTGGAGGAGAAAATGAAACGGTTAGAACAACAACTCAAACAGTTACAATTACAGGTCATGTCTCGCTCTCAGCGGAGACGAGGCCCTCTAGTTTGTTGGAATTGCAATGAAACCGGGCACAGAAAAGCAGAATGTCCAAATACTGGGTCTCAAATTCATAATTCTAGCCAAAGCAGTAATATGCCATCGGAAAACCAGAGTCGGCTGAGTATGGGGCCAATACCCAGCCATCAATAGGCAATAAGGTCCAGTCACCAGCTTTTTTCGTACAAGGCCTAGTCAGTGGTGTCAATGTAAAGTTTTTGTTAGATACTGGTTCATCTGTTACAATTCTACACCCAAGTACTTGGGATCTGTTACCTCATCATGTGCGTAAGAGCTGTCAGTCTTGTAATTACCCAGTAGTTGCTGTGGAAGGTAGTACTTTACAGGTTGAGGGTTGTGCTATGTTGACTATTGGAGTTGGTGGATTGCGCAGACGTCACAAAGTCCTTGTAGCAGAAATAGCCTATGCTGGTATTTTGGGGTTGGATTTCTTGACAAGCTGTGGTGGAATTTTAGATATTCCTCAACGCAAAGTTAGGTTTGGAAAAGTAACAGTTCCAGTAATCACAGAGATTACCACTCATATGTGCTGTCGTATTTCAGTTGCAGAGACAGTTGTAATCCCTACTAACCAAGAGACAATTGTCCCTGGTAAATTACACATGCGTGGTAAAGTATCTTCAGGAATAGTAGAATCTTCAAGAAGATTTGCAGATAGTGACAATGGTATTTTGGTTGGACGAGTGTTTGTAAACCCACACGAAAACTTTATTCCAATACGGGTCCTTAATGTGCAACCCGAGCCCCCCGTGTTGCATAAAGGCACACACATTGCTTTTTTTCAACCTGGAGATCCAGTGGAAAATGAGCAAGTACACAGCTCAGATAATACATTAGGCGCAGCTGTGGAGGAACTGCTTGAGCGTAGTTCCGCCCAGTTGACTGTAGAACAGAAGAATAAATTGAAAGATTTGTTACATGAATATAGCAATAATTTTTCAAAATCTGGTGAACTTGGACAGACAAAAGTTACATATCACAGTATAAACACAGGTAATGCCAAACCACGCCGACAACCGGCGCGACGATTACCTTACCACCAAAGACAAGAAGCACAGAAACAGGTAGATGATATGATTGACGCAGGTGTTATTTCTCCATCTTCCAGTCCATGGGCAAGCCCAGTAGTGTTGGTTAAAAAGAAGGATGGATCTACACGTTTTTGTATAGATTATAGAAAACTAAAGGAAGTAACACTGAAAGATGCGTATCCTTTGCCACGAATAGACGACAGTCTCGATGCTCTTGCTGGCTCCAAGTGGTTTTCTTCATTAGATCTTGCAAGTGGCTACTGGCAAGTTGAAATCGACCCCAAGGACAAGTCAAAGACGGCATTCACTACAGGTAGTGGCCTGTTTGAATTCAATGTCATGCCCTTCGGCCTTTGTAATGCCCCTAGCACCTTTGAAAGACTGATGGAGTTGGTTTTAAGTGGGCTCCACTGGAAAACTTGTCTTGTCTTGTCTATCTTGATGATATTCTTATTTTTGCACCATCCTTTGAAGAACATGCCACCCGCTTAGGTGAAGTTTTTAGACGACTATCCGAAGCAGGTCTTAAATTAAAACCCAAGAAATGCTCTTTATTTCAAACTGAAGTCTGTTACCTTGGTCACATTGTATCCGTACACGGTGTGTCAACTGATCCAGAGAAGACGGCTAAAGTGCGTGACTGGCCTACTCCACGTCATCTTAAAGATGTTAGAAGTTTTCTGGGGTTGTGTTCGTATTATAGGCGATTTATAAGAAATTTTGCCTGTATTGCTGCACCATTACACCGACTTACACACAAAGATGTAAAATTTAAATGGACACATGAATGTGACATGGCTTTTACATTGTTGAAAGAAAAATTAACTTCTACACCAATTTTGACTTTTCCAGATTTCTCATTACCATTTATCCTTGATACAGATGCCAGTGGAGATGCTGTAGGTGCGGTTCTTTCACAAATTCAGAACAATCAAGAAAGGGTAATTGGGTATGCGAGCCGAAAACTTAGCAAAACAGAACGCAATTACAGTGTCACCAGGCGTGAGCTTCTAGCCGTTGCAACGGCGCACCCAAGGGGGGGGGGGGGCTCGGAGGGCTTGAGCCCCCCCAAGAGGGTCCCCGAAAAAAAAAGGCAGGGAAAAAGGGGAAAAGGAGAGAGAGAGAGGGGGGGGGGGGAGAGAAAAGTTGCAAATGTGTTTTTCCCCCCCGGCCCGGCGGCAAGGTGGATTTCTTTTCATCTTATGCCACTCGCATTTTGTTCTTTCTGCCAAAATTATTTAAATTTTATTATGATGCCTCATGAAATCTCACTATAATCGTTTAAACTTGCAACAATAACATTTATCATTTGCAAGTTGAAACCAACGTGCCAATTTGTCCGGGCTAAAATATATTTTACGTGGTTCCGGCATTTTTCAATTAAGTGTTTTCTCTTTGCACTACAAGATGGGTTGAGAGGCACGAGGCTATTAACGTGTTCTATGAGCTCTTCGTCCCTATAGAGGAGGCCCTTGAGTATGTGTCACATAATGGTGACAGATCATCATCGCCAAGAGCGTCCACATTGCTTACTGCTCTCAGATCTTCAGTATTTATCGTGGCCACAACCATACTAAACCGGCTCAGCGGAGTCCTCCTACCATTGTCCCGGAAATTGCAGTCACCTACATGTGACCTAGTTGGATGCGTTAGACTTGTGCGTGATGTGCAGCAGGTCATCAAGCAAATGAGGGAAAACAGTGAAGAAGAGTTTGGACGGTTGTTTAGTGACGCAACGAAGTTGGCTGATGAAGTAGACGGCATCATACGCAAACCACGGACAGCATCTCGTCAAACAGCCAGAGAAAATCATCCATCTCAATCAGCTGAAGAATACTTCAGGGTATCAATGTTTAACATCTACATTGATCAATTGCTAAGTGAACTCAGCACAAGGTTTTCAGTCCACTTTGAAAGATGCGCCAAACAACAGTACATATTACCTGCATACTGCAATGATACCAACTTCAATCAACTCCAGGACATTGTACAAATGTACGCACAAGACATCGAATCTGAAGGCACAGTGAGAGGCGAGTTTGATATGTGGTGTGCGCTGTGGAAAATGCTGTCGGTAATGTACCATCTACACCTACAGAGACTCTGACTTCAGTGCCAGGATTGGCGGACCTGTACCCGAATATACACGCACTTATCACGATATTTGCAGTCATCCCTGCTACCTCAGCTACTGCAGAACGCACCTTCAGTACCCTTCGTCGCCTTAAATCCTACTTGAGGTCAACCATGGGCAACCAGCGTCTGACAGGCCTTGCTCTGATGTCTATACACAGAGCAATAGATGTGGACATCGATGACGTCATCAATCGAATGGCACTAAAACGTCGTAGATTGGACTTTTCAATTTAATACTGCCTCACTATACAATTATTGCCATTGCCTCACTATAGATTTATTAAGTAAAGTGTACATCTGTCAACAACAAATCCATGTCTCTACTGGGACAATTTTATAGGGGTTAAACATTGCTCTCTTTTATACTAACGGCACCGTGGTCAAGTGGTTAGACAGCCCGTCTTGCAATCACAAGTTGTGAGTTCGGAATCCCAGGCTGACCGCTGATTTCACAATGCCTATATAAACTATTGTCGTCTAGTTACTGAATCACAATTGATTGATTTGTGCAGTTCGTAATTATAGACGATACACTAATGTTGGTGTGTGAGTTAGATTGGCTCTTGCCATTTTCTTGCCATTTATGCCTCTTCATATGGGAGGTTACCGAGTTCCTAATGGGAAGATCCATTCATACATTATACACACATACAACCCTAAATTACATACATTATTTACGTACAACCTAGTTGATTTGTGAGTGAGTTTTCTTTGAGCCCCCCCAAAGACAAAATCCTGGGTGCGCCGTTGACATTATTTATTTGGTAAAAAGTTCACACTAAGGACCGATCACGGTTCTTTACGATGGCTTTTTAATTTCAAGAACATTCAGGGACAACTTGCCAGGTGGTTAGAGACACTAAGTTCTTTTGATTTTGATATTTGCCATAGGCCTGGCAATCAACACAAAAATGCCGATGCCTTATCACGTCTTGATGGACAGTCAGACTCTGACCACAACGAAAAACCTTTTGATAAATTTCAAGTAATATGTGGTTCCATAAGTCAAGTCTTTACAGGTTGGGACGAGGACGACTTTCGAAAAAGTCAACGGCACGACCCCTCCTTGGCACCAATTATTGAATGGATGGAAGAGAGTCCCAGTAGACCACCACGAAATATAGTGTTGACATATGGTAGAGAAACGAAGGGGTACTGGTATCAGTGGGACCAGTTGGAACTTTAAAAAACGGTATGTTGTACAGGAAGTTTGTTTGGAATTCATCAGTTCTTCTTCAGTTGATTGTTCCGACCACTAAGGTTAAGGAAGTTTTTATACAAGCTCACAGTTCCAGAACTGGTGGCCATCTAGGCCGACTAAGAACGTTTAAAAAGATTCAGCGGCTGTTCTACTGGATTGGCTATCGAGATGAGGTAGAACGTTTAGTCAAACAATGTGATGCCTGTGCCAGAAGAAAGTCTCCGGCTCCAAAGTTTCGGGCTCCTCTGCAACCTTCTGCTGTTGGTGCCCCATTAGAAAGATTGGGCATAGATATTTTTGGACCATTGCCTCGTTCAAAACGTGGCAACAGATATATTTTAGTAGTCATGGATTACTTTACTAAGTGGGCAGAAGCATATCCTGTACGCAACCAAGAGGCACAAACAGTTGCTAAAGTGTTAGTTGAACAGTTTATTTGTCGTTTTGGTGTTCCACTTAGTATACACTCTGACCAAGGAACCAATTTTGAAAGCCAACTTTTTCAGTCAATTTGTCAGTTGTTAGGAATAAACAAAACTCGTACGACTCCTTACCAGCCCCAGTCAGATGGTCTTGTCGAACGGTTCAACCGTTCGATAGTCTATCCTCAGTATGTATGTCAGTGAAGACCAGTCTGATTGGGATGTACATCTTCCATACGCCATGATGGCGTATCGAGCAAGTGAGCAGGAAACGACTGGGGTTAGCCCGAATAAAATGATGTTTGGAAGAGAGTTATCATTGCCACTTGATTTATTAGTTAGTCATCCTGATAACAGAGAAAACAAATGTCCTGACGAGTATGCATCCGAGCTTTATTCCCGTATGCAGAAGTCCTTTGAAATGGCAAGGAAAACAATTCAAGGGGAACAGAAAAGGCAAAAACAGTTGTACGATGCCAAATTGAAGGGTAGTCTGTACTCTCCTGGGGACAGAGTTTGGCTTTATAGTTATGTCCGTAAAATTGGGCTTAGCCCTAAACTCCAATCACATTGGAAGGGACCTTATCAAGTCATCAAACGCATTTCTGATGCAGTCTACCGTATCAACCACATGGAAAAAGGACATAGAAAAGTTGTCCATTTCGATAGACTAAAACCATGTGTTTCAAGCTCTTTTTCACAGGAAGTCTTGGGCGTTAATGGTAGTCCGGGTGTTAGTACCACAGGTGTATTTGACAACAGTCAGACCGAACAGATAGATGGACTGGCTAGCAGTAATGACACTACTGATAAGAACCTGGGGGACGGAGAAGAAATGTCCAGCAATCAAGATGTTAGTCCATACCCTACCAGAGAAGCAGAAACAGCGGCTGGTGGTGGTGAGACAGATGGAGAGGAGTCCTACCATGCGGAAAATATACTACCGGAATAAAGTAACTGTGCATCATTTGAAGTTATGCTATTTTTTAATGAAAAAAGATAATACAATGATTTGTGGTGTTCTGTTAAATCACTGTTTAACTGTTAACAGGATAATCTCGAAATCTGTATGCTTGGACACTAGGCTTCGTGACACGTCCTTGAAGAGATGTGGTGTCAAAAGTCAGTTCACAAACTCAGTATCGTGTGTGTCCACCATTGGCGTTGATGCAGGTCTGAGATACAGGGACGAGATCATTGGGCCTCATGTGCAAGCGTTCATTCAAAGACAAGGACGTAACATCACGCTTCAGCAAAATAATGCCCGTCCACATGTCGCTCGTGTTGTGACAGATTTCCTGAGACAGCAGAATATTCCGGTACTCCCCTGGCCAGCTGTTTCTCCGGACCTGTCCCCTATCGAGCACGCTTGGGATGAATTGGAGCGACGTTTACGTCAAGCCCAGAATCAGCCATTGACGTTAGCTGAATTGGGACAAGCGTTGGTTCAGACATGGAACAACATTCCCCAAGCTTTCTTCAATCGCTTAGTGTCGTCTATGCGTCGTCGTTGTCAAGCCTGCATCAACGCCAATGGTGGACACACACGATACTGAGTTTGTGAACTGACTTTTGACACCACATCTCTTCAAGGACGTGTCACGAAGCCTAGTGTCCAAGCATACAGATTTCGAGATTATCCTGTTAACAGTTAAACAGTCATTTAACAGAACACCACAAATCATTGTATTATCTTTTTTCATTAAAAAATAGCATAACTTCAAATGATGCACAGTTACTTTATTCCGGTAGTATACATCCAAAGATAACATCACTAGAACTTTCACTTGGGACCAGGCAGTGGCGACATCAGAACAAGGACAACTACATGAGGAAGAGCAGTCAAGTCACGAAGATGTGGAGTTCGCGCGAACACATCGTCGACGTCAACGACAACTACCAATGTGGCTACGCACAGGAGATTTTGTGACATGAACTAAATGAACAGTTATGATTATTGAATATAACCGCAAATATATAAGACCATTGTGCCTTATTTGGGCTGCAGACCAAATGAGATGGACACTAAACGAGATAGAAATACCTTGTAGCAGTTGTATTTAATCAATATACTGTGGAATGTTTAGAAATACTTATTTTGCATTTTTATGGAAGATGGCAATTAAGGTTTATAGAACTAAACATGCTAAATTGTTTAGAATAATCACAAATCTAGTGCTAATTTGACGTCATTACTGATTCTTGTTCCAACTGGTGGAAAACCTGTGAGTCATAAGGTATACGTAGATGCCCGGAGGTTGTATATATATGTATATATATTTTTTTTTTTGGGGGGGAGGGGCCGCAAGTGAAATCTTGTAAAGAAATATTTTGTTGTTGTAATTTCCAGGCGCAGAGACGCGCCTTTTTCACAGGGGAGGGCAGTGTAACAAAGTTTTTTTGTGGCCCATCATTTCTTTTGTTAGTTTGTTCCTTTAAGATTTCAGTTTATAATTAGAGCCCTCTATTGGTCACCCCTAGTCAAGTTGACTTAGTTTTTCTTTGGAAAGTTTAGATTCCTGTAGCACCACAGTGATTTAGTTCTTTTATTAGCCTATTATGATTGTGGCCTTTGTTATGGGTCCGGCTGGTTAGTCCAGCAGAAACTATTATGTAACTTCTTTATAAATGTGGCATGGGCTGACTTTATTTACAATGGAAATGTCCATTTACACTCTAGCCACTTGCTATATAAACTACTGGCAGCACAGTCCAGGGTGGACTCTATGATTGGGAACGGCGGTGGATGGTGCTATCATATTTTCTCTAAAACGGCTGAAGTTAGCCAAGGGCCAGGTTGCCCCATTTTGGATATTTATTTTGTTAGGGGTGTATTTTGCCTTATTTTAGATTGCACCATCCACCACCTCATCTGTACTGTGCTGTTGTAAGTACATTTTTTGTTGTATTACTTACATGTGTACCTTGTACTTGTGTTTATTTACCATGCCTATCCCCTAACCTGAACTTAAAACATAGTCTATTATTTTTTTCTTCAGATGCCTTAAAATTATTTTTAGTTGGTCTTTTGGGCAAATCATCACTGGCGGACGGCCCCTAAGTCGAGACTAAGGGGCGCCGTTAGAATATGTTGGCTCAATGTTGGCTCAATATTGGCTTAAAGGTGACTATACAAAGGCCCAACATTGGCCCAACGTTGGGCCAACTTTTACATTGGCCCACTGTAATGCCGACGAGCAAAATTACGTTGGGCCAACATTGACAGCCAACGTTGGCCCAATGAAACCGTTCCGTTGGCCCAATGTTGGGATGAGTTGACTCAACGTTGGCTCAATATTGGCTTAAAGGTAATGATACAAAGGGCCAATGTTTACGTTGGCCCAACGTTGGGCCAACTTTTACATTGTCCCACTGTAATGCCAATGAGCAAAATTACGTTGGGCCAATGTTGACAGCCAACGTTGGCCCAATGAAACCGTTCCGTTGGCCCTACGTTGGGCCAATGTTGGGATGAGTTGACTCAACGTTGGCTCAATATTGGCTTAAAGGTAATGATACAAAGGCCTAACATTGGCCCAACGTTGGGCCAACTTTTACATTGGCCCACTGTAATGCCAATGAGCAAAATTACGTTGGGCCAACGTTGACAGCCAACGTTGGCCCAATGAAACCGTTCCGTTGGCCCTACGTTGGGCCAATGTTGTGATGTTATCTGGGCATGGTGCATGGACAAAAAGCTTCATGGGGACCCTATTGTAATATGATCCGATTGTTAATTGAAGCCAGCCAGCTTGCATGGCCCCACGCCAAGCATGCCAAGTCAGTGTTGATTGATTAGCCTCAGTTGCGTGTACTGCATGGGTACAGGACAAACAGGTGGAGACATGTTGAAAGTATAGGTGGAAATACATAATTCTGTCATGTATTATTTAGTAATAATTGCCATTTTGTTATTTCTTAATGACAATTAATAAAATCATATATATATTACTTATTATATATATGTATAGTTATTTACAATTCAG
The DNA here is from genome assembly GCA_029582265.1 of Zoroaster sp. YZ-2022. NCBI lineage: Eukaryota > Metazoa > Echinodermata > Asteroidea > Forcipulatida > Zoroasteridae > Zoroaster > Zoroaster sp. YZ-2022. The sequence goes on along the minus strand of CM055816.1, from coordinate 105,537,124 downwards.
CAATTAATCAGTTATGATCAGGCATAATGGAGGAAGAAAACATGTATTTTACCCGATTTAATCTGATTTTTTTAAATTTAGTTTATAGCCGAATGAAGGAAAGAAAAAAAATATCTTTAACAATACAATTTTTCTTCCCTATGCACCATTCTACAGGATGAAAAACCAGGTAAAAACTCTTGAGAAAAAGACCTGGAAAACCCCACAATTAAATAATTGACAATTTACGTGGAAGTAAACATTTATAATTACAAAATGTGACAATCTGTACTTACCCAGAAAACGCAGCATACATGAAATTTTGAAAATTAGGTTATAAAATGCCGCAAAACAAAAACGCGATGTGTAAAATATTTGGAAATAGTGCAGATTATAAATTTGTTAATTAAATTAAATTACGCCGCGCCGCAAAAAAGACCTAATATTTTCTTCCCAATACATGCAGTATGATCCATTAGCATAAATATTGCGCATTTCTGAATTGCTTTAAAGTATTCATAATGTGTAGGAAATAAAAGATAGGAAAAACGCCAACCAAATTGCTGTTTCATGTCTACAAATTGTGTAGATTGTCAATTAAACATTTCAAATAATCTGACCCTCTGCCCCCAAAAATAAGTACAAAAATTTACAATCTGCACTCCACCTTACATTTCACTGCACATTTCATGAATAGCTTTTGAGTTGTCAAATTTATTTATTCAGTAAAGGAAATTTTTAAAAAACGCCAACCAAATTTTCAATGATGGTTCAAAAAAGTTGTGCAGATTATCAATTATCAAAATCACCTATAAAAAAACCTGTAAAAAAGGGAGAAAGCAATTTAAATACACACAAATAATTGATATAGGAATTGAGAATGTGTATTTTCCCCAGATTACGCTGCGCATTTCATAGCTTTTGAGTGAAAGACATTTAAAAAAAATTGCAATTCTTTTTTCTGGAATTTATGCAGATTGTAAAATCCAAAACAATTTTGCATGAAAAAGACCCACAAATTTTGATTGATGAAATTCTATTAGAATATGCAATATTTTTTCCAAACTTCGCGGCACATAGAAATAGTTTTAGACCCCCCCCCCCGCAAACACAAAGTGCAGTGACAGAATTATCTGGAGTTGATACAGACTATCAATTCCCAAATCATATTTGTTATTATACATCTGTACAAATCACATTTATAATGTACAAGTTTATTATATATACACATATACAAATTAAATTGTATACACTTTAACAAAATATACTGGGATGAATTATTGCAAATTATAGTGTGAAAATTAATAAAATAAAATAATTTTGAAAAGGCAGCTGATGGTGCATGGGCAGGGCTGGTCAGGACCCAGTGTGTCCGGATTACAGACCGCAGAATATCCACTTCATGTAGTCCTCGGACATCGCGCCGGAGGGTGTTGAGATGGGCATGGACAGACTCCCCTCCTTGTTCGCCATGGAATCCTAAACCAAAGTTCCACTGCCGAATCCAGGGGATGACATGGTCCTCAAGTAGATGCATCTTCGGCGGAACCGTCTCGGATGGAAATGAGGCCCAGAAGTAAGCCAGGTAGTTGTTGATGTCCTGGCTTAATGCATCTGTAGCTGGGTCATCCAGGAACGATGAGGTGTTGTATCTCCGGTGACGAGTGCCAAACAGATTGAATAGTTGGGCATACTTTGCAGCGATTGTTCTTGCTTCAGGCACCAGGGAAGGACAGAGATCTTGTGTTTTGTCGACCACGGCTTCTGTCAGGAGCTTGATGTTTTCTTCCTGCAATATAAGGCGAGTTTAATATTTATGTACGATAAAAAAAAATTTAAAGAATATTTGTTTATCATTGTATTGGTATGGTAAGAAATTACAACATGTATGTAACCATACTGAAAGAAATTCAAATGCATGTACTCAACCTTGCAACATTTGTGTACATGGTTTCCGGCAAAACTCTTCCCATGGTATGCCTGGCGCTGCACCCGGAATTCCTGGAGTGTGATGTCGAGTTGCCCAGCTAAAGGACCTTGACCTGGTTTCAGTGCTGCCTTTTCACGAAGGGCCTTTGCTTCCGCCAACTGAAAATAGATGTGATAAGTAAAAAAAACAATTAAGGAGAGTTTGCTTTGAATCACAGAAAAAGAAAAAAATGTTTTACTTGTAAAATATCTAAATATATTTACCAGATGTTCTTGTTGCTTACGCAGTCCAGTCGTTGCATCGATGTAATGTTGGATGTCTACACTTTCCTCCACAGCGTTCAAGATGGCGTCCGTGAGTTCTTCTTCTTTCAAACGGAATTCCTCATCCAAGGCCTCTGCCTGCTGATCTAACTGCCTGGCTCTCCAACACGGAGACGAGGTTCTTGAAGCAGGATCCAGTCGCCGGAGTTTCTTCCTCTGCATGGTGTTCATTTTGGGCGAGCACAGCTGCCACTTGCATGTCAAGGTCGTTACATGCACCTTCAAAGCTGTTAAAGTGCTTGAGGTATAACCCGAGACTGATGTGAAGTCCGGGTGGGCAAACCTTTTATGATTAAGGTAAAAAAAAATTATGTTAATAACAATAATCATTTGTATGTTCAATCTTTGTTCAAATAAAACAAATAAGATTGTTTATTGCAAATTGCAAAATTATCACCTGTGTCAATGGAATCCTAAACATTGGCTTATCAATCACGTTGTTGAAGAGTTTGGCCTTGAAGAGTTGACTGCCATCAGCATTGAATCTGTGGAGGTCCTCGTCCAGGGTCTGTAGAGATCTCTGCCTGGTGGTCGTTCATCCCAGGGCATCCGCATGCTATCTTTGGACATGTCACAGTAGATGCAACAGTGTCTTCCTATGTATTTACAAATAAAATATTATTATTTGAATATTGTTTATAATTTTTGAAAATGTTGTCAGTTTAGTAGACATAAATAATAACTACCTGATGCCCCAGTAAGTCCATACACTCGGCAAATATACTCGTAGTCCCTGAACATGAAGATCCTGATGTTATGGCTCTTCCAAGTGCACGACTGTAGGTCAGCTACCTGTTGACGGAAGCGCAGCAGTCCAGTTTTGAGGTTGTTGCTGGAATCCCCTGCTGCAAAAGCACAAGCGACGACGGTGTGCCGAAGGGCATTGGGACGTCCAACATTAGCAATTTGGAACATCTGTTTGAACGTCCCGCCTCCCTTATCGCCTCCGATCTTAACCCAAACCTCGTTGTGTGGGATGTTGCCCTGGTGCCAAGTTAGTTCTTGGGTCCTGTTGATATAAATTAGGCATAAATTATAATTGATAACACTTTGAACAATGTGCAAAGTTTTTCTCACATTTCTGAAATTTTTCTTACTTCTCGTATTCATCTAGCTGCTGTCTAACTTTAGCTACGAGGGACTTCACACCTACGCAGTTACGATGGTAACTCCTCCGTTGACTGCATCAGGGAAAGAGAAGGGAAGGTTCTCGGCGATGGTGTCTGCCACGACGTCTTGTTGTTGGTGACGCATGGCATTTTCGCTCTGTCATGATGTTGTAACTCTTCAACCATCGTTTCATTTCCCTGATGCGCTTCCAAGAGATTCCCAGGTGAGACTTTGCTGCAAGGAGCTGCATGTTGGGGATCCGGATGATGTCGATGTTCATGTCCCGCAACATGCCCTGCAGATCTTCTTGCTGGTTGCAGAGCTTTAGTTCGTCTTGCTGCTGCTGCTGTTTAGCATCCTTGCTTAGAAGCTCACGGGTCTTATCTACAATCTTTGAGCGTTGTCGGATGGTTTTGGAGGAGGCAACCCCCCCCCGCTGCTTATCAGAGGATTGGGGACACATATTGTCATCAGAGACTGTTAAAGAGAACAAACACAAACGTTTTGATATACTTTAAAAAAAAAAAAAATTTAAACCGTCCTTTTCCAGTATGTGCAGTGGCAGATCCAGGAAGGGGCGTGGGCATGTGCCATTCAATTTATATTGCCATGCACACACATTTTATTGGATCTGGAGGAAGATGGAAGAACATATTTTTAGGTAAAAATTTCTGCATATGTTTAACTTTGTTTTTAAACTTACCGGGCCACCGGTGCTGTACTGCGTTGAAAACCCATCTGCAGATTGGGCCAGCTTGGTCTTGAGAATGTGCGATCCAAGGGCCTCCATCTGATCGGTGAGGGGTGCAGTCAGGGGTCGCAGCAACATTTGAGTGACGTCACTTGGTGGTTGAGCTGTTGAAGCATAGTTGTGACATTCTAAAAGAACTGAATTTGTGTTAGTGATAGAACTTGTACATGAAACACAAACATGATGATTAATTTCCCCCACAGTAACATTCACCTTGCATGCTTTACACTTCGTAACGGGGGGGCAGTGATGTTCTTGAAGTGCATTGGTGCTTGACAGGTGGGACATGGGGCAGTTGGTTCTCCAAAAGTTTCAAAGTGAGCTGTCAAGCACTCGCAACAAAATAGGTGCATGCAAGGTGTCTCCAGGGCATTGTTAAGTAACTTGTTACAAATTTTACACTCTATAGGGTCAGTACTTGACAATGGCTCAAAATTGGGAATGTTATCCCTGGAGACTGTGGGAGAAGGAGGGAGACTACTTAAGTGCTCTAAATATGCGGGGGTGCTCTATGCCGGCCACACCCTGGGTTCTTCTGTTTCTTCCTTCTACCAGCTTTTAGGTGTTGGGCCAAATTTGAGCAGACAGTGCAGATACCTGTCCTTGGATGGTGTGGCCAGGCGGGGACAGCTTTCTTTGGTTTTACTGAAAGAAAAAGAAAAGTGTAACAAGAATGGCACATATGTGGGGGTGAGTGCAGGCGTCATCATGGGAGATATCAACCTGAAATGTGCTAGCAATCTTCTCGACGTAGTGGGTGCATTCCTTGGCACATTTCCCAGCCTTTGTCTCTGCAGATGACAAGCACCGCCCCCCACAAAGTCTACATAACCTTTTAAGAAGTGCAAGGTGATTGTCCATCTTGAATCTGTACAGTAGAAAAATAAAAGAAAAAAGAAAATGTTGACTTTTAGTTGATAATACATAATGGTAGCTCATAAGGCCAAAAAAAAGATGTTGAGTTGCCCTCCACCGACCGACCCAAAAGTGCTGAAATCTCGGGTCGGTTTTTTTTTTCTTCCCCCGTCATTCATAGACCTATTTATTAATGAAACGAATTTTCTGTGTATAAAACATAATACGTTTGATTTGTGAAATTTTCCACTTTTTGTACCGGTAAATTTACCGGTACCCAAGACTCAATCTACACGTTTTCAAATCGAATGGCCCCTCACATGTTTTCCACTGGCTTCGCGCACTGTTTTGTATGTCAACGATTGCGACTCTATCTACACGTTTTCAAATCGAATGGCCACTCACATGTTGCATGTTGAGCATTGCATGCAATATGGATGAATTTGCTGTGTCAATCGCAGCGAAAAGTACAACAAAAATGCTTGGGATACTTTTATTCTGAAGCAAAATTCCTTGCTGATAGGTATACAAATGTCTTAATATCATATGTCAACCAATGGGATGCATAAAGTTGTTAAGAACAAAAGTGCTAGAAACAAGTGTATGAAAAGTTGAAATAAAGTTGTTGAAAGATTATTATAAAGTTGAATGTGTGATGTCTTTTTATTCTTTAGGTACTTGTGCATACTGCTAGATCATTGTCTTTGAAAAACATGGTATGTGGTTTCAGTTCCAATGCATTTCAATCTTAAAATGACAGTCAAGGAGGAAAAAAAAAAAAAAAAGTCCCGACCGACCGACCCCTTCAAATATTTTCACTGGAGGGCAACTCAACAATTTGCTTTTTTGGCCTAATACTAGCACAATATTAAAAAAAAAAAAAAAAGTACATTCCCTAAAAAGTTCCCTACCCCCCCCGCCCGCCCGACTTCATTGTAGTCTAGGCCTTAGCCACATGTATTTGTTTGATTTTAAATTGATTTTTAACTTTATTATTAATTAGCTTAATAAATTTGTGGAAAATAAAAGACCTCCCCCCCCCAATTCATTGTAGGCCTTGGTCACATTTATTTTTTGTTTTTAAATTGATTCAATTTTTTACTTTGTTATTGTTAATTAGCTTAATAAGTTTTGGAAAAAAGAACCCTCTTTGACTCATTACTGTTAGGCATTGGCCATATTTATTTTTTACGTTTTTAAATAGATTTTTTACTTTGTTATAATAATTAGCTTAATAAGTTTTAAAAAGGAACTCCCCCACACTTACTGTTGTCTAAGCCTTTGCCACACTTTTTTTTGTTTTTAAATTAATTTAATTTTTACTTATTGTTAATTCGCTTCATGCATTGAAACAAAAACACCCCACTCATTTCAGTCTAGGTATAGGACAAATTTATCTTTTCATTATTACTTATATTAGGCTATTAACATTAGGCCTAGGCGTACTATTATTTCTAAACCGAAATAATAATAGCCTAATAAAAATAAGTGAACGTGTATTCTATTGTATGTTACTTGTTAGGTCTTATCTAACTGTTAACGTTAATATTTTTATTGTAAACTTGAATTAATGTAACAGGTTAGGCATTCAAAACAGGTGGGGGTCTCCTAACGTTAGGCCCAGTCCGAAATCGATTGTAATTTTCTGTTTTTTTTTTACAGTTTAAACTTAAGTTATAACATTAATACTAACGTTAACGTTATGGCATGTGGCAGACATAAACTAACTTTGGATAGGCTTGGCCCCGGCCTTCATTAATCTAATGTTTGCTCAAAAACGGACGAGTCCCAATCTTAGTTTAATTAGGAACGATAACTTGACCCACCAACACACATGAAACGACCGATTAAATGCATCGTTTCACGGCACCCCTTACGCGTGACACACGGTGTGCGTTGCGTTTACGTGAAACGTCAACATATCAAATTACAAAGTTTCCAAAAATCCAAAACGAGATTTGCAAAATGCTACCGTTAATAAATTGTTAGCTGTTACATTTTGACAGTTTTTCCATAAAAAATAAACTGGGAATCATTCTTATGATGAGAAAAATATTGGGAAAATCCGCTTAATCATTCATATTTAAGTGATTTTTCGGCTATGTTTTTAAAATTATTTTTCGCAGAGGTCGTTTGGGGTCGGATTATGTAAACAAAGAATAAAGTTGAATATTTACCGTGCGTACGCCGTCAAACATCAAAGAGTTGTGTCTTGAGTTTTAACTTTTGGCGCCTAAATTATTAACGATTTTGATTGGGTGTTGGGATTCTATAATTGGGTTTTGTTTATTCATGAGTTTTCCTTTCCCGCCTCTTTTGAGGGCTTCTTTTCGATTTGTTTGATTGGCATTTTTGAAAAATGCGAGGCGTTGTTACCCATTTTGGCCGCGCGAGGGCTCTGTGTTCCGCGCGTTGTTATTGAACTCCCGTCATAGGTTACGTAGTTGTTAATGCGCAAGCTCAAACTGGATCCCGGCGCCAGCGCGTCTGGTCACATACGCGAGGACCCTGCAATTCACAATTTGTTGTCATCACGATGGTTGTTTGGTTAACATCAGGCACTCCTTGGGCACTGTTAAACGCAAAATGGTAATATATGTTAAATAAATACCCAACAATTGATATAATATACCGATTTGATATAATCAACCATTTCAGACCATCTCAGTATCATATAATTGAGCTCTGCTTAGATCGAATTGTACAATATGAACCAATCAGAGTGAAAAAAAATGTTTATAAGTCACATGCTTGGTTTAAGTTCCATGAAAGCTTGTGCTTTTGTTTCAAAAAGTTTGTTTGTTTGCATCAAAAGTAAAGGACTGTGGTAATTTTACACAATCGGGACTGTTTAATGAATGTGGGATCTATTTGATGTCTTTTTCTTAAAGGGGGACTGACATCCTTTACTTAAGGCGTTTTGTAATAAAATATTGTTTTTGAGACCCACCTGTGTCAATTTAATCATTGATTTCTGAGTACAAGTATTTTAAAACAACGTTTGAAGTGTTTGGGGGAGGCAACCCCGCCCCATGGTGGAAGCTTCATTTGCATAATATATGTGACGTCGGGAAGATCCGATGTGTACATAATGTACATGTACATACATACGTTTCACACACGTAGCGTCGATTTCATTTCTTCCGTGATTTTTGTTTCCGGAACTAATAAAATGCCGGAAAGATGTGTTTCTGCAGGATGCAGCAACGCCACCAAAGACGGTGTTAGCCTTCATCTGTTCCCAAGTGACCCAAAATATCGCCGTATTTGTACGAGCAAAGTGGTCAGGTCCATCGGCTCACACAGTTTGTGCAGCGATCATTTTGAGCCGAGTTTTGAGCCGAATTTCTCTTCCCGACATGACGTCACGAACAGCTCCTCTGTGCATGGCGGGAACAACTAGTAAAAGTGGGGGGCATTTTTACAATGGTAAAATAACACTCTCAAAAACAATAAAAACACAAAACAAAAATTGTATTGATATTTTACTGATATAAAAGAATAAAACGATCACATATTTAACTGTTTGATTTAAATCCACGACAGTCCCCCTTTAACTGATGGTGGCGAAGTCACACACTTAGCAGTCTTAAACAATCATTTTCAAATGTTTTATCTTGGAAATTCTTCATGTGTGAATTATTATGAGTCAAACTACACTAAATATATTCAGTGATAAAGTCCCAAAATGTACGTTAGTTAGGAAAAGAAAAGGTTTACATAAGCATTGCTAACTTTCAATTAACCTTTTAACAGCAGTGTTTGTTTAATATAACGCTAGTCGTTTAAACATGTTTGAACAGTAGGCCTATGATTACATTACATTATGTATTTGCGATAAGTTGGTGGAGGATGAAAGTGAGAGAAACAAATTAAAGTAAAACAGAGGCATATCCCATTTTTCCAGTATGATAACTTTAGTTTAAAGTTATACTTAAAGGGGCAGCATTGCCACAATCAACAGGGCATGGAATTGGAGTGCTTTTTGTAGATTAACTCGGTGACTAAAAATAATTGCCCAAATAATGTCATATTACCGTTGCTGGTGCATAGTAATTCAGTGCAGTCGCACCGAAAGCCTTTAACAGTGTAAGCCTACTACAATTACAACAGCATATAGGGCCGGCCGGCCAGGTGTTCGAGTTTGTCAGACTAAATGTGTTACATTTTATAGTAATGTCACGGACAGGGGTAGGGTGGTGTGACCCTGTGTAATGGTAGTAAGCCAACCTGTGAAAAGTTGGATGCCCTCTTACAGGAAACGATTAATTAATAAAAACCAATAGGGCTACAATTTCCTTGATTAAGAATACACTGATCGAAATGATTTATTCAAGAAACAATATTGATCCTCAACAATAATTACAGAGACAATAATTTATGAGCTTTGGTTTTCACTCCGTGAACATATCAATATAAAACTGGAGGCATAGAGTTTGTTAAAAACAAACTCAGGGTGTTCGAGTGTGCCTAATATGACGTCATCACCTAAAGTTGTTAAAAGACAAGAGTTACTTCAGGAGATATGAGTTTTCATAATATGTAATATATATGTAATTAAAATACCACATTATGTTATACTGAATACATTAACTTCCGGTTCAATCATGTGACGTCATTCATACATACATTTTTCCCTCACAATATGGGTGCCAATTGCGCCAAATTTGGGAAAATTCTGTCTAATGTTTTCTCAAGATAGCAAAGGTGACTTTTTAAAACATGCCATTGTTTTTAAACTTGAACTTCCAGTTTTGATCGGAAGTAAGAGTCAATAAGGTCACGCCTTTGTATCAAATGTCGAGTCCTCCATGTTCTGTATGATTATGAAGGAATCAAGAAATTATCTATTGTGGTTCACAAGATATAAAAATAATTGTTTTATTATAATTAATTACGTAATAATTCATTAGATGACCTCACCATGATGTCACAACGTTACATGGAACTACATGTTAAGGTCTAACTATTTGTTAAGCTTTAAGGTTATTTGAACTCCGCAACTATGTTTTGACTACAAATAAATTTACAGATTATTATACAGTCCATTTTCGCAGTTTACAGAGCGCCTACGTTCGTACAGACAAGGTATAACAATGAAATGTAACATGGTGAACATATATTCATGAGCAATCTAACAGCCAATAAGAACAATATAAATTTGTTACAATGGAAATCTATCCAATCACGATGCGCAGAAAGAGGCAGGTGATCCTCAAACACTTCCTGGGCACATTGCCCACACAGCCATCATCGGCACCACTCGGTCTCACAGCTGTGAATAGAAAGTCTAAAAGTATAACAATAATAAACTTTGACTGGTGTAAAAATAGATCAAGAAGGATTGTACACTATGAGCTAGCATTAATTATCTAGAAACATCAACACTAAACTATCGATAACTGTCCAAAATGACACAATTATTCTTCTTCATGATCATGACAAAATAACATTAATAGTTTGGCTCAATTTCTGAGATGGAGGCTTTGTGATCTGTGATGTCATGAAACATTTTTGGAAAAGTTACTAGTCACTTTATGAATGAAGAAAAAACTAACTTTACAAACACCACAATAATACTTAAATGTTTAGGCCTTAATCTTTTTTATTTTTTGTTTTTTTATATAAATATCACAGACTAAAAATATAATGAAACATATCATTTTTTTATTGCAGAAATTAAAATGAAAAAACCTGCACTAACCATTTAGAACTTTGCTAGCCGGCTAACCAAAACCAATATTTAAAAATAAATACCCAACAATTTTGGGAAAAGGAACTAACCATTTTGTTATTCTAGACGCTTTTTCTGCCACATTGGTTATTAAACAGTCATTGTTGGAAGTTGTTGATGTTTTTCGTTTTAAAACTATACACATTATTCCATTTGCAAAATTAAATTTAATTAAGTTGATAAAATAATAAAAAGAAAAGAAATTGTTAATTTGACTGCATCAATCGCGAAAAGATGTGAAACATCATATTTCAAGATCAGGTAATTGAAGTCATGAATGCCAAAAACGATCTGTTAGAATTCAGTCTTAGATTTAGAACAAGCGTTAACAATTCCAAAACTGTACAAAAATAACAGCTTGAAATAAAGGACGATAGTGAAATTACCGTAAACTGTTTGGACACGAATGTCAGGCGATGTATTATATTCTAATTAGATACTGCTGTGTACAGTGAATGTAATACAGTGTATACAGTTTAAACACTGTATATGACTCTTGTCTGTCAAGGCCGTTCACACGCAATGGGCCGTACATATATAGTACTTCTGAAAAGTTGTTCACTTAAACTTCCGTTTTCGACCGGAAGGAGAGGTCAAATTGGGGTCATGTCTGTGTACGAAATGTGACATAGTTCAAGGTCTTTAAGACGATGTAAAGATTGTGAAAATATCTTCTGTAGTTCATGAGGTATGATTTTTTGAAATTTTCAACTTCCGGTTTCGACCGGAAGGAGAGGTCGGATTGGGGTCACGTCTGTGTACGAAATATCACATAATTAAAGATCTATAACATGGTGCAAACACTGAAAATGTCGTTTGTGGTTCATGAGATATGAATTTTTGAAAATATTAACCTTTGATTTAGTGTAATTCGATATCTGATGACCTCACTATGACGTCACAACTTAGTGTACAACTACATGTTAAGGTTTAGGTACAACTACATGTTAACGTCTAACTATGTGTGAAGTTTTAAGGTTCTGTGAACTCTGCAACTATCTTTGTCTCTGGATAAGTCTTATTGAGAAGAAGGGGAAAAAAACGAACAATATCAAGGTGTTCGCGCCGTAGCTCGAACACCTAATAATTCCAAGTGGTCGGGAGATATTCCAGTCTATAGGCCTAGAGCAGATCCAGTCTATAAATCTTAAGTCTATATATTACATGAAAAAAAGTATAGATACTGATGTCTGAAATATCTGGAACCGATATCTGGAATATAAAATCGGAAATAAGTATTGAATATCAATATGAAATCTGAAATATTGAACATTAAATCATATACTTTTAAATCCCCGAGCGCTACCGTACCATGAGCCGACGACCAATCACTCTCCGGTTCTGTCAGTTAAAACAGAATATCCTACGTGAAAGCATTCAGTAAACAGCCGTCGCGTATGAATGTCACATTGTCCATGTCATGTAAAAGTGTTCTAACACAAAGCGTAGCCAAACCAAAAATGGCAATAAAATGACACTTTTAGTACCGCATGGCACTAAAATTACCCAAAACAATGTTCTATAAACAATATTAGATTGATACAATGCGATTTTGGTGGGAAGTAGTTGATAATTCTGCAATAAAATGGGATTTTATTCACAGAAAGTTTCTCACGAAACCGGCACTTCTCGACCCAGCTAAAAGAGAGAGGGAGAGAGAGTTTGGTCACGTAAGCCACGGGCAAAGCGCTTCTAACTAAATTAATTCGCAGTCACTATTTAATTTTATATAAAATCCTAAACAAAGTGACAGCCTGATATTATCCACTAATTTTACTAATTGGTCTAACTAGCAAGAAGGATAATTAATACAGTTTAAATAAAGATATATTACTCCAAAGTAATTGAAAACTGGGACCACTTCTCATAGTCATATGAGCACGACTTAATGCGTACAGCGGCAGAGCGTAGATACAGGCAAATGAGTTTAAAGGAATTCACATAACTTAAAGTGACTACATGAAATGTCCATACCGCCACAGTAATACTATGTCGTATGTACATCGTGCACTTGCCTTGCCCAAACCTTGACCTTATTATCGTGATAGAAACGTCAGTGTCTGAATCCCTGAACGTAAGGCAAGTTTAATGCGCCGATTCACAATGCATAAAATGGTCTAGCCTTTTCAAGAAGTACGCCTCGGTTTAGCCTGAAGATCTGACGTCACGCTTTGAGCTAGCGTGAATAACGCCAGATCCTGGCTGTGCAGCCGCCATCTTTTTCCCGATGCTGAACTTTGACCTGGGTTCGTAGCTAGTGCGCTGGTAGCCTAATGAAATTTAAAAACATGTACATGTACATGTAGTTCATCCCGGTACGTACAGTAAAATGTTATGTATCCGGACATCCCGACATGTATCACGCACACGGTGTGTATGTACATGTACACATATGTACAATGTAGTGCGGTATGTCCGTAGTCTGCCGTAGGCCTATCGTTACAGACGGTAAGAATAATAATGATCCATGGTTATATCAAAATGTGAAAAGGGGAAGAATGCACAATATTGGAATGCAACGTTACATAATATTTACTGTTCATTATTTATTGAAAGAAGTTTTAACCCAACCGCCACAAACGTGTTTTAACGTTACTTTTGAGCTATGTTATGTTTTAAGTTAACGTTAGCAGACGACAAACAAATGGCCAACATCTTACTCGAGTGGATGTGCATACAAATGTCAAATGACACATAATTCATTGATCAAAATCTTCCAAAATATCTTCCAAAGTATCCTGCTGATATTTTGGCTTTCATCAGTAACGTTATCACTATCACTGTCAGTGTCATTGCAATCTGCTGCTATGACTCTAAAAGCCTTGATCAATTGTTCGTTAACGAAGATTGCTTTATCAAATCCGAATTTCTGGAGATGTTTGGTGATGATTACATTCAATGGTGATGCAATTATTATTCCTTTATCTTTATCCAAGTATGGAAGCATCTGAATGATAAAGTTTTCCCATAGCCTGTTGGAAGTGTTACGACTTAGTCATTTGCAGATGCTTTCAGAGCATCCACCTGCATAGACCTAAACATTGCGTATCTCTTTTCTGCCGGTAGAGTAGAATTTAAACGATACTGTAGAGTCCTAATTAAAGATAAATGTTTAAATGCATTTTGGAATTTATGTTCAAACTCAGAGACTAGGCCTATACTAACGTTAGGACTTGCCATTCTGAAGCTTCAACATCCACTCCCCGTAGATTCTCTCGTCGATTACGCACGCATCTAGCATCAGGAGCAGGCGGACCGGCACAATTGCCGCGCTGTTAATTTGCACCTACTGGAAAGTGAGTTTATGTTGTGCGTGAATTTGTTGTGTACATTTTTGATATTCGTGCGATGATGTCATGATGTAACTTTTGGACCAATCAGAAAACAGGGATGGAAGATCACGTCACGGCACAACGTATCCAATGAAATCCTTTGAGTGGTTCGCCATGATAGGATATAGACAGGGGACCAGTCTAGCCTCGGTTTGGCCTCGAAGACTGTAGAATTGATTGAAAATGGATTCCGCTTGATAAGTGTACTGCGTAGGGTGTATATGCAATATAAACAAAGCGTATGTGTAAATTTTTATAGTTATTTACAATGCATCAATAAATGAAATTATTTAAAGACCATACAAAATGGTAAATATTTTCAACCCTGTTTTAAAAAGTAAGTAATTTCAAGTAGGAATCATCAAAAATAAGACTTTCATTATTTTTATTTAACCCTTCAAAAAACCTATGAAAATGTACTTCGCCACTACCGCGAACCGACAGGCCAGAAACAAAAGCCGTCGAGGACACTTTCAGAGAGCCTATTTTGATGACGTACATTTACAGAGGGCGAACGCTACAACTGTTTACTGCGGTACGCTTTGTACACCGCGTACAGCTGCAAAAATAAGTTTATCAAATACGACTTCCGAAAGTGTTTTTGAAGTAGTACTGACCAATTGTGTTGTTCATCATCGAACTAATCCTCCAGCATCCATTCATGGGATGATCCTCCAGCAGCCTACTTAAGTAGCAGCATTTTCCAGAGTCCGGCATTCTCCTGAGGACGATCAGAGCATACTGATCGAAACGTCGAGTTGTACCCCAGTTCTTTTCAGAACTAATTACTACTCAATTGAGATTCCACATGGTGTCACCGCAATTAGTCTTACTGATACAGATTATACTGATGCCAAAGTTTGTGATATAAGTGACATAGAACTGTACAGGGTGTCCCCATAAAAAGTATACCGAGATAAAAATTACTGTAATGGCAAAACTACTTTATATATGGGAAAGAGAAATATATCTCTAGAAAGGGCAGAATGTCCTCTTTGCAATGGTATACAGCTTGTGATGTTATTGACACAGATGAGTGAACAAACTAGACAGATGTTAAGGGTACTGAAAGCAGGACTGTGACAAGTTTGCATATTTGAATAACATAGCTCAACCATGCAAGTGTGCAGAATACCAAATGCCTTTGCTTTTTCAACACATTCTTGAAAACAAGGAATGTACCTAAAACAATGTAATCTGCTTTGTTTTCGCTACTTACCTCAAAAGTTTAATGTGCAGGTTTTAAAAAATGTTTTTTGGACCTTTGTTATTCAAATATGCAAACTTGTCACAGTCCTGCTTTCAGTACCCTTAACATCTGTCTAATTTGTTCACTCATCTGTGTCAATAACATCACAAGCTGTATACCATTGCAAAGAGGACATTCTGCCCTTTCTAGAGATATATTTCTCTTTCCCATATATAAAGTAGTTTTGCCATTACAGTAATTTTTATCTCGGTATACTTTTTATGGGGACACCCTGTATATCAATTAAGCCCAGAATGGACGAAATCCGGACGAAATCCAGGCGAAAATGGCGAAGCCGAAGGAAGATCTCGAGTCCGGCATAAGCGCACATAATGGTACCCTATTTTTCTTGCTTTTTACGACCAAATATTCTAAGAGCAACCAAAGTTTTGAATGTCCAGTATTTGATTCGTTGAATTTTGTTATCAGGAATATTAATCTCACTGAAATATGTGTCCAAATTGTTGTTTTGTGCCGATAAAAAGTAATCCTTTGGTGACATTTCCGGTGGTGTCAACCAGACTAATAGTTTGACAATGGCCCAGCCCTGGTATTTATATGTATGTCCACACTGCACATGGAAACATTGTTCACGGGCGCACACACAATACATGAGTTGCACGTCAAGGGGAATCCCATACACATGCACATGTACAGCCACGGCAACGCGGCGGCAGCCAGACCGTTGTTTAGACGGTAAAAGACGTCATGTGCATGTACCTACATTTATAAATTTGTAATGTACATATGATGTCATGTACTTTTTTGTCTCAACTATTACGTAAAGGATAATACCCGAGGGCCATTCTTACCCACGAATGTAGCAGTACCGAAGGTATGTATTAACCGACTTAACTTCCTCCTGTGACGTAGTATCATTGTTTACTTCGCTCCATTATTTTGCACGAATGGAGCAACATAGGGGGATTGTAGGGGTGTTACGTAATAAACGGGATTAGTACAACTCATATTCATTGTTAAAGAATATGGTGTTCCTCCACTCTATAGGTGGGTATATAAACGGCGTTTATTCAGACGTTTCATTTGTTAGTGGATGTAGCAGTCGCAGTAACATGTATAGCGATAGTGATAGCGATTTTGTTTTAACCTAGAATACGTTTAGGGAGTCTTACCAGGCAGCGGTGAATATTATGAGGAATGAGATTCTTCCGACTTTTGTCGGAAATCCGACCTTAGTCGGAAATCCGACCTTACGATTTTGAAAATCCAACTTTAAAATTCAGTTCCGACTTTCCGCCTTGGCCGTTTTATTTTTAGAAATCGTTTTTTAAAATATTTTACACCAAAGTGTAATTTGTTAATAAATAGTTAAATAAAGAGATGAATTTGATTTAAAACAATTCTATTTTCTGCTTACTTGTCATTTCATAATATGTCTGTGTTTTTAATCTAAGTTCTGTTTTTAACGAAAACGTTCACCTCGACCGTGCGGTTTCTGGGCTGCGTTCGTGATCGCTATCATGGCCCAATGCAATTTCATGGCCGGCTCTGCTTACTGCGTCATTCGGCGCAAACGAGCACCATTCTACGCTTAATACGACTGATACGAGGACGGAGCCTGAAGCCGGAGCCCAAGCCGTTTACTGAGTTTACCGTTGCAATTGATTCTGCTTTACGTGTTTTGAATAGGCCTAATACTCCTTCCTTCATTGGCAGTCATGTCGTTTAAACAAAGTATTGTAAATCGTGAAGGCAGTGACACTAAGGAAATCGACAAGGGAGTAATAAATCCGTGGAAATGGGAATGGCTTGAGGTGAAAGTTTATCTTATCTGAATTCATCCGGAAACTGAGAGAGCCAGGCAAAGCGTTATGTATTTGGTGTAATGCCATACTCAACTACGGTGGAAGGGGAAAGCCAGTGCTCCTAAATCATGCCTGCATTCTCAAACACAAATCACAGATCAAGATTCGAAAGACGAATTATCGTCTACCTGGTGAGATATTCCATTTACGTCTGCACTTGGCTGTTTGTTTCTCTTTAAGATTCGTTAATCATGTAATAATTACTACATTATTTCAAAATTAAAGTGTAAATACCATCACATAATGTGAAGAGTCAATCAGTGGTTATTTTTAAACGTATTTTTTATTTAATTTTTTTTGAGGGAAGAATATGGATGAAACATTGTCTTTGGTTGGGCATCATTCTAAGTACATGGTCCATTCAGAAATTTATTCCAAGTTAATTGTGCTATATGTGGGGATAAATTGCCACATAAACATAGATACACATAGGTACATGTACAGGGGCACCTAGATTTAATTTGTAGGCCCAACATTGACGTAGTCAAAAGTGAAGACTCCATTTTATTCTTCAGGCTGAAAACAGTGTTGCTATAAATGTCACATGAATTGATTTTTTTCCCTGATCACTGAACATTTATTCTTCAATAATCTTTATTCTACTTTTCTTTGCAGCTGACATGATGACATGCTCTCAATCTCAGCAACAGACAAGGAAGGAACAGCCATATGGTCTCCATCCATTCTTCAAGCGTTTCTCTGCCATCTCTACACCACCACCACCACCAACGCCAAAGTCTGCTGTACCAGTAAAAGATCGAAAGACCAACTTTGAGGCCATGTTGCTTTGTTTCATCGCTGAAAACAATTTGCCTTTTACTTTGGCACCCAAGGTCACCAATCTCGCAAAAGAGTTTGCCAAGGATCCAAACCACTCAGCCAACTCTCCGTTGACCGCACTTCTGCTTCATATAAGATGAGACTTGGTGTTGGAAGATAATTCAAAGAAAAAGTTACTGCTGAATTACAGACAAGTCCTTTCTCATTGAACATTAAGCTGTCTAATGTTGTCAGTGACTTGTGCGAGGAAGTGGGTATCGTACAAAACACTAACTTAGAGCTAGTGCAGCGACTAGGATGTACGACAACGAGGTCGACGAACAGATAATTTGTGAAGTTACTAGACACAAATCAAACGCGGTACGGCGTTACAAACGTAGCAGCGACAAACTGAAACGTTAAGTTAATTGTGTGGTGCAGGGTATGCCGTCGGGGGATCTGGAGGAGACAAGACAATATAAGACATCGGCTTCATCGTCCAGTAAGTCGGTAAGACATGAGGATCGGAAAAGAAGCATAACATTGACTCTTAATTTGAAGTTGTAGGGCAAGACCATATGCTGCTCTTGTAAAAAATCTCAAGCAATTGCGAAAGTTTTCTTAGGTAAATCTTATATATTTTAAATGATAACTAGCTGTTTACCCGATTTACAGATCTGATGTAGTCCTGACAACTGCTACGTAGACAATTTGAGAAGGGGAGCACAATTTAGGGAGCACAGTTATGGGGAATAAGAGGTAGAGATAGTTGGTTTGAATACAAATTAATGATACAGATATCAGTGGTTAAAATTTGTATGTAAAAGATACTTGTTTATTGGCAACTTGATGGCAGTAAATCATGGAAGATATAGTTTTAAAAAAAAACATGTTATTTTATAAAATAAAATAAAAAGTTGTGATTATATGATGTTTCTTTGGCAAGGTTCTGTGAAAGAGTGATGATGGTAAATGTAGAAGCAGTTGTTTGTTTTGTTGGTTAAGTGAAGTGTTATCCGGAAAACTGAAATTGGAGGGGCTCTTTGTCTAGATGGGGTGGGTGGGGTCGAATCTGAGGTTGTTGATTTGTCAGGAAGAGGGAAGTTAGCCTACGAGATTTCAAGGTGTATGTTTTAGTGTGCCTAAAGTGCTAAACGATCTATAAAATATAAGGGTTATTTTTTGAAACCGGATATCGCCAAAATTAGGCTGTGTATATTCTTTCTATTCTCAGTAAGCTATTCCAGAATTCACTCTGCAAGCTGAAAAAATGAAAATGGGCTGACTTACCTGGTGTGTGTTGTGTGTGGTTACAGCATACGTTTGTACTACGATTACTGTAGCCAGGCACCGCTTGGTAGCATGCGTGTGCTTGTATGGCGCGTGTGTGGTACCATGCACACCGTCAGACACATGTACAGATTTTTTTGTGCAGGATAAGAAAGGCCGCACGGAATTTCACTTTGCCATACTGGGAAACCGCACACACGCTGAGCACATATCTTTTTTTAACGCACGATAAGAAAGGTTGCACAGCTTGCAACTCTTCCGTAACTGGGAAAACAACGCCCCTGTGTATGGGCGTCACAGACAGACGGACAGAAAACACCGTCCTCTTTTTATAATATAGATTATTGTATTTTAAGTAATGTCCGAAACAATTTTATCGAACTTGTGAAATTTTACATTTTACAAACTTAGTTTCTGACATGTGTTCAATATGTACATATGTACACTTGTTTTATTTATGCTTTGAATGTTTAAGTAAAACGTTGCATTTCACTCCATTATGATGTAAATATTGTGTTTTGTTACACCTATTTTGTACGAATCTTTCCCTCCATTATTTTGCACGAATGGAGCGATAAGGGCACTTTACTGTCCTCGTCGCTCCATTCGTGCAAAATAATGGAGCGATGGAACAATGGGACGACGTCACAGGAGGTTAAATACATGTACAACTTTCTATTATTTGCTGTCACATGGAGTATTGTGTGTATGAACAGTTTATACTACTGATAGATGCAGCATTCGTGAAAGTAAATTTTTAATTTTTATTTTATTTATGTTGCTCATATTTAAAGGAGTTAAATTTGACTGCACATAGTCGGTGATCTAACCCATTGCCCAAAACTATGTACATCATTTTGAAACTATATAAGTGGCATTTGATAAGCCTGCATTGACCGTTTATAAACTGATCGTGATTTTATGATTAGATAATTAAACATTGAAATATGTTTTTGACTCCATGGTTGACTGAATATTGGAACTTTGCAAATAGATGTTGGATATCATGATCTATAAAGAATTTGATATTTGTATACATGTTTGATATTGGTCAATCAGACATAAGGATAATTCACCATGCTGAATCATATGCAATTTTTATTATTCGTTATTTTTCTTGCATCGCCTAGCAACGAGTTTGCCCTGCACTTCTGGTGTGGTGGCATCCCTCATTCCACACCCCACTCGTCTGGTCCACTCGTCCAGTCCTGTTAAATTCCAATTCTGTGTGAATTAATTCGCCCCCTCGCTCATTAAGCAAGGCAAAGCCTACACCAAACCGTGCCAACTGCTTGACAGCATAATTCTCCAACAAGTGCATCTTTGAGGAAATGGATAATTCAGGAAAGGTAAGCCTGAATGTCGTCATGAAGCTTTGTATACACATATCAGGCTTGTCATTTGACATGTATGTTGATATTAGCTTATAGTTCTACCAATAAATAACTAAACCTAATGAATATAAATTTACTTACCGATGCGTTTCAAGTCTTCGTTTCAAGCAAACTTGAGGAATATGTTCTCAAATTGCTCCTTGACAATGTGAAGCTTCTCGAATAAGTTCATGGTGTCGCATTGCAGGTATCTTCACGGGCCATGCCTTGTACAACTTGGCGAGGAGCTGATGTCGGAGATGTACGGTGATAACTTGAACCTGTTGAAGCAGTAGCAGAAATGACCATAACAATAAGCTTAGGCCCGTTTCAAACGTCGCGCTCTTGCCGAGTCGAATTCAAATAATCCGATTTTTTTCCCGATTCGACACAGCAGGAGCGCGACGTTTGAAACCACTTTTCGAATTCGGCGCGGCAGAGGCACTTGGCTCGACAGGCCCTGCCGTGCTATGTTGCAAAGTTCGGCAGAAGCACGGCTTGGTTTCAAACGTCGCGCTATAGCCGTGTTGAATCGAAATAAATTCCTATCTGGCGCAGCAAATTGAGAATACGCATGCGCAGTTCTTTACGAGAGGAATGAAATCCAAACAAACGTGCACAGTTTCTCGTCGGTCCGCCATTTTGTATGTATTTAAAACAAGTTGGGACTTTCAATTAAGTTCGACGTTTGAAACCACTGCCGCGCCAATGCCGCGCTATTGCCGAACTCAAATGATTTTAATTCGACTCGGCAAGAGCGCGACGTTTGAAACGGGCCTTACTTTACATTATTATTTAACAGATACAATTGTTTTGATTTTATATTTTTCAGGAACAATGTGCAGTGATAATACAGATATTCAAAAAGGTGAACAGTAAATTCACCTTAAATTCTTCCTTGTAGATACAAAAGCATCCTCGTATGTCAATGATAGGCAATTTTTACAAATGTAAACAATATACTCAATCTTCACCTTAAACAAAATGGAGATAGGGCCTACATATAGATCTACATAATAGGTGTTGCATAGGTCCTTTAAACCCAGTGAAATAAACGCGCACATCAAAACAAACCAGTAGACATAACAAAATAAAACTAAAGAAAAACTGCTCATGAAAAAATTGAAGATATTCTGGATCTGGATCTGGATTGTTATACTCCGTAAAAGCGGTAAATCCGCATTACTACAGAGTGTTGACTTGACCGACTAGTTTGTGTTGTGGGTTGTGGTTTCGTTCAGGTGTTTAACAAGTCCGGTTTTGAAGCTGGTTAGCTTTGTTTGATCGAGTAGATGGTGTGGTAAATCGTTCCAAATTTTAGTAGTCCATGGAAAAAAATTAAATTCAAGAGTTTTGGTCTTTGTTTGCGGTCGTTGGTAGGAGAGGGTCGTGGGTCTTTTTTAATCTGCATTGAGGCTTAGTGAGGTAGTTCTGCCATTTAATATCAACGAGGTTGTGGGTCATTTTGAATAACATGGTGAGCCTAGTAACCTTCCTCCTGGTATCTAAACTTGGCCAACTCAATGAACTTAGCATGGCAGTAACGCTAGAATCTCTCGAGTAGTCGTTTTGACACAGCCTAGCTGCTGATCTTTGGATTTTGTCGAGAGTGTGTTTCTTGTTTGGTATATGGAAACCAAGCAGCTGTGCCATACTCTAGTTTAGGCTGGACAAGGGACAACCAAAGTCTTGATTTTATATCAGTCGAGCAACATTTAAAATTCCTACGGATCACCCCCAGGGTCTTTTTACAGCTATTTGTAACATTATTTATATGAGTTTTCCATGTTAGATTACTGTCAAATATGATACCAAGATAAGAGTGAGAATCAGTTATGTCCATGGTGTTGCCACAAAGTTTGTATGGAGTAATGTTGGGGGTCTTTTTAGATGTGAAGTGCATTGTGTAACATTTATTTGTATTAAATTTCATTTGCCAGTCTAATCCCCACTTACTGAGAGCGTCCAAGTCACGTTGAAAAATGATAGGATCGTCTGGATTATTTAATTCTCTATACACAAGGGCATCGGCAGCAAATAGATGTAGATTAAAAAACATAATGGTCCTATGACCGTACCCTGTGGCACACTGGATGTGACATCAACTGCTGAAGACAACTTCCCATCAAGACTAACTCTTTGCTTGCGTAAGGTGAGAATTGTTTTTGTCCACCCATGGATTTTCCTTGTTATGCCATAATGCTGAAGCTTTTTTAGAAGACGTGAATGTGGAACCCGGTCGAAGGCTTTAGAAAAATCGAGGAAAACTGCATCTGCTTGTTTGTTCTTTTCGAAGGATGCAGCCAAGTCACTAGTTGCTAAAATCAACTGAGTGTCACAACCTCTTCTCCTTCTAAAGCCATGTTGCGAGTCATTTAAAATGTTGAACCGGTCAAGATGAAACATAATATGTGAAGTGAGAATGTGTTCAAGAATCTTGCAACATATGGATGTAAGTGCAATAGGACGATAATTACTAGCAGAATTACGGTTACCCTTTTGAAAATCGGTGATACATGAGCCAGTCTGATGGCAGTTTACCTGTACTTAAACTCTGAGTAAAAATTGAAGTGAGAATGGGGGCCAACTCAGTCGCGCACTCCTTTAGTATCCTTGCGGAGATCTGGTCAGGGCCAGATGCTTTATTTGGTTGGAGATCTTCAAGAAGTTTCCGAACACCGTCTTTGGAAATTTCAATTTCAGAAATGTCAGGGGTGGGGTTTCCATCCATGTCTGGGATATTTTTGTGTCTTCTTGAGTATAAACTGATTGAAAATAATTGTTTCGAATTTCAGCTTTTTCTTGACTGTCATTTGTAGAATGGTTATTATGTTTTAATGGTGGAATACCACCACTGTCGACTCGTTTTGCTTTAACCATCTTCCACAATTTCTTTGTTCTGATGGAAATTTTCACTCATGTTGGAACTAATGTATTTAGTCTGGGCATGTGTAAG
Source organism: Zoroaster sp. YZ-2022 (assembly GCA_029582265.1). Classification (NCBI taxonomy): domain Eukaryota; kingdom Metazoa; phylum Echinodermata; class Asteroidea; order Forcipulatida; family Zoroasteridae; genus Zoroaster; species Zoroaster sp. YZ-2022. The sequence continues at coordinate 105,513,657 of CM055816.1, read as the reverse complement.
TTCTTTTTTTTATACATGGTGCGGTATTCTTTTTTGTCTTGTTCAAGTGTTGATTTGCGTTGTTTATTATAGAGTCGGTGTAACTTCCTGTTCATACGTTTATGTCTGGCATTGTACCAAGGTAAGTTGTGTCTTGATGTTGTGAATTTTGTTGGAATGTGAGTTTCCATGAGTGTTTTGAGTTTGTAAGTGAAAGTTGGATGAGTGTATGACCGAAAATAAGAAGATCAGTTTTTAATGCTGCTATATTACCCTTCGAGTATTGAAAAATATTGCGTCTAGTGGAACTAATAATATTTGGCTTTAATGTTACTGTATATTCTGACTATGTCATGATCCCCAATACCTGGGATTGTATCTATGCTATTTATCAGTGTAGGGTTTGAGACAAGAAATAAATCAAGAATATTATTTTCCCTAGTTGGAATTTTGACCATTTGCTCAAGTTGGAAATGTGTGCACATGTCTAGGAAAGTATTGCATTGTGTTTTGATGCTACTACCTGGGTTTATGGTTTGGTTTTCCCATTTTATGTCCCTAAGATTGAAATCCCCTCCCAGCCATATTTGGTTATGGTGTGAGTGATGAGTGTAAAGTTTTGTGAGTGAGTCTTCAAGTTGGTGTAGTGAGTTGGGTTATAATAGGCTCCAACATAAATAGGTTTGTCTTTGTTCATGTCAATTTTAATCCAAGTGAGTTCTGCGTCTGCGTCAAGATCACTGAGGTGTTGCGCTGGTAGGTTTTTAACAGCTATGAGTACACCTCCGTAACCATCCAGACGATCTTTCCTGAATATGGAATAGTTTGACGGAAAGAGTTCACAATTTTGTATACTATTATTAAGCCATGTTTCTGTTGCGATGAGGATGTCCGGCCCCTCAGTGCCAATTAACGCCTGGAGTTCAGGGATCTTCCCTTTAAGACTTCTGAAATTTATGTTGAGGATCTTAAGTGGTCCTTTGATATGTGGTTTGGTATTTTCATTTTTGGAGTTTTCGTCTGTGTGAGAACTATTGTTTTCAGAACAGGTGTCGTTTGTTCTAGTCTGTGTGATTGAACCAACATGTGAGTCTAGGTCACTAAGTGTTTCTGAATTAGTGTGAGTGTTTGAACCGGTGTGAGTGTGTGCTTCCTCGGGTTGAAAGGCTGAGGCCAATCGGTCTATCGTGATCCATGGAGAAGTAGACTCCGAATCCCTGGCAGGTTTACTTTTAGTTTTCCTAGGCCTTGGAAGTCTGACACTATCTGGTGTATTGCTAATGCATGTATGTGGTGGAGGAAGAGGTTTGCCTGCAAATACAATGGCAACTACTGAATCACCAAGTTATTCACACTGGTTAGTGCATTCAAAATCGTGAACCATGGAGTATGAGTAATTAAAGTTTAAAATATCACAAGATGGACAATGCCACACAAAGTCTTCTTGATTGACAAAGGTGACGTATTCCACATCACTAACTTCCCCACATTGGGTGTGGGTCCATAAGCCACAGGTGTCACAACTGAGTGTACGGTGGTTGTCAAGTACATCGTCTCCACATATGGTACATGGAAACTTTGGTTGACGTTTCCTTCTAGGTTTCTTACACTTTGGTTTGGTTTGCGGTCCTGGGTGGGGGTGGATATCCCCACACAATCCCAAAAGAGACATAATAGATACAGCCAAGTTTAATTTACCAACCCTTGCATTAAATTTGAAATTTACAAGCGTGGAGGAATAAAAAACCCTAGATGCAATAAACTGTTTGTTCAGTTTAGATGATGTGTAAATCAATGACAATATATCAAATTGTAGACTATGGGAGTCTACCTAGAAGACTATGGGAGTTTACCACATTCCAAACATTTCTTCTTACATATGGCATTAAAAGCACCATTTGTATGTGAATGGGTAAGAATGTGTTGATTTGGCACAGCGTGTACCATGGTTTGGCCCAGGTGACCTTTCTGCTTAAGCCATATACAAGAAATAAACAGAATCATCGAGCACAGAGTATGCAAGAAACCCATTATGTCAGTGTGTACTCAGATTAAAAACAATAAAACAAATACTTACCAGTGTGGTGACTGGTGAGTCCCTCAATTTTTTAATATAGTGGTACAGGAATTATAATGAGTATGTATTCATGCAAGTACAGTGAGTATCTACGATATTTATTTATTGTGTGACTGTTCAAGTGTCCAGCCACAAGCCAAAGGAGCCCTACACAACCGTTAAAAGAAATACAAAATGGCGACCAGAAAAAGAATCAAATGGAGGACAAAAATGCACAACAGGCCTACTTGTATCTTCTTAGTTAAAAGACATCAATAGCATCAAGCAAAACCAAAAGAGCCCTACAAGACCATAAAGATACAAAATAGTGACCAGAATCAAATACTGCACAAAATACACCAAAAGACAACTGCACAAAGGACAACAATATTGAAGATGAAATAACGCAGAGGAGCCCTACCGTAAAAATACAAAATGGCGACCAGAATCAATTACTGCACAAAATCCGAGACTAAATCTAAAATACCTATTCCGTCTCAAGACAAAATGTACAATACTTAGTTAAAAAGATATCAATAACATTAAGAATTTCCGCGACGGAAAGCCTCTGAGTGTAATAATAGCTCAGTTCAATACCAGGTGTAGGCCTATATGCCCAGGAATGTATGGATTTACACCATGAATGACATCTCATCGTATGTCAATAACAGCAGATCCATCATGTAGTTGGCTAGTACAGTCAATCATGTTGTCAGCTTGCCAATATTAAAAAATGTTAACAATAAGGCATACCCATGGGACAGACTTCATATTAAAATTAAAATGTAAAGTGTGATTTTTGTTGTTGTATATGTTTTATTTTTCTCCAGATATAACATAAAGCTCTGAGAGGATACTTAGTTGCATCAAGCACGAATTTAAGTTTAAATTGAATAAAGACACATCGTGGTCACCGAACAATGATCAAAGTAAAGCCTGTTTCGATCGTGTTTGCATTGTTATTGGAGGCCGCTATTTATGGGATGTAACCATCAGCCAAGGGGAAAAATAGCGCTAGCCTCAACAGCTTGAACAAAGTTGAAGTTAACAATGCAAAATGTATATCAACAAAACCTGTCAACTCAAATTACATTAGCAAACAATTCAATAAACTAAAAGCTATAACTTTAATAATATTGGATACATCAAGAGCCAGAAAATCTTATAAAGAGTGACACTTTTGGTTTTCATGTACACAACTTCATAGGCTTGTGTCGAAAATACAGTGGGCATTCGCATTTCATATAAAAGAAAATTTTGTTGTGTATTATTTCTTTTTAAGTTTGTTTAGACACTCCAATTTGATGCCAAGTAGTGGTATGCATCAAATTTAGTAAAATGTTTCCTAGTAAATAAAAATGGATACTAAAAATCGGAATGCATTCTCACTATTTTCTGGTTAGCGAAAATATTGATTCACAGTGCATTTTTTTTTGCCAACAATTTCAATCTTGTTCCGGTTGACTTTAATAAATACATGCCATGTGAATACCCTCTTGTATAATGTTGTAAAAATGCATTACATTGTATATACTGCCCTTTTCACTTATCTTGTCAAACCATGACCTTATCTCGTTACGAACGTCATTGTTTGAATCTCTGAACGCAAGGAAAGTTTAATACGTATATATCACGAATGAAATATAAATGGCCAGTCTAATTGCAATAAGTACAGAATGCTGCATGCTGTTCTTGTACATGTAATAGTAACTATGACTAGACTGTATGCAGTGAAGGCAATTTTCTTTTACATTACGGAATTGTTTCTCTAGTTTTTGGAATAGAAAATTTAAAAATTAAAAAACTGATTGAGGGTGCCCTTATTTTTCGTTTTGTATTACCCTCGGAAACTTTTATTTTGCGGCGGTGATAGCTAACCGCACAGCTAACGTTAGGACTTGGATTACTGTACATACACGATATCGTCCATGTCTTGAACGTATTGTAACGTGGTTTATTTCCTGGGTTTTCCTTACTTTCTGTTGCAAAACGCCTGACAGAAAAGTACCAGAGAGCAATCAGATTATTTAACCATTACATTAACTACTGCTTTATTAACTCTCAAAACACGTCTTGTCACAACAAGCTTTTTTTTTTCAAACTCTGCCCATATCCTACACGACTGCCTATAACAAGGCGGAAACAATTTTTACAGTGACGCCAATTCAGGCCATTCATGAAACTTCCGGAGTCAGTTCAACAAGAGTTCATAACTAGCGATCCATTGTTCCATGCTCCGGCGGCAGTCTGGAAAGTCCCGGCGGCTGTCTGGAATGTCCCGGCGGCAGTCTGGAAAGTTCCCCAGCGGCCGTCTGGACAGTACCGGCGGCACCGTCACAAAACTACATTATGTCACATTATCCTCCCCATACTCCAGAATATGGCATTCAAAAACAAAATAACTTCAAGAAAACACGAAATGTTCAACAACAACAAAAACTGTCACAGTTCCTCTTTTTACTCGACGTCAGGCCGGTGGAACTCCGGCGGAGGGTCAGTTCGCATGAGTCCCGAAGTGTGAATAGTGCGGGCGTTGTACCACTGGCCGTTGTCGTAGACTTGCATCCCGCTGCGATTGCCAGTGGTGGACCAAGCAGCCCACTGGTCTCTGTCTAGAGCAGCAGATGTACGGTGACCGGTGCCGTGCCCTGCACTTCGCAGATGCCGGAGGAGATACTCTCTCGATCTCCGCCAGTAGTTATTCTCACAACCCCCGCAGGGATATCTTGGTGGTCCGTGAGCCGACTGCTCATGACGTCTCCTCCCAGATGCGGAGGCATACTGCCCACCACATACCCCGCAGCGAAACTCTCCCCCTTGACTCATTGTTATGTGTTGACCCGTTGATGCCTTGTGTGTCACTGATGGTTTATCTTGAATAAAATCACGTTCAGATCCACGTGCAGTCACCCGCTGAATGAAGCGTGCAGGCTTCCGTACCGCTCTGCCGCACCTAGTCCGTGCGGGAGTTGCATTCATGCAGGGCACACCGGCGGGCTTGTCCGCACCGGCGGGCTTGTCCGCACCGGCGGCCTCGTCCGCACCGGCGGGGCTATCTGCACTGGAGAAGTCATTAGTCATCTCGACAGTCTCACTTGGGAAGAGAGCGGCTCTCCGAAACCCGCAGTCTTCGCTCGTTACTCCCACACATGGCTTTAATCTGTCCGCATGCACCACTTGGGGCCTTGCACGAGGACTTATCTTTATGCGATACACAACATTTGAAAGCCTGGCAATGATTACGTAGGGACCAGTCCACGTCAGGCTTAATTTCGGTGATCTTCCCTTTTTCCTGGCTTTGCAGTGCAACCACACTACTGCCCCTTGGTCATAAAGTTGCCTTTTTACGTCTCGGTCGTAGTGTTTCTTCTGTTTCCGCATCTGTGTTCCTACAGTGTCCCTGGCAACTTCATGAGCGAGTCTCAGGCGATCTTGCAATTTCTTGGCATAGGCGGTGTTTACAGTGGGCTCTTCCGGGACTCCAGTCCCCACAAGGAGATCCACTGGCATCGATACCTCACGACCCAACATCATTGCATTTGGAGTTTCTTTGGTTGTTTCATGTTCGGATGACCTGTAGGCCATCATGAGTAAGGCTAAGTGTTCATCCCAATCTGTTTGTGACTTATCCACCCAGAGACTGAGCATGTTTTCAATGGTTCGGTTAAATCTTTCGATCATCCCGTCGGACCGGGGATGGTAGGGTGTGGTCCGCGTTTTGGTAATCCCCAGTAGTGAACACATCTCTCTGAAGACTGACGACTCGAACTCACGTCCCTGGTCCGAATGGAGTTCGAGAGGAACCCCAAACCTGGCTACAAATTCCTCCACGAGCTTAGTCGCGACTGTGGGTGCACAGTGGTCCGGAATTGGGTAACATTCTGTCCATCTGGTGAAATAGTCTCCACACGGCTGTTTCAGCTCCATAGGCCGTGCGTAATAAAGTGTCCACTGTGCGGTTGTTGGTTTTTCGTCACTCAAATAATGAAACGTGACGTCACTTAGCTAGCTTCGTTAACATTGCGATTCACGTTCAGAAAAAAAGAACGTTAACAAACTCAACTTCCGACCAAAATTCCACTCTTACAACCCAAGACTATCATTTTTGAATGCCAATATCGATGAGCCGTTAAAAGTTATATACTTTTTTGCCGTCGTTGATTTTTTTCTTCAATGGAATTAAACATTTGAGAAGATTTGTGTGTGTAAATAGCGTCGCGAAATGGTCAATAAAAGTAATATCACTTGAATTATATAACGTTGGGAAATGATTACTTTTTTATTGATCTGAATTTTTTAAATGGAAAATGAAGACGCATTCATTTAGAAAACTACATATTTCATATCTTTTAGCTTGTTTGATTCGTGGGCAATGACGGAAATTTTTAATATAAACGACGTTTTCAGTCCTAAAATACGGGTCGTGTGCTTACGTGAATCTACACAGTGCGCGACTAGTCTGCATCATGTGTGTGTATAGTCGTACTATAGCGCGCGTGTACGTATGTACCGTACATGTACACATACATACAAATCGCGCGAATATTGAACACTAATAATCACAGTACATATACAATACACACACGTTGAGTACATGTATTTTACATACAATACATGCACGTTAACGAATAGTTTTTCATTGTTACATCAAATCTCTAGAAAATCTTTCATTGTTCAGGGCCTATTTACTTACATTTTGGGGTCCATGTATCTAAAAATGCAATATAAAAATAAAGGGAATGTACAACATTGGTATTTGGTACTAACATACATGTACATGTCCATCACTGTAAAAAATATAAACAAAAACTGTTACATGTTTTTTGTTTTTTTTTCGTTTTTGACAACGATTCCTCTTTTCTCTAACATGAAAACCCAATCATTTCTCAGGATGACTGATTTATAGGTTTTTAGATTTACCATTGTTGTAACTTCCCTTTACAGCAATTTCATGGTACAGTTTTACACATACGGTACAATAAATAAGTCATGGGAGTAGTTTGGATTCACATCTTCTTACATTTATTTCAAATTTTCTTTTCCTAGCTAATTTTTAAAAAGGAATCACAGCCCTATAATATTTTCTCTGGCAACATTGTCACATGTTAATTTTGAGATGTTTGGTAGAGATGGGTACAATCTTTATATTCACATGTCATATCTGTCATACCTCAGTCTAGTCTGCAGTCGTTATGTGAATATAACTTTCAGGTACTGAACAGTGCATAAACCCTTTATTTTCAAACAATACATCATAAATTAACAGGGCTATGCAAGTTTAATCACATTTAGTGCTTACATTTTTGATATCACAAAAGTTGTTTCACCCAGCCCACACAAAACAAGTTCATGGGTATACCTATAAACTAAGCAGCACTGATATTGGGCCTAGGTGAGTACACAGAAAAATATTTTCAAGAATATTTTGAATCATAACAATGATGTACTGATGAACAGTGTTTAGCTCCAAAAGGATGAAAAATAAGAGAGCAGAGCCCTAGATGCAAATCAGGCCTTGGCAATGATGATTAACTTGAACGTCATAGTGCATTGATTTAGGACAGGTTTAGTTCAAGTGTTTGCAGATGTATGCGACATCATGTTTATCATTCATATCCTGTTTTTACACAGAAATCCTGCGCAATAGTACGGATATTGTTCAGTTTTTCCTACACTCAAGATATTACAATTGTTCAACTCCTTGACTCCATGCTGTTTTGACACAGACATTGTACTCCTGATTTACTGAATTTACTGAAGTTTCTCTAGAATCAACATCGGCCCAAAGCTACATCTGCATATATGTATAAAGTAGAAATTGGTCTACTGGAGGTGCCGTAAGGTGGCAAGCTGGTACATACTGAATTCAACATGGCAGGATGTGAAGTTCACGGAATGAAAGATCCTCTGCAAAAGTTGTTAAGTATCATGCTGTGCCATCACACCACCACAATACCAGGAATAAGGGCATGCATAAAGATCTGTCAAAAATAAGAAAAAACATTGTTTACACATATTTACATGTATGTATACATACATGGGATGCACTACCTGTGTATTATTTGTGTTTTTCATTGTTACATCAAATCTCAGGGCATATTTACTTACATTTTGTGGTCCATGTATCTAAAATGCAATATAAAAAATAAAGGGAATGTACAACATTGGTATTTGGTACTAACACACATCCTTGTAAAAAATATAAATAAAAACTGTTACATGTTTTTTTCCCCGTTTTTGACAACAATTCCTCTTTTCTCTAACATGAAAACCAAATAATTTCTCAGGATTGATTTATAGGTTTTTAGATTTACCTTGGTTGTAACTTCCCTTTACAGCAATTTCATGGTACAGTTTTACACATACAAAGAGTTTGCTACTTAAAACAATAAAAATATCTGTAAAGTCTGTTCATTTCTAACCCATTGCCAGACTGTTTCCTAACATGACATAACTCTTACCTTTGCAACTAATCCTACTGTTTGCAATGTTCCCCATACAGTGATCAAACCATCGCCACACCAGAATTGAGGGCATTCCATCTAGGAAGATCAGCTGTGAAAAGAAAATTAAACTCAAAATAAGCATGTTTTATTTTGTTGTATTCAAAACCATTTTATGATTTTCATGTGATCACAAATTCTGAAAAGTATCATAAATGATCATAAATTTCATGATTAAGTAAGACTAATTACGGTGACACCATGTGAAATTCTCTATTGAGTAGTAAATCCTGAGGACGATCAGAGCATACTGATCGAAATGTCAAGTTGTAATCTCCAGTTCTTTTCAGAACTAATTACTACTCACTAGAGTGTTTCACATGGTGTCACTGCAATTAGTCTTACTTATCATCTTCACCATGCAAAGCTACAAGTTTTCCCTAAATGTCAATCATGATTGTTGTAAATATTATTAGTGTCAACCAAAATTATTTAAAATGTACCTTTGCTAATAAACTCAGACTTGTCAGAGAATATTGCGACATACATAATTTACAAAGTACCTGCATGTATTATACATGCATGACATTGGTAGACATGTCCAGCTGTACTAATGTTTTCAGCCCTTAAACATTGTTAAGTAAGACTAATTGCGGTGACACCATGTGGAATCTCAATTGAGTAGTAATTAGTTCTGAAAAGAACTCAGAACTAATTACTACTCAATTGAGATTCCACATGGTGTCACCGCAATTAGTCTTACTTATCATCCTCACCATGCAAAGCTACAAGTTTTACTTAAACATTGTTGTTCACTGTTCAGACTAGTATTTGTTTGTTTAAATTAATCAATTATTTAATTTCACAGAGCTAACATTAGATATTACACTGATTACATCCTATTGATAACACATATAACGTTAGCATCATTTTTTTTTTTAATTCAACTAATTGTACTCATGCCTAGGCTTCACTCTCTTAACGTTACAGACTATTTACCACTATTTCAAAAGAGTCATGGAGGAAAACCCACGTAAGCATACTTTGTATTTGTTTACATAAAACCGGGTACCCGCTAAATTAGTCCCAACGTTTAATTATAGTACCCATTCACTGGCGCCCATCCGTACACATTACTGACTGCACTGCCATCAACCTGTGCATGCTGTTTCATGCATCAACCAACGCGTTACAACACATCTGACATGTCTGAAGCCGGTTAAAATGCTTATTTTTAAATCAAAGATTCTCGTAAATTTGTCATTGCCCAGACTTACCTCCAATTAAGTGTGCATAATAATGTCTGTTTTCAACGATGAAACATCCACTGGTGATAGGAAAATTCAGAAAATAGTGAAAACCTGCTTTGTGGAAGGTTTTCTCTGCAGGTCTGCATGCACCCAACTGTTGAAACATGTGGCAGTTAATCGATTCAACGACCTCGAAAAGAGCTATTAAGTGACCTTTTTCAGAATAAATAGATTATGCTGACATAAAAAAGAACCTAAAAAGAATTTTAGTCAATCACATAATACATTATGCGAAACGAATTGATCAGAAACACGATTTTTTTCAGGGGTCACGATAGCCGAGTCAATTGCATTTCCGAAGCGTTAACGCTCAATTCCTTAAACGTGCATACGTAATGAGCACGACAAGCGCTAAACTAGACTCGCTAACAGAGGGCGCACTTTTTTATCGTTGAAACAGCCGTGTCCAACGACCATCACAAATCTATTACCCCGCCTAGAGACAGGGAGTGGGCCCATTATGTCCACTGCAATTCTTTCCATAGGCGCACCAACTTGATAGTGGACCATCTCTGCACGCTTAGCCTTCACCGGGGATTTCCTTTGCTGGCACTGTTGACACCTCTGTACCCACCGCCGAGAATATTCCCTCATGGACTGCCAGTAGAAATTGCTGCGGCATAACTTTGAGAATGTCTTTGTAACTCCCAGATGACCTGCAGTGTTCTGGTCGTGAACAAGCTGGCTGTATCTCCGGTAGTGTTATGGAACCTAAGCCGCGCTTGTTCTGTGGGTTTCTCTGGTTCCCATCGCAGATAGAGTACACCTTTGTTTTAACACCAACTGCTCCCAGCGGAGACCACCAGAATTTGATCCCCTTTGCTTTTGAAAG
>CM055816.1:105455988-105502537 GCA_029582265.1 Zoroaster sp. YZ-2022 | reverse complement strand
TTCAGGGTCTCGAACGCTTCCTGACATTCATCAGTCCATTTTGGTTCCCTCCGCTGCTCCGTGAATTGATGCAGCGGTCTGGCAATCTGGGCGAAACCTTTAATGAAGCGTCTGTAATAAGACACAAGACCAAGGAAGCTTCGCACGTCTGTCTTTGTCATCGGTTGCGGCCAGTCTTGAACAGCTTGGACTTTGTCAGGATCTGTTGAAACTCCCTCAGGTGATACGACGTGGCCAAGGAAAGCCACCCTCCGTTGAAACAACTTACACTTCTTCGGTTTGAGCTTGAGGTTTGCTTCCTGTAATCTTTGCAGGACTGAGCACAATCTCTGCATGTGGTGTCGGAATGATGTGCCGAATACGATGACGTCATCAAGATATAGTACTGCAACTTGCCACTGCAATCCCTCTAGCACCCGCTCCATCAATCGCTCGAAGGTTGAGGGTGCGTTGCACAATCCAAAGGGCATCGTGACAAATTGATAGAGTCCCCCACGGCCGGTACTGAATGCAGTTTTCGGCCTGTCTTCATCCACCACTTCCACTTGCCAGTAGCCCGAGGCTAAATCCAATGTTGAAAAGTATCGTGAGCCAGCTAACGAATCCAAATTGTCCTCAATTCTTGGCAAGGGATGAGCATCTTTCTGGGTCACGTCGTTCAATTTCCTATAGTCTATGCAAACTCTGGTGGTTCCATCCTTTTTCTTTGCTCTGACTTTCTTTCAACAAACCCTCTCACTTATTCTGCGGAGACTAACTGCAAACTGTTCTCTGGCCTTGTCCACCTCATCTTTGCTCTGAAATTATATAATACACGATCGATGAAATCGGATTAAATGATCATCTCACCTGTTACTTGTAAAGTGCTATATATTGTAACGTGGTTTATTTCCTGGGTTTTCCTTACTTTCTGTTGCAAAACGCCTGACAGAAAAGTACCAGAGAGCAATCAGATTATTTAACCATTACATTAACTACTGCTTTATTAACTCTCAAAACACGTCTTGTCACAACAAGCTTTTTTTTCAAACTCTGCCCATATCCTACACGACTGCCTATAACAAGGCGGAAACAATTTTTACAGTGACGCCAATTCAGGCCATTCATGAAACTTCCGGAGTCAGTTCAACTAGAGTTCATAACTAGCGATCCATTGTTCCATGCTCCGGCGGCAGTCTGGAAAGTCCCGGCGGCTGTCTGGAATGTCCCGGCGGCAGTCTGGAAAGTTCCCCGGCGGCCGTCTGGACAGTACCGGCGGCACCGTCACAAAACTACATTATGTCACAGTATTAAATGTCAACAGATAGAAATGGGGCAAGACCATTAATACATTATGACTAAAACATTCAGGTGGGACAGGTAAATTATATTCACCAAGCATAGATAGCTGCTGCACTGTAAGGTAGTTTTGTCTTATTCTTTATTATTAGGAACTTGGCATGGTGTTGTGGAAAAAAATGGAATTTGCGGGTACCACCGTGCGATATATTTTATGATATACGGTACTACTACTAGTAGTTGACACTACTTGAGCTGTACTCTACTGCGACTCAAGACGTTGTGCCAATGCTTTAATTCGTTTCTGCCACCCAGAAACGAAGATGTATGATATGAAGATGTGGTTCTGATAAGAACCTTTGGTGTGTCCAGTTTTTCTCCTGAAGATCCACCGAGTGCACTATTCGAAACGTTAAGATATATACTCACCAACGGTTCTTATACATCAGAGCCAAACATAACATAGGCATATTCATGTAAAAGATCAATTCTTGTGGGAAAATGTGACAAACATAATAGTATATGAGAAGAGTTACTTGGACCAGGCAGAGATGAAGTCTGGCTTGGAACACGCACTCTGCTAACTGGGACATTGGGATTGGCAGGAGAATCAAATGAAGCAGACAATCTCGGGGTCTCCTCAAAGGAACATACAATTTGAATGTCATCACGATTTAAGGTGGTTGGTGAGGTCGTGAACATAATCAGTACAATGAAGAACATATTATGTTCTTCATTGTACTGATAATGCTCATATGAAGACATGGTCACAGCTTGTTTCTGAAAAAATAACCTGATATTGATAATACTGAAAAATAGTCACAAACTTTTATACCTATACATCATTATATATATTCATTGTTTCGACTACTTAAATGAGTGTTGTAATTGCTAAAACATCTTGGAATGGCAGTTTCGTTTTCTGCTGTGTAAGTCATTGTCATTTTTTCATTGAAACATTATTTAACAAAATCAACAAAAAATTGGATTAGCTATTTCGCTTTAACATAAAAATGCAACAACCTATAATTGCAATGTGCAATTATACCAACCTTTGACTGTGATGAGGCACATAATCAGAATCGGAATCTGAAATAAGGTCGTCTACATCGATGATCAAGCCACACCACAGTTTCCCTCCCATGGAATCGATACCGTAGACCCTTTGAATGGATAACAGTTCTGGCGCCATCTTCGTCCCACTTTACCAAGACATCAGCAGCAGGATTCTTCCTGAACAAAATAACCCAGTTTAACAATTAGTACTTTAAGAAAAGCCCCTTGCCATACTTGGTTAACTTCATGAATAAAACCCAATCATTTGTTGTCTTTTGTAAGACGTGCAATTTTCTTTTAAGGTCAATACAGTAATTTTTGCGTTTCGATGTTTCTTAGTTTGGTATTGGCTTTGATGAGGGTGGGGTGTATTTGGTATAATCATCAGCCAAACCATCCTACCCCATACATTTGTTTCATTCAATATTACATCAGATATGAGTCATTCTTAATTCATCAAGGGATAGCAGACTTATTTATTTATTCCCTGTTGCTTGGGTAAACCAGTGTTAAACTTAAAATAAAGAATAAAATATGTGCCGAAATTACAAATTATTTTACCTTCACCGAGAGCCTTTTGATCGCATGTCCGTTGATCTTCCTTGGCATAGCCACAGCTTGAAAATCACAAATGAGACCTGAAAAAAAACCCAATACCATGAACACTGTCCCTATATTAAATCCACCACCTTTACCCTAAACATGGAAGTGTTTTTAATGAACTAGATAAATTAAACTATTCATTAATTAAGCCATCAAGGAGTAGCAGATTGTCAAAGGCCTATTAATTTCGTGTTGCTTTAGTAAAGTTTGAGTTTTATGTCATAAAAGAACACTGTAGAGAAATTACCAAATTACCTTATGGCCTCAAATTAACTTTAAAGTTCCAATCTACTTGACTGTATATTGTATATAACATTTAAATAAAATATTCCTATTAGAATTGAGAAGGCACTGATGAGTATACACTGAGTCGGTGTGAGGGCAAAATGAAATGATATGTTGACTAATAGAATTACTTTGATTTCTTTCTATTAAGTGTGGTCAAGTGATTCTTCACCCAGTATTTAATTGTCCTCCAATTCCTACTCTGAAGGGCAGTTGGGTACTCTGCTAAAGCCCTCTCACAGTCCGTTTTGCCTGGTAGCTTCTTTGCTCTGATAAATGAACCAAGTGTTGAGTAAACAGCACTCCTCTCTGACTTGTTCCATGGCCTGCGGCTAGTTCCATTTGCATTAGTGATCGCTTTGTGACTAGTTCCACTTGTGCTAGTGCTGGGTAGATCTGTCAAACATAAATATTTAAAGAAGATTTTAGATGTCCATATAATATGTAATATGGATATAATGCCAAGCATCTGCATTTTAAGTACAATCAAACATATTTTCAAATTGTCCCAGAGGTTCCCAACAGCAGCAGAAACATTTGTCAATATATGTAATTACAGGACAGTATGCTGTGTGCCAAAAGGCCTACAACTTTCTACAGACTGCCACTGCCAGTTCAAGACACTTGTTCTACTCATGGATTCAATCAATACAAGGAATTAATAAATACCTTGGAGAGTTTATAGATTCTGATTGGTCGAGAAGCGATCACGTGGGGCTGTATTGTTGTTCCTGTCGAATTTCCCCCCAAAATTGTATAATTCTATCATCCTCCCAAAACATTAAATTTAAATCTACAATGTCTTGTTCGTTTTCTCTGTCATCTTCTTGCCTATTTGCTTCCTCCCCATCTTTGTCGTCATCTGTGTCTTCCATGCCGTCACTTTCGCTACTTTCATCATTCTTTTCTCCATGAATTTTTGCCCCGTCTTTATCTTTGTCGTCATCTGTGTCTTCCATGCCGTCATTTTCGCTACTTTCATCATTCTTTTCTCCATGAATTTCTGCCCCGTCTTCATCTTTGTCGTCATCTGTGCCGTCACTTTCACTACTTTCAACATTCCCCTTTTCTCTGTGAATTTCTGCCCCGTCTTCATCTTTGTCGTCTCCTGTGTCTTCCATGCCGTCACTTTCGCTACTTTCAACATTCCCCTTTTCTCTGTGAATTTCTGCCCCGTCTTCATGTTTGTCGTCTCCTGTGTCTTCCATGCCGTCACTTTCGCTACTTTCAACATTCTCCTTTTCTCTGTGAATATCTGTCCCGTCATCATCTTTGTTGTCATCTGTGTCTTCCGTGCCGTCACTTTTGATACTTTCAACATTCTCCTTTTCTCCATGAATTTCTGCTCCGTCTTTGTCTCTGTCGTCGTGTTCGTCATTGTTATGTGCACTTCCCCTAGATAACACAAAAGCTTTTTTCGGTTTTTTCTTTGTGCCTTTTTGCTCATCAGTGTTACCACGCTGAAAACAGGAAACAAAAGGGCAGCATCTTAGTTCATATGTCAAGAGTTGATAATATACATTGTATGCATTTTTTAAATACAAATATTGTTTAATTTTTATTTAAAACTTAAAGGGGCAGTATCGCCACGATAAGAGCAGACTTTTGACAGGGCATACGCCTTTAATTAATGTAACGTTGGTAATTATCTTCCACATTATTAGAAAAATTTGTAATTACTGCTGCCAAACATCACTTTGGCATAATTGATAAAGGTTATCAATGCATGTTTCAACATGTAGCTGAAACCTTCACACATCGGTTGTTGCTTCAAAGAAAGTAATAATATTTAAGAAAGAAATTTTGTCAATACATTTTTGTTCAAGCATGTACATTAACAGTATTAGCCAGCAATACTATTGGGTGTCTTTTGGATGCCTTGTTTGCTATATGGTCACCATGTTTGTTTTTGTAAAACACATGCAAAAGTTAAACTTACAAAGAATTGCAAATCTAGACGCACTATTTCCAAATCCCAGCTTATACTCTGTACATTTATTTGGAAACATGCATTTCAGTCTTCATGTTGGCACTAAATCTTTTAAAAGCAACATAGCTTCACAAATTATGCTTGTATTTTATGAAAAATTGTTACTCGTTTTTCTTTCTGTTGTGGTATAGACAATCTGGCAAATAATTATTGGTTTTGTAAATTACCAATGATATTAATAACTACTTTTTTTTTCAAATCATTACTTTTTCCCCTTTCCGGCCGTAGGTGGGCCTACCCTCATTAAATCCCTGTCATGTGCGTTAAGCACCGTCCTGTCATCTAAGTGCCACCAAAAGAAAAAAAATATGAAAGTAATGAACACATTATCAGCAACAAGTGCAAAAGTAAGGGTAATACCGAAAATGCACTTTTAAATATGAATTTTAAGTATGGATTTAAGATTAATTTTAAAGATTACATATGTTCCATAGTCATTGCAGTTAAAATAATGTGTTGAAATGCTGTTTTTGTGGAACGTTGTAAAATGGCAAGTAAGAAATCTCATAGGAAAATACCATCCATGCACTGGGCATATGTCATACACTAATTAAAAACACAAGGGGGGATCAACACAACCGGGGTCTTAGGAATTCGAACAAACTGACAATCCCTAAATGGGTAACAAAAAGGTATCTGAACAGCCCAATCCCCTTTTATGTTAAATTACTGAATGCTGAAGCATAAATTTTTAATTATTATTTTTTCTCCCCATCATGGTTTAATTTTATATTGATGAACTTTATTTCTTGCTTTAACTTTTTAAGTATTTTTAAACTAAATTATTAATGATTGGTGTATTTTTTTAATGTTTCATGTTATGTGTTTGTGTATTTGTTTTCAATCACTCAATTCAACTTTTTTGTTGCAACGTGATTTTTAATAAACCTTTAATGAATGAAAATGTATGTGCTTTCACAAGTAATGGTCCAATTTCAGTCCTCTAAAAACAGACAGGACTGATTAGTCAGACGGCCATCCTTTTTATAGCCATCCACATGTTAAACATTATCTGTGACTATATGAGGGGCAGATCAATCTTCTTCTTTTTCAATTGGGGGGCACAGAATAAAAAGCAAAATATTAGCAGTTATTTTTTATGTTCTTTTTAATTTTTCCCCCTTATTGGTTTTATGTGTCTCCTACTTCCCCCAACCAAGTTTATTTCGTTGCCTTTCGTTAGGAGTATATATAAGTTGTGTATCCCCAACTGTATTAAAGCCTACTGGATGATTCAATAATGCAGATTTTTGTTTTACAGTACACTCGGTTCTATGTTCAGGAATAATTTGTATTTTAATGTTAGGGTTTTCTTTAACTGATACCTTCTGAGTGCTGTTTTTACTCTCATTTATTTGTACAAAGCCTTATTTTGTGTTTCACTTTAATATGGTTTACATGTATTTTACAGATTGTTTAAAGGAAAAGTGTGTAACTGCAACAGTAATATTTGTGTATAACGGTCACCCATAAATTAATAATATTAAGGTCATAACTGTTTTGTGAATGTAATTTTCTCATTCCGCTATCCCACGCGTTGCTCTTACTTTCGCTCCTGAGTATAGCACTGAGTATACAGTGCTATACACACGTCGGTGTAGGGCAAAATTAAATCAATTACTTTCGCTCCCTTGTGTGCCCTCGTGTGTGTGTGTGGGGGGGGGGGGCACGACCGCCGGCCGGATACATACACACGTATTATCCCTAACCCACAAAAGATGACTGTAATGTTGGTGGCTTCAAGTGAACGTTTTTGCACGTAGGGAATTCAAATAATAATAATAATAATAATAATGTGTGGACTTATATAGCGCACGTATCCACCAACTAAGTGGTGCTCAAGGCGCATTATATCATTACCCCTGCTCATAAGGCTTATAAGGCTCATCAATCATTCCTGAAACCGTCTCAGCTCCCTGGGGAGTATACAGCTCAATTGCTGCCATTACAGCGCATATAGGGCTAATCAACCAACTCTGCCCTCACAGGTACCCATTTAACCCCTGGGTGGAGAGAAGCAATTATGGTTAAGTGTCTTGCTCAAGGACACAAGTGTCACGGCCGGGATTCGAACCCACATTCTGCTGCCAGCACCAGAACTTGAGTCCGGTCTTGAATCGCCAGAACTCTAGACCGCTCGGCCACGACACTCCACAAAATAGTCATAAATAAATAGTGCCCGCGGACGTAATGGGTCGGACGTAATGGGCCCACGGACGTAATGGATCGGACATAATGGGCCCGCGGACGTAATGGGTCGGACATAATGGGCCCGCGGACGTAATGGGTCGGACGTAATGAGGCCCGCGGACGTAATGGGCCCAAATCGGTTCGCGGACATAATGGTACTTGCGGACATAATTGTCACATCCCCCACCACTACCGACAAGTGACGTTTGAAACATCCCGTCTCCCTATAACAAAAATAAAATAAAAATCTCTGGCTGCGCGAATGTTGATGGATTCGAACGATTTCAGTTTTTTTGTCAAATCAATACCGGTATGTAGCAGAATTTGCTTGTAATTATTATTGACTATTATTTACAAACGTTTTTACCAAGTTTTAGGAATTAAATTAAATTAATTAAAACACCTGAAATGTTTAGGAAAATTGTACTTAAGTAAATAGGATTTAAAAACAAAACAAAATTCTTAACTTTTGAGTCCCTCGTCGGGAGGTACACGACATTTTTTTATTTTAGGCCTAAGTTATTTTTTTTTGAGGGGGGGGTATTAAATTTTAGCTTTCTATGAGGAGAATATTTACAATCGTGATAAAATAATCTCTGTTGAATTTTGTTGGTCCTGAAAAGGACCGTTTGTTTTGTTTTGAAGTGTGATGGGGAACCTAGTAGCCGGATGCTTGACCCTGCCTCTCCACGACTTTCGGGATAACTTTAAGAAGGTGTGAGATATATGTGACCTGCATTTTACCACTGTTACTTTGGTTCTCCAAAATTCCTCGATGCCATCTATGAGCTGCTGTTGGGTCATCGGCTTAATTTTTTCCAGGAGGAAGTGTTTCAGCGTCGCCCACAAATTTTCAATTGAGTTCATGTCTGGATTTTCAGGGGGTTTTCCACCAAGAAATGTCAAGGGCGACCATCTCTCTTTGTGCTCTGCCAATGGTATGTTTCGGGTCATTATCCTGTTGAAAACGACAGCCATCGGGGGAAAACCCTTGTTATGAATGGGTAAAATGTGTTCCGTAGTATCTCGGTTGAGTAAAACTCGCCGTCCATTATTCCTCCAAATATCAGCACTTGGGTTGCTCCTCGCTTAGATATCCCACCCCATACATGGACCTTACACGGATGCTTGGGTTTACCCCGAAGAGTTCGTGGCTGTCCCTGTTTCCTGAAAGAACGCTTGAGATGTCATCGAAGGTTTCGCTTCTCTCTGAGCAACCTTTGGCGAATTATAGATGTTTCGGGCGATTAGCTGACAGTATCGCGTCCCTGACCGTTCCCACCCAAGGTGCTTTCGGATGCGTTTGAGCGCTGATATCCAAAGAAATTCTCTTGTTTCATTGAGGATAATGGTTTGCAGCTCCTCTGCATTTAGCTCGTTGTTGGCGGTCAAGCTGCGGTCTATAAGATTCTGAATTGCAGCAGTACACTTTGATTTTCTTCCAGATCTCGTCCGATCTACTATACTCCTGTCACGCCTGATCTTACGGGTGAATGAGTTCACCCCACTCTTAGAAACAATAACTCCATCATTTTGAAGATTTCTCTTAATGGTGTTGGCTGAAAACCCTTGTTGGTGCATGAGTGAAGTTTTTTGTCGTGTAAAAACGCCAAACCGACCCATAACTACACACGTTTTTATGTTTGCGTCCAACTCAATACAGCACATGCACGCGGTTTTACAGCTGACTATGACTGTGCAAATCCCTCGCGTGAAATTCGCGAGGGAAATGCGTGCCAATAAAATGAAATAGTATGCGGAATGGCTTACATTTTGTCCTAAACGAATAACACCAGTGATTAAAAAACTGTACACTGAACGGATTACAACGTATTTTGAATTAAGCAGAAGTGAATATTTTGAAAACTTTCATTCGTAACCAAATTTCCATTAAAATGAATTTTTTTATTTACTTCAAAACAATTATTAAAAGTGGACTTCTGATTAAACCTAAATACTTTTTAATCCGTTCATGTGCAATTTTCCTTTTCTTAATGAACACTTTATATGTAGATATATTTATAATTTTAAAAGTATTTTTTAAATATTGTTCTCTTACCCATTCATGTTCTTACGTTGTACAGTTCTCTTAAACTCGCTTAATACTTGCAAATTATGTTATTCTAGCATAGTGACACGCATCACACTACTTAATCCATACTGCTGCATTTTGTTGATCTCAAATTCCTGTCGAAACGTATTATTCTAAACTCATATTTTGATTTTGAAATTATAAACATTTTACATTATTTATTATTCAAATGGTGTACAAGTGAAATATTTGTGATTTTTCTTTCATTGGAACCTCACCAAATTTCCCATACACAAAGTATGTTGTCTGAAAGAGACTGCACAAATCAGGCAAACATTCATATCCCTATGAAAAAAGCCGTTTAAAAAACTGCGCGGCAGATTTCCAGTCTATGAATTTGGGATGCAGTTGAACATGTTTCAAAGCAACAAAAAGAAACATGGGGAAAAAACTAAAAATGCCGACGCTTGGTTCTGAGGTGACGCCCGCACAAAAACCAGAAACCGGAGACTTTTTTATTTCTTTATTATTTGTTTTGCCTTATTCATGATTCAAATAATTACTTTTAATTACTGTATGATACAATGCTGTTTATATTTTGTTTTATTGTTGAAATAACATTGAAATAAATGTCATTGGAGAAACACGACAGTTATAGAAATGAATTAATGTGTTTGAAATTTAGAAGCTAATTAATCTTAATCTTATTAAGTGAGGGCTGTTCAGTGCCACCTTGATTGATATACTCTCGACGCATATTTCTTCTAAAAATGTCAATATTAGCTTAGGCCAAAATAATTGGGCTCCAGTTTCTGGTCTTATATGTCGATATAATCAGTGCGGTCATGCGTGTTTCGTATTTTTTTCTTTAGTAATCTTTTTGCCAACCAGTGAATGTGTGATACATGTATAATTATGTGGTAATTGAAACCAGACCCAATTTCCCATACACAAAGTATGGTGGCTAAATTGGGCAAAAGTTCACACCCGATATCAAGAAAGCAGTTTAAAAACAGCACGGCAGTATTTCATTCCCATCGGCAAAAACAAAACAAAAACAAAGTAAAATGGGATCCCATTGAAAATGTCTCAAATTCCATATTGGGTCCCATTGAATGGGATCCCATTAAGTCCCAATGTATGGGATCCAATGGGATCCCATACAATGGGACACAGTGGGATTCCATTAAATAACACCCCCTTTCTTGGCTTTGTCACAATTAAAGCGATTTCTAGGCATCGACCGACGTATAGAGGTCGGCGAAAGATCGCGCGATAGGGCGGTCACAGTCACAATTAAAAGTGCCCCGCACGCTGCCATGACGGGGCCAGGGGGGTCGCCGGCCTGCGATCGGCCGACTTTCCTGGAAATGGGGTCGAATTCTTGGCCAGTTTATCGGCCGGTGTCCGGCAGGCACTCGTTCGATGTTCTGCCTATGTCCCTGCGATACCCCTGCGGTATCCGGCCGGGCGCCGCCAAGTCGGCCGGACGCCGGGCGGGTCCCGGCCGGCGTCTGAGCGGCGTCTGGGCGGCGCCCGGCCGGCGCATGGCCGATATATGGATTGTCTGGGTTGTCCAAAATTGGCCCGGCGCCCGCCCGATGTGTGCGATGCCCTGCCGGACATCGGCCAGGCATAGGCCGATTTATTGGCGATCAGTTTGCGATGCGAAACGCCGCACCAGGTTTTAAGTCCGAGTTAAAAGTAACTCGATGCCCGCCCGATGCCCAAAAATGACCCGGCAGCCGCAAGGAATCCCGTGGGGCCCCGGCCGAAACTGCCTAGAAATCCGTCGCAAACTACTCGCAAACCCATCGCAAGCTAATTGTGACTGGGGTATTAGCTAACTTCTGACTAATGCCCCAGTCACATTTACGCCGATTGTAGGAAAGGCGCCCGCCCGGCGAGCTTTTTGCCTAAAATCGCATGGGAATCGGGGAAATCTTACGGTCACCGGCGGATCAATCGGAGCTATCGGCCGATTAAAACACGCCGCACGGGCCGCCACCAACTTTTAACGCGGAGTTATAATTTTCCGATGGCCGGCAGACTTTTTTTCGACCTAACTCATCGCAAATGAACCGCAGGGGACCCGTAAGGGAGCCGTCCGATAGCCTAACGGCCACCCCACGACACCCGGCGGCATCGTACGGTCATCAAAGGATTAATTAAGAGATTAGGAAAGGCTCGGGGGCCACCTGGACCGTACGGTGTCCGGGGGGTCCTCCCGATGGCCTTATGGGCGCCGAAGGGTAATCGTAAGGCGCCCGAGCGGTATCATGAAACCGTGCGGGTGCCTACCGATTAGTCACCGGCGCCAGGCCGGCGCCCGAGCGGCCCCCCGGCTCTCAGGACGGCGCCCGTCCGGCGCCCGCGCGGGTATCGTGCGGGCGCCTGAAACCAGTTGAAACCGGCCTGAGACGCCCGCCCGGCGCCCCTCCGGGAAGTATATAAAGCGCCGGACGATAGTGCACGGCCTCATTTCCGTCGCAGTTGATGTCTCAAGAAGTCTCCAGAAGTTTTCAACAAGTCTCTAGAAGTTTTCAAGAAGTCTCTACAGGTCGCAAGAAGATGCCCAAAGCAACCAAGAAGTCAGGAGAGAAGGCAGCAGAGAAGGCAGCTGGGGAGAAGGCTGATCCAAAGAGGGGGAAGGCTGCCAAGGCGGCGGCCACAGTGGCCGTGAGGACCTCCCCCAGGCTGGACCCCCCCCCCCCCCGGCGTGAGCTTCACCCGGCCAGTGACAGTGGCAGTGACATGGGCTCGCTTCCTCCTCCACCAACTGACCCAGAAGAGATGTTTGAGGAAGGGGATGAGGCCAGCGGCTCCCAGGGGGTGGATAACATGGTGATCGAGGAGCGCATCGCCGCCTTCTTTGAGGAGAGGCCGTACTTCTACGACCAGGCCCACGACCTGTACAAGAACAGGCAACGCAAGAACAGCGAACTGGATGAGTTTGCGCGCAAGATTGGTTGGACTGGTGAGTACAAAAAACAACGTGAAAATGTAACTTTTTAATAATGTTTTATTGTACCCTATTTCTCCCTAGGATTTCTTTACTAGTTGAGTATATAAAATACATTGGGAATAATGTTTCATTGTGCATTTTAAATCCATTAAAAATAACATGCAACACAAATATAAAGAAGCCATTTAAAATATTTATTGTATAATTTCAATGCCTTAAAATGTCAAATTTATTGTTTGTGTTTAGCAAAGCAAGTGTGGACCCGCTTCACAAGCAACCGCACCGACCACGGCAAGCTCAAAAATCCAAGGGCGACGAAGAGTGGCCAGGCTCCCAGACGGCTGACACTGAAGCAGAAATTCAAGCTGGAGCGCTACGCCTTCCTGGACGCCTACATGAAGCCCAGGAGCGACTTTGAGGTGATGGGGAAGGTAAGCATCTGCAAGGAAGAGTTTAAGAAATGTGTAGAGCATTTTAAAAGATGTTTCAATGTACAATTTTACTGCGTAGAACTTTGTACTTAGACATACTTGGCTTAATCTTTTAAATGTTTTCCATGTACATCATTATCGTGTTTGTGGTTTTTTTTTTTGAATTGGCCACACATATAAATGTTGTCCTTGCTTCTGCTTCAGTTGCCAGGTCCTAAAGGTGCCGACGAGGATGATGATGACGATGACGATGCACAGGATGAGGCTGAAGACGGCACCTCCATCATGGCCAGGGCGGGGACGTCCGAGGACGGGGGCAGCAGGGCCAGCTCTGTCAGCCGACCCAAGCAGCAGCAGAAGCGCAAGAAGCAGCCTGTGGCGGACCTACTGACAGAAATGCTCAAGGAGTCGAGGGAGAAGGAGGCTGAGGTGGCAAAAAAGGTAAATATAAATATAAATTAATGTGTAACCGTTGGTTCTTTTAAAATGTTTATTAATTTGGTGAGTAGTGAATTTCAGCTTCATGGTAGTGCAAGAAAGTAATTATCTTTTGTGTCCTATTTTTTAATAATAATATTACTATTAATTAATATTTTATTATTATAAAATTTACTATTTGCCTGTAATTACACTTATAGTATTGATAGTTTTTAACATTAATGTACCTTTTTATAATAATTTTATTTATTATAATTTACCTTGACATAATTATTATGTGCTGTGTTTCAGATGGAGGCAGCATTGCAAGGGGAGGAGGTTGTGACTGAGAGGACGGCATGGGGGAGGTGGCTGGCCAGCACCGCCCAGACTGTCCCCGGCTCCGCGTGGCGCGACTATCAGCGCGACATGTTTGCTGTGGCGATGCGCTATATGCCTGTGACAGCAGGCGACCCCGTCCTGACCGCAGACGCTCAGCCCCTTCCCCAGCAGCCTCTACCCCAGCCGCCCCAGCCCCTCCAACCCCTTCAGCATCCCCTGCTCCCCCTTCAGCAGCCCCTGCAGCACCCCGTTCAGCAGCCCCTGCAGCACCCCGTTCAGCAGCCCCTGCAGCAGCCACTGCAACACCTTCAGCAGCCCATGCAGCGCCTCCAGCCACAGCAGACGACCATGCTTGACCTGCTGATGCCGGCCCACGGGAGCTTTGCCACGCCCCCGCTTCCTCAGAAGCAACTTACCCCACGAGGCCAAACGGTATGTTTGTGTAAAAAAGTAAACATTGTAATTATTGTATTGTGATCAAGAGATAGAATTTTATGTACAATAAACTAGTTCATCTCAGTAATTACAATTAATAATATGTATTGTTGGTAATAACTTCACATGATAGGATTTATTTACATCCTGAAAAATAGTTAATATTTTATCCAATGAAATTTAAATTGTACCCCAATAAAATAATAACATTATCATGTATGTAGCAGATGCAGGGTGTCCCCGTCCCACCACGAGCACAGTCAGCTCCAGCAGCACAGCAGCCGTGGGACATGGGGGCCCAATACACAATGCCGCCCAGCCAGCCAGCCGCCAACATCATCACGCAGGCGTACGTGGCGGCATCAGACACTCCAGCAGGTGTGACCCCGTCTCCGTCCAGATTCAGGACCTCCCTCAACTTTGGGGATTCACTCAGCACCACCACCTCCACCCCCACCCGAGTCCGGGACTCTTCAGAGATGGTTTCGCAAACACTTCGGGGGACTCGCATCATCCAAGACAGCGAGGACATTGATGACACTCAGCAGCCCGAGGAGCCCGACGTTTGAAGCCCGTTGTTGTTATGTTATGTTATGTTGTAATAAAGGTGTTAACAATGTATCATATGTGTTTTGTTTGTTTGTGGCCCACCACAAACCAAAGAAAAAAGAAAGAAAAAAAAACAATTAGCCCCCCCCCCCCCTCTGATCACCTGTAACCATATATAACTATATATGGTTACAGGTCATCATGGGGGGGGGGGGCTAATTGGTTTTTTTTTATGATATTTATTTATGACCTAAATTCTCAGCCATTCAGGTATTTGTACACCTTAAATACTATCAAACGTCTACCACAATGAGGTCAATGTGACCTATATAGACATGAATACCAAAAGAAAGTCATGTGACCTTTTATTTTAAACCCTGCGGTTTATTCTTCAGTCATTACAGGTGTAATCAAACGAGGTTGGGTCCCTGCTACTGTTATTTTTGGGGGGGTTCATGATCCTGTTTTGGTTTGTGAGATAATCACTGACTGAAACACTTTTCTATAGGTAAAATTACATCATTATTTATTTACACATCAGATTATATACAACCAAACATTTTTATACAAGTTTTATACAGTCAATAGGTAGTTGGGGGTCCCTCAGACACAGGGGTCACATGATGTAAGTCCTACAAGTTGATTGCGGCCTCCTGCCATGGCACGCTGCCTACAGCACTGTTATAATAGTGCTTGAGATATATTCTCTGCTGTTTCCCTGCACGGGTTTCTCGAGGTGCTCGCCCGGCTTCCTCCATCTCCTGGAGAAGGGCTCCGTCTCTCCATGCGCCAGGGATGACTTCGCCGTTGTCGTCCTCTCCATCCAGGTCAGCATTCTGGAGGTTTGGGTAGCGCAGCCGCATCACATTGTGGAGGCAGAGGCAGGCTTTGACGACCTTGCGGCTATTGACGGGAGTGATGGCCATGGTGGTGAGGAGGCAGCGGAACCGATTGGCGAGAATGCCAAAACCATTCTCCACCACGCTCCTGGCCCTTGAGCACCGATAATTGAAGATCCGCTCGTCGTGAGACAAGTACCGGTGAGAAAATGGCTTCACCATGTACGGCCGGAGAGGGAAGGCATCGTCGGCCACGATGAAATAGGGTATGTCTCTGTCGTCATGAGGGAATGGTTCTGGGTTGGGAAACCCTATGGTGCATTCACGCAGAGCAGGTTCAAGGTCGGAGTTATTGTAGATGCCACAGTCAGAGGACGAACCGTTGGCACCCACATGGGCCCACACAAACTTGTAATCGCCGTCGACGATGGCAAGAAGCACGATGGAGAAAAAGCCCTTATAATTGTAGAAAAGGCTCCCTGATTTCCTTGGCTTCTTGATTGCAATGTGTTTCCATCCAGCGCACCACAAGCATGGTGAAAGTTCCACCGTTTAGAGAAACTGTCGGCTAGAGGCCGCCAGGTGTCCGGAGTGGAGGGGGTCTGGAACACTTCCTCCTGGAACTCAGCGCAGATGGCATCACATACTTGGGGGATGAAGAGAGATATCGTGTTGTGCGCCACACGGAACGAAAAGGCCAGGGAGTGGTAGCTGTTGCCTGTGGCCAGGAACCTCAGCGTGATGGCCAGCTTCAGCCCTGGATCCAGCGGCGCTCTCTGCCTATAAACATAAAAACACAAGATTGGTTAATGAATGTGACAAATTATGTTAATATTAAAAACATAACAACACAAGAACTGTTAATGAAAGTTACAAATTGACATAATAGTACACTTTTAACATACTGGTAACATTTTTATGAATTACTATTTGCGAACTCCTGCGTTATGCTTTACACTTACTCGGTTTTTTTGGTGATGCGAGGGCCCACTCGCACCAACATCTCACGGAACATGTCGGGATCCATCCTCATGAATGACTTAAAATCCCCCTCACACTCCCTCATCAACTCCTGCATGAGCGTATCGTACTGGCCCAGCATAACGCGCCGCTGCAACCATGGCTTCACCCACCACCTGCGCCTGCGCCGTTCCCATCTAGCCTGCTGCTGCTCCTCGATGATCAATGCCGCCAACACCTCATCATGCTGCCGCCGAGCTTTAGCCAGTTGTAGTCGGAGCTGGTGGATCCTGATGCGTTGTGATGCGACCGCCATCCTGTGTGCTTCTGCTTCTGCATCCTCCCGTTACAATATTTATACCCAAGATGTACAAACATTAAATCCCAAGCGGGCATCGTGCGGGATACGTCCGGCCTCCCCCCGTTCACCTGGCGGGCTCCGCCCGGGCGGAAAACATCGGCCGGGTGCCTCAAGGCCTCCGTACGGTGCCTGGACGATGTCCGTAGGGCCACCGTACGGTCCCCGTCCGTTGTCCGTTCGACTTACTCGGCGGAAATCTAATTTGTTGCCGTGCGGCGCCCGTATCTAATGTGACCGTGACCAAGTGCAATTTGAGACATCCGGGATTTGTCTCCGATGGCCGGGACATCGGGTGACCGCCCGATACCCCCTCTCCGCCCGGCGCCCGGCGGAAATGTGACTGGGGCATTACTGGCTGGTCTCCTGATCTGAACAGAGACGCTGACTTCTTCTTTGCCAAGTTTCCTTGATTATTGCCCTTAAGCTCTTCTGCTTAACCATGTCTTGGTCACGTCTTCTCCCTTTCTGCAATTTTAAGTAGAGGTACAGAGTACTTTTCGCCATTGTAAATGGTGTGACCTCATTATGTTGCCGGGGGGGGGGGGGGGGAGACTAGTGTCATGCATTGACCATAACCAACAAAGCATAATTATTGGCCCAAGTGCTCTTTGGACTTCAGTGGCTCTCCAGGACAAAGGCTCGGTTTCTGCCATGTTTAGTTTCACAAGTTTCACTTTAAAGCTTATGACATGTTTGTTGATTACTTTTCTTCTGCATTGTTAATAATTTCAGCAATTATTGAGGTATACATTTTGAATTTAATTGAGGCATGTTACCGGTGCATTTTGCTATTCAGATTGACAAGAGCAATCACTTCTCTTAAAAAATAAAAGGAACTGCTCTCACAACATACAAAACAAGGTATAACTTACACGTCTCTTAGCAGTTTCTTTTTGTATGATTTCATGTTCATCTTCTGATGAAGAGCTTTCCTCAACACTTGTATCCAGAACTTTTGGAATCCTGACCCTGGAGACATCCTTTTTCATTTGGAGTTGCTCTCTACAAGCTTTATGTTTGAAGGAAAAATCATTAGATTTAAATCTAAATTTTAACAGAAGTCGATGTAGATTTAGGCTGATGGACGGACTGATGTTGGGGGTTTGACATCAGTGACATTGGGTTCACGTAGGGATGTAGCTTTTGCAGTAACTAAATCAATATGAGTTCACGCAAATCGTCAAAAAGAAAAATATGTCACACTAAAAAAGAACCGCCCACTTATTTGTTTTACTCAGTTTATCATTTTTATTTGACCATATTAAAAGCCTTTGATTTGGGTGAAAACACATTTCAAATGTATATTTTAATAAGGCCAAGTAAAAAAAAAACCTGTCTCATCAGTCCCAAAAATAACAGCAAAGCTGTCGAAACCCCCCATCGCGAATAAAAAGTATGCATGGGAACCCTTTGTCTGTGTTTCAGTGAGAAATATCAGTTAGAAGTGTGGATTTTGTGCAGAAAGTGTTTCTGTTTTGTTCCCCCTGTTTTGCAAAAACAACATCCGCAAACTGTTTTACTAATTCTCTCCATGGTGACTTTGACCTTTTGACCCACAAACCAACACCAACCTGTATTTTCTTTTGTCCAAGTTTGATTTTAAAAATATTCTAAACGACAATTATTGTCTGAAAACCACTAGTGACCTTGACCTTTTGAAGTATAGAAATACCCCTTGGACCCTGAAGGGCTGAACCAGAGGGGTTAAAAAGAACTTTGCGGCTCTTTTTGTCAGCATGTATTATACTAATATTTTCCTTTTTGATGATTTATGTATGTGACAGAAGGTCACATACATAAATCACATAAGGGTAATTATTTTATTTGAAGCACTAAAACCAAAACCAAAAACCAGGACAGGATGCGTAGGCTGTGATGAGAAAGTTTTTATTTTTATTTTTTCTATTATCAACAAATTGATGTTTGCAACAATAGGGCCTAGATATCTTGGTTGTTATTTAGCTAGCCTATTTGTTATTTAGGTTATTGCTAAGGTTTGAGTAATATTTCAAACGTTTTAAATTCCATGCTTAGCTTACAATTTAGGCTTGATGATGTTGACTGTTGACAGCCTGAACTAGGCACTAGCTATAGCCTAAAGCTAAGCCTAGGTAATAAACTACTACAAGTGCAATACAGATATAGGCCTACAATATCGTCGCAGTGCTGACATACCGGCGAATCTCACAGATTTTGGGATTTTAATTTTGTTTAAGTTTTTGGGTTGCTTTTTCATATTTTGCTATTAAATATTACAAATTATTCTTATTTTATGAAATTTGGAACTCCTTACTCCGGCGAATTCATCAAAACGGCACGATGTGAATCTGACATAGTGACGAATAGACGATTCGTCAGTTTATGAATGCATAAAATAACATCAAGATATGACAAACTGACGAATATACGCGATTCGTTGGTTACCATGTTATATACATGTGTACTAAAACTAATAACGAGTACTAATACACATTTGGACAACTTTAGCGCCGGTAGTAGGCCTAGACATGTCACGTAAAAGGTAAGTAATTAATACACAAATAAATAAATGAAAATGACATTTGTATGTTATCTTTTTTGTACGATCATTGTGAAGCCCAGGATAATGGCAATTATTAAAAATGCACGCGCAACTTGCGCGTGGGCCTAACGATACACAAACTCAGTCTCAGTGGCCACTGCTGTGCACACACAGCACAGTGCTGTACGTTGCTAGGATACTTGCCTAACGTTGTTAATTGTCATTATACGTTTGCTTATAGACTTAATTAATGAGTAAAAGAAAATTGATTATGGAACGTTATAAAGAGAAAATAGCATTCAATGATGGGGGTTCACAAGTTTTTTTAACGCTACCGGTAACCTGGCGCTACGCTACGTTACCGTAGTCATAGACTAGTTGGATTCTCACTAAAGCTTGGCCTGACTAAACTTTCCGTAATCCCAGGGTAGTGTTAGTGTTAGAAACAAGAACTGCACCTAACATAAGATAAGAAGCTGGAAGAAGGTCCATTTTATATTGCATCTTTGAACTGAATTTTTAGACATTGTTTTATATGGCGTACATTCTTGACATTTAATCCAAAACAGAGATATCTCTATTATTAATAGAGATATCTCTATTAACAATAGAGATATCTCTATTAACAATAGAGATATCTCTATTAACAATAGAGATATCTCTATTCCGTTTCCGGTTTAATGCGCCGTGTCAACGGGAGGTCAATGAATTCTTAACATACCTATTTTCTCACAAAACTAAGGGGTCGCAACTTTTCGCCGATACGTTTTAGGTGATATCGGTTCAAAAACAATTTATTGTGCTGGCCGCATGAGGGCGTTATACCCATTGGGCGTCCATTTTAGTACTTTATTGCATTGTTGATGTCTACGAATTTACATGTTCCGAATTTAGGTTCACCTTTGCTTTTTTACTGTAGTCAATAGGCCACCATTTTTACCACTTGCAAAAAGGGGGTGATCTTATGTGCAGTTGGCGTACCTAGACATTTTCATTTTGGAGGGCAAGCGTGGGCAAATAATTGGCGGGTGTACATGCATTCACAGTGCATTTTCAGATCTCATTTGGGGGACAAGAGGGAGGGGGCAAGGGTTCTGAGCGGGGAGGGAGCTCCCGCCTCCTGCCCCCGCTACGCCACTGTAATTGTGCCTCCTTTAACTTGTCCATTATGTGGATTTGAGCCCTGATTTTAGCGTTTTCTTTTTGTGAAATAATATGTGTCTAGTTAATATTCCATGACTATAAAACTGAAAGGAAATACAGAATTAAACTAAAGACAAAATCAGATGAACGTACAAAATGTGTTGGGAAAATTATTATTTTTAAGAATTATTAATGACATTTCACTCTGGGAATTTTTTTTGTTCAGTTTCGGTGTTCATCCTCCGCCAACGACCACAGTCAATGTGAGGGTGTGCCGGATGGTGAATGTTTAATTTTTACAAAAATCAACGCTAGTTTACAAATTAATAGTCGGTGTTAAATTGACCTTCATTCCTATATAATAAATAAACCTTTAAAACGTGATATCATGGCATGAAAGATGCAGAGCAAGCAATTTGTGTTGTTGGTGATGAATCCCAAACAGATCAAGGGACGCTGCCAGTGTACGGTATTGACTCTGACGACCGAAACATTGTACATGGGAGGGGAAATGTTTTATTTACCAATGGATTTAGCATATCCCATCCAGATTTATAGCTATATTTATATATTTTTGTCCCAATTTATGATTTCTTACTTATTTTAAACAATTCATACATCTGTCCTTATACTTAAAACCATGTAATGACTGGGGAGGAGACGGTGGAGTGGCATGATGTGAATTTATAGTTGTCGTTATGTGGTTTTAGTTGACTTAATTATACCTTTTTTGGAGTCTAAACCTTTTGATTAAAAAAAACTAAAAAGGATGAGGGAATTACACATTCCACTTTATTTGCCCTAAACAATTCTATATTTCGACAAAAGTGCATTTTACCAAAAACCTCCAAAAAGTTAATCCAAACCCGCTCATAAGTACCACATAGGTGGTGGTAAAACAAAATAATAAATACAAAATAATAATAAATACAATAAAATAAAATAATCACTAGGCCTACATATTGCCAAACACTAAAAAGAAAATTTGTTTTCTTAATTTTAAGTGGCCAATTCAGTACAAGAAAATCCTCTTTTACATAAAATATAAAACAAAACAGACACTTTTTTATTCATAAAAATCATCGGGGCACATTCTGTCGTAAATAGTGGGTTTGTGGTTTCCCAAAATTAACTTTAACGGTAAAAGGTATTTACAATGGTTCTTTATTTTATTTTCAATACAAAAGTATACAAAACGCTCATTATTGTTCGTATTCTCCCTCCCCTCCCCAACATTTACGCCCGTGGCTCAGCAGGGCCGACCGACTGCGGTGATTCTGTCCACCATACGGCGAATTGTGTAGAAATTTCGTTTGAGGATAGCGACCTCTTTTGGGGGACAAAATGCAGCTGTAGTCACTACCTACTGTACTGATTGTGGCAATGATGGCGGCTGATTTAAGAAGTGTTTTTCAAGGTAGAATTTGTACTGAATTCCGACAAATTCGGCGCCATTATGATGAACATGGATCTTTGTCTGGTTGTGCTCCCGCCCTAGTCCAGAAAGTGGACAGCAATGATCTCCTGCATTCCCCAGGATTTTAATTTTGTTTACATGTTGCTGCTGCCATCAGTCCCAGACAAATTATGAAGTTTCATAGACTTGCTTAAGCTAAAGAGAAAAAAATTGTTGCTTCCTATTACCCTACCCACCCTAGAAAATCACGCAAAACCTACATGTATATCTTTTTATTCAAGTAAAAACGTATGGTGCCCACCCGACCCTATTTTTGTTTACATCCTTCTGTAATGTTTTATTTATCTTTGTTTAATAAAAGTTATTGTGATGTATTGGTACTCACAACCATCTTTATAAGTTCAGACACTCAAATACAGTGCTGATATGTAGTACTAACATTTCACAGTATTAAATCTGACATTGTCACTTGTTAGCTGTTACAAATGAGTGTGCAAAATAAAAACAATTGGTGACCATCATCCCACCCTAATATATTTGGCTACAAAAGTTTACAGCAAAAACAACAAGATTTTACCCACCCTATTTTTTTTCTCCAAATGTTACAGGAAACACCGCTATTATTTTGTTTGGCCTTATCTTAAACGTTTCAATAATTACTATTATGTACCACCAGCAATGAAGAACAGCTTTCGGAAAATAGTGCACTAGTTTTGTAATAAGGTAATTTTCCTCTTAATGCCAATGAGGTGTCCTATATGCCATGACCAACCCGTTTCTTCTTTAATGTGGCTAGAAAATTAGTTTTGTGATACATTTACATGTACATCAGGAACTACATAAATTTTGGCTATTATAGCAAACAAACAAAACTGCTGAATCTACATTTGCAAAATTGCCCATCAGGAGTGCTATTATAGACCTGTCTTAGTTTCCACATAGGGTGTTGCACTTCTGTTAATGATAGTCTCCAGAAAAATGAGTGTTTTATGATTGTGTGTGCCTCTGGTAAGGACATCTTCATTATAAGGTCCATGTAGACCTAAATTCATCCCTTTGTGAACAATCATTTTTGGGTATACTATCGTGAAATGGGGAAAGATTATGCAATTACACATGTACAAGAATTGGGACAAAGGAAACAAATATAATTTCTTGAAAAGACACTTTTAATTTATTAACTTTGGCAAAACAAATAAATAAATAAACAAAGTGAAGAATTTGGTCTGTCGTAAATCAAAGGTAATCAAAATAGATCAGGATGTATAAAAAACTATGAAAAATATAAAATAAATAAACGATAGATCGATAAAAAAATATATTTGATAAAAACCAAAATAAAGAATATGATTGATGGAAAGATATAAATGACTGTAAAAAAGAAAGAAAAAGAAAATCCCCCAAAACAGAAAAGGAAAACTTAAACCCACACAGCACTAAGCAGTGAATCACTCTAAAAAATACAGAAATGATAACAACCAGATTATTGAGTAGTGAAAATGTGAAGGCAGCTGTTGTCCATAACTTTAAAACAGGTCTATACTCTATGCTGCTAATCTGCTCACTGACCAACACATTGTAAGGCAGTGTTGAACAAAGGAAATGGTCTGGCGCACTAACAAATATACTAAAATAAACTAAATGAAGTCTGGGGACTACATAGGAGAACCACTCCTATAACTAATAGATTTGCAAGTACAGTAACATTATTAGGGAAAAAAACTTCAAAGTAAACTTTCACTACTTTACACTTCCATTTTTCACTGGTGTGCATTAATTTTGGTTGCATTACATGGATTTTTGCACATGCAACGGTAAGCAGGTAGTTAGGTTTCAGAATCGTTAGCCAGGACCAAATTTTTGGACCATTAAAAAAAGAAATCCAGTGTAAATAACTCAAAAGTGCTACTACAGATTAGGCAAACATGATAGACCACTTGATTACCATTAAAAATTCCAACTCTCACAATTGCCCATTACATGTAGCTTTGTGCATAATTGTACACTGCATGTTTGCATACACATTATGTGTACACACACATACAGCTTTACCATTGGAATGTGTGTGCATGAAGGTACATGCCCACATCGGTACCACCATTAAATAACCAGTCAAGCATGTAAATGGTTTCCAAGTGTTCAATTTCCTGCCAAATAGGTCCAGAGTAGGTAGGAGGGTTTTAATGACTAAAGCCAGTCTTAAGTGAAATAAACAAATTTACAAAAGTGTGAATTTAAAGGCCTCCGGATTGGATAGAATGTGATGAAATTCACGTCTGAACTCTTGAAATGTATTGTACGTGGACGGAATTTCAATGACATTGGAGCAGGTGTGGGTGACGGGTCTTCTTGCAAGCCCATGGAGTTTAGTGAATTGCACCGTGATGTGTTGAGGCATATGGGTGCTTGCAGTTACAAAGTTGAGAAAGTCAAGCAGAGTATCATTGTCCATCATAAGAATGTACTCTTTCAGAAAGTACATAACTTTCTCCTCTTCTGCAGTCAAATCTTCAGATGTAGCCTTGAGGGTACTCACTACCCTTTGTGGTGTTAGACGTTGCTTGTCGAGCAAGAATGTGATATGACTGACTGACAGCTGTTGCCAAAATGCAGCCACGTGAGTAGTTGGGATGCCACTACTCATCATTGACACCAACTGCTTGGGTTTGACAACCAGCTCTTGATGGGCAATGGTCAAGATTTGACCCTTGACTTCAGAACCACGTGGAAGATCGTTGTAACCGTATGTAATGTAAAAATCCTGCAGTCTGGACAGTTCACGCTCAGTGAGGCTGGAGAATGACGACAGTGATTTATTCAGCAGCTGTTTTTCATTGGCCGTTATGTAGAGTAGGAAATCTGCAAAGAGGCAATCATCATCCACTTCGGAATCGAATGCTAACTGAATGACTGTTGCCCTTGCCAACATTGATGGAATTGTTCCTGTCAATGCAACTGTGTGAGACAATACCCTGCCAAGGGACACAAATTTCCATTTGTCCTTCTGTAACCTGTGTAGACGTAGGGATGGAACAACCACATGCTCGCCACAAAATAACTCTTGTGATGCAGCCGCCCAAACATTTGTAAATAAATCTTTGGTCAAACCTCCAAAATCGTCTCCTGTCTCGCCAAGAAATTCAACATACAGCTTTTGAGTAAGTGTCTTCTCATCTTGGTAGTAGGTGAGAACAGTGTCCAGTATGTTCTCTCTCTGTACACATATCTTGGCTTCTTCTGGTCCGATGCAAGCTTTCAGTGCTTGGCATGCTGTGAAAATAGAGAAAAAAATATCAGTTAAATATACAGTATAAAATATGTCACCATTTTGTAATCAGTCATAACCAAATAATTATACAAAACTGTGGGACCCTTAATTTGCATATCTTGAAAATTACACTAGATGCACAATTGAGTTTAACTGAACTTTATTAATTAATTCCCAAAATAACAATGTACACATACCCATCAGAAAATGATCAAAAGAGTCATTCGTAAACAAAAAATCTAGTCACAGTTCTTTCAATTGTTTAATGGCAAAAATATTCAGAAATATTTTGGGATAAAAGTACCAGATTTGGAACAGAGGTAGACTGATGCATTATGAAAAAATCTGGATACTGGGGCATCCTGGATTTTGGGATAATGCCATCATTTCTTTCCCCATAGCAACGTGCAAAAAAGATACATGATTCTGGGCATGATTTGTGGTGGATTCTTTCATTCTTTCACAATAAACTTTTACAAATTCAATAATATAACTTGACACGGCAACTACTGATGTTCAGCTACATGATGTCACGATGATGTCATGATGATATCTTCAGCTGCCATGGAAATGATTGCCAGATGGCACATTGAAATGAGAGGAATTCTTATCAAAATAAAAAGTTGTGTTACCATAGTTATGCCTGTGGGTCAGAAATATTGAATGTGTAAACTGGTTTTTGGTGTATGTTTGCACCGATCAACTCACCTGCAGTAATATCTGCCTCAATAACTTGGTTGCTCACAGAGTTTTGTGGTGAATTACTTGGCTGGTCATGATCAGTCAGATCGATGGTTGGTGGATGGGATGGACGGGTGGTGGTATGGGAAGGTTGGTGAGAATGGTTGATTGGTTGCTGGTTTGATGTTTGTGCTAAATGCGCCAGTCCATGACTCTCAGTCTGTTGATCTGTCCTGTGCACTCCTGTCATGAAAAATTAATACATGAGAATGAAAACATAATTATATAATGCTAAAACACAGCATTGCAATTTAGAGTACAAAAAAAATAACATGGCCAGTGGATAGTATAATATCAACACAATTAATTTAAATTGCCTGATTTTATGTACATGTACAATGCATGTACACAAACTTCAATACAACGAAGCATATACAGCCAAATTTACTGCTTCTGGCATTTCCAGCGATACCGTCAAAGCATCATTCAGACAGCAATAAGTATAGATGTATGTGGGCCTACCTTGTGACTCATATCTTAGAAATAAGGGTTCAAAAATCATTGTGGAGCCTGATATTTTGAAATTTCCATATCAAACAAAAAAATTAACAGAAAATAATATTCTTTTAATATTCAATCATTACTGAATATTAACAATGCAAGAATTTAAAACCGTTACAAATTTGATATATAAAACCAAATTTGAGGTCGGCCTTTATCCTATTATTCATTATATCAAAATTATGGATGCATTTATAAATATTGAATTTAACACATTGTGCAATGATATGTGCACTGAGATGTTGTCCCCTCTTGTAAAAATTTGTATTGTTTTCTACTTTATAATTTTAATGATTGTTACATTTCACAAAATGCAAATCATTTTATGCCGTGCAGCACAATCTCTAAATGTTACTGTCATAATAGTTACTTTTATAAAGTTGCTCTTTTAATGCTGTTTTGATACTAGGTTATATTTGTATTTTTATAATGGCCACTTTCAACCTCCGTGAACAATGCTCATGTTTCATAGAATATTGAAAACCTACTAATGTAATGTGACATATAACTTCAAGATGCTTGGTAATAGAGATTATTTAAATAACTTGTTCTCACCTGTTGTTTCGTTTGCATTTCCGTGTCTTCGGAACAGAACCTTCAATAAATTGTTTGTGTGTGAATTAGTTCAATATTAAACAATACTGTCTCAGTCACACTGAATCTTAGTTACAGCAAGGTATTTTACCACCACCCTTCCTTCTGCAATGGTTTACAAATGTAAGTGCACACGTGTGTTTTGTGCATGCTCGATTTATACAGCAAGTTGTAAACAATGGCAACATGTTATGACTTAATTCTTTAGTCATTGTAACCAAATAAATAGCAGACAAATGGTGATTGTCAAGGTCGAATAACGAAAGCAAAGGTTTCATAACAATGTAAAGTAATTATACTTCTATAATTGAACATTTTATTGAAACATTTTATGTTTGAGGCAACATTTTCTCATGACCAATTTACAGCTAGCTTGAGTCTTTCATTTGTTGCTGTGTTTGGAGCCAGTTTGGGTGCATAATTTTAGTGATAAACACAAAATCAGAGGATTACAACAATTAATTATGCAGCTGACAACTAGAAACAAATCTTAACAGCAGAACAAGCCTGGAATTTAGATAACTGCAAGTCAACATACTGTACTTGTTTAATATAATGTTACTTACTGTTGGTGTTCCTGCATCACAAAAGGGGTCCAGAAGATCATCTGATGACATTGAAGTCTGTGATATTACATCTGTCTAGTATAAGTGTAGAATAAAATGACATTTAAAACAAGTGGGATTTGTTTTGAATTCCTATAATATTTTTTTTTCATTAATCATTTCTATGAGTGAGCTGTTAGTATCCATACTGAAAGTTTTATTTTGTCTTATCACAACTCCTGTTTTTTCTAACAACCTATTACTTTGACCAATAATGATCATTCTATAAAGAGTTAACCAAAAAGGCAGTCCTGGACAGAAATGGTTGCTCAATAAGAGGCACTTTTTGTGTGCCTACCATTCAAGTCTGCCTATAATTACATGAATGACAAACTCACACCAATTGATCTGATTCAGAAAACTAACTGAAGTTTTTGTAAAGAAATTGTTAATAGTAAATAAATACTCACTGAATCTGAGTCTGTGTCATATTCATCATCTGCTTCTGCATGGGCAGCTACGTCTACATGGGGAGCTACGTCTACATCGCCTGTTGCATGGGGATCTACATGGGGATCTCTGCCTGCTGCATGGGGAGCACGCTACAAAGGGAAAGAAGAACATAAATATGTGTATCATAAATGGATTCAATACTACATTAATCTACACATATTGAGCTACACATAATGAACTAAAGCACCCCTACCCCACCCCCCAAAAAATAAATAAATAATAAATAACAAATAATAATTAAACAAATGGTCTGAACATTGTTTTGGTAATCAAAAATATGTTTGTTCCAATCTGAAAGCTTACTGTTTATAAATTGGATACAATTACTAATCCCCTTACTGGAAATAGTTTCATCTTAAAAAGTATGTGAAAGATGTCCAAATTGCCTCAACTCAGTTTTAATTGCAACAATGTAACTGCATATTGCGTACAAATCACTGCTAAAACATACAGGTTTTTTTGTTTCTTGAAACGTCAGTGCCATTTAGATGAAATCGTATGTTAGTTTTATGTTTTTTTAATGTTTTTTTTTAATAACTATAAAAAACTATATCATATTATATAACTGACATACAGATCCTTGTCATTTGATTGGTGGAACTTACATCACATGACATTCACTATAACACCCATCCGCATCAGCGATCAAAAAGTCCTATTCGCCCATGGGGAATAGTATTTCCCATTCAACAGTTAGGATCATCCTTGTTCCCAATGTTTTTGAGCAGTAGAGCGCCGCTTCTAAAACAAAGGAGCACCTGTGCAAAAGGTTGTGATCCGATCGATATTAATTTTTTGCATTGTGCGTTGTGCGTAATGGTTTTATCCTCCAATCAAATGACAAAGATCTACTTTTATAAAACAAATAATGAATGTTTTGCATTCGTGCAATGGAGAGAATATTTTCATGAGTTGAAAGATGGAATGTTCCATTCACCTCATGAAAATATTCTCACCATTGCACTCATAAACATTCATTATTTGTATACCATTACATCTCAAATTCAGTGTAGCTAATCTTCAATGAATTTGATGAATGCCTTCAAGTCATAGTGGGATAGCGGTCAAGGGAACATGATCATTTCTGGGAAATCATGCATCTGATCAGACTTGCTATAAAATATGTCATGACCATGCTTCAATTGAGTGCTACAAAAATACTGTTATTCCTCCAGGATCAGACATTATATGGTAAAGCATGGGGAAAAGGTTACAACTTTTAATCATTGGGGACTCTTCAATAAATAAATAATATTCTTACCATAACGTTCATTATATCTTTATTCGGAAGCAGGTACAGCTTTCCCTTCTTTTGGACTTTCTTCAGGTCCTTTGCTGATTCTGGATGGACTTCCACCAACAGCCTCCCCTTTGTTGCCTTCATATACCTAAACCCCAACCGTCCTAATGGGACTCTGGGGTAGAGGCCCCTCAGATATTCATCCAATTCAGAGCGAGAATAGTTCAGGTCAATCTGCACACACCTGTCTGTCAACTCTTGAGTACCTGCTCGGGCACACTCAGGGGTACCTTAAACAAAATGTTTAAATGAGACATTAATAAACTTCATTCACCTATCTTGTTATTTTATCGATTTTACAAATATGTTTTTTTTAATTTTTTTTTAAAATACCTTTCATTTAAATTGTCAAGACTAAAACCCTCTACTAGGGGAGGGCGGCTGTTGATACTATGCTGTTGTTACCAGGGTGCTGTTCTTGCTACAACAATGGTACCTCATAAGTTGACAGGGAATTGTTATGTTCGGAAGTCCATACTTTGCATAAATAAGAATTTCTTGCCAAGCTAGAAAAGTTGCACCACGTGTACCATGGTAAACAGGGCCTTCAGCTAGGCCCAACACAGATGTAGGCATGTACACCCTCAGTGGTTTAACTATGATTTTTTCCAGGGAAAGGGGGAGGGGGAGACAAGAAAATCCCAACAAGGCCTCAGGAGGTAAAGTCGATCTTGCCTAACAAAGTCATCAGAGAAAACGGCACTTTGAGTCAGATTTTACTCTTGCCTTTTTCACTTTTTTTAGTACTTTTTAATTTGAGCTTTGGTTGAAATTTTGGAAATTTGACCTGTAACAATACTGAAATCTAGTCTTTAAATTTAGGTTTTTATTTTCATAAATATGGGCTCCATTTTCAAAGAAATACTGTATCTTGTTAAAATATATCAAAGTTCAAGATTTCTGAATTTTTAGTTGATTTTTCCAAAATGTTAAAAACAATCTGGCCAGGGAGGTGGGAGGAAACCGTACCCTGCCCCTCCATCAGTTATGCCACTGCCCACCCTACTTTCTGTCCAGGGGGCTCCCCATGATCTAAATCAAAACTAAAACGAACCTAGCCCGTTGCGACTAAGTCTGTCCATCTCTCTTTGTGGTGGAAGGAATTTTGTAGATGCATCA
The DNA here is from genome assembly GCA_029582265.1 of Zoroaster sp. YZ-2022. Taxonomy (NCBI): domain Eukaryota; kingdom Metazoa; phylum Echinodermata; class Asteroidea; order Forcipulatida; family Zoroasteridae; genus Zoroaster; species Zoroaster sp. YZ-2022. The sequence continues at coordinate 105,472,142 of CM055816.1, read as the reverse complement.
CCCAGCAGAAACAAATACGTACTCCACGAACTCCCTGGTAGTGGTCCTGGAATCCCTACACATAAAACAAATTGAAATGAAACAGCGTATTCAACAAAAACTATTCACAAATTGTGGGTGGGTACAACTGTTAAATACTAAATGTGTACTACATGTATCACAACAGATCAGTGTGGGTGTGGGTATCCTAATGATCGAGGTCTTTGTCATAAATTGGTTCTCACATTCATTGCCAACAAGGCAATGGGGGGCGACATAAGTAAGGGCCCGTATGTTAGGCCAAGTACTGTTAGTTTTTGTTACACACTGTACAATCCTAGGACTTTAGGTCATGAATCTGAACCTGAATTATTTTAACTATAAAAACAATAGCAAAAATGTTGACCTTTGACCGGGCATTACTTGGGTTTGCATCATGACCCGATCCAAATTGAATGTCTCAAAGAGACCTATTAAACTAAGCCAGGAGCAACCTCATCAAATGTAATCTAAAATTTTGTAAATCTACCTATTAACTTAGTTGGCAAAGCATCCTATGGAAACATCACATTAACTTTTAAAGAAGACAATGAAGAAATTTCAGGTTTAGACGTGGGAGGAAAACCCCAAACAGGGAAAACCCAAGCAGTCAGGTAGGGACTGAAAACCCAATCCACATGCAAGGCTCCAGTCCGGGAATCGATCCGTGGTCCACAGAGGTGAAATTTAGGCAGGGAAGAAACCACTGAGTTTAGACTCAACGTAAACGTTGAGCAGTCGCATACCCACTGTCACCTTCACTGAATACCACCACCAGTGACTGATATTGATAACGTGTCGTTAGGCATTGATGAGCAACACACGAACACTATTCAGTATAGTATAAGTATAACAGTTGAGTTACACGTGCAATATCTAACGTTATACTTCTAGTTCTATAGTCCTAGTATAACTAGCCAACAAATGATTAGGGCTACGTAGGCTAGTGTAGTACTACTAGTACAGTACTAGTACAGTAGGCTAGGCCTACACTGTATTTTTACAAAGGGTAGGCCTAGGGGGCCCTAGAGCTAACGTTACCTCTTCGCCTTGAATTTTTTTCTGGTCGCCTAAAAAGCCGACAAACATCATTATATAGTCTCTCACCCGGTCCTGGTCCCGTAGTACGACGGCGATGAGATCTGAGGGCAGCCTCGGCCTGACTTATCAGGCCTTCGGGATTATCCGACATGTTACTTTATTCTGAAATCTGCGCTGTTTTTTCGACAAGTCAAAACAAGTAAAAAACGTGTGTGCGTAGACGCGCGGGAAAGACGGACGTAAAACATATCAGTTAAAGTGCACTGAAGTTAGACGACCCCTTAAGCTGATAACTGTCTCGCGTGACCTGACCCGGAAGCGGAAACGTAATAGAGATATCTCTATTACGGGTAATAGAGATATCTCTATTGTTAATAGAGATATCTCTATTGTTAATAGAGATATCTCTATTGTTAATAGAGATATCTCTATTGTTAATAGAGATATCTCTATTAATAATAGAGATATCTCTATTGTTAATAGAGATATCTCTATTAATAATAGAGATATCTCTATTAACAAAGATATCTCTATTATTAATAGAGATATCTCTATTGTTAATAGAGATATCTCTATTATAATAGAGATATCTCTATTAACAATAGAGATATCTCTATTAATGGATTAAATGTTAAGAATGTACGCCATAGTTTTATATAATATTAATTCAACATCAACATCATTCATCTGTTGTGGCGTGCTATGATAAAGAATAACTTTTGCTTTAAAAGCACAACAAAATTAGCACAGGGGTTCGATTCCCAGGTCGGATAAGTTTCGTCTTGAATTTTTGTTTCGAGCATTGTGGCAATTAAGTAATTTTTAAGAATAAGTCGTAGTGAATAAAATATATATGATCTGAATTTATGGTGTTTTCCTCTCCTCAGGATTCGACACCCTGTCCCAGGGACTGATGTGCTCGTCCAATGGCAAGATAATTCAACAAATGTAGTCCTTGTGAATGACCTGAAGTCCCCTACACCTGTCTTATCTAGAGGCAGCAAGGTCAGTATGTGGTGGAATCCACAGAAATGATGGTGGGATGGCACGGTCCTCAATTTTGAAGGCGAAGATGAGGATTTTGAGGGCGCAGATGAGGATTTTGAAGTAGAAGACAACTTGCCACTAGCACAGTTCATAAATAAGACAAATAACATACAGAGGAATGTGTGTGAAACATTTGACTGAAAACGAAATCTGGGCGGCGTGCATTAATAGCCAATGTTTGCTATGTTTCGATCACTTTGAGAAAACATCTCCATGTGAACTTCATAACCGAATGGTTCCATACTCGACCTTGTCCAACGTGGTTAATTCACCTGAGAGGAACAGAGAGAAAAGTGAAACTCTTCGTGAAGCTTTGGCTAAAGAACCAAAGAGTGACTCGCAAACCATTTATTTGGATGGACTAGCTGTTTATGAAATGTGTGGCATTAGCAGTGAAACTACCGCTGAAGAAGTTATTGGCCCTCTCTTACAAACTATGTGCCAACAACCATTTTTGTCAAATGGTAATGATAATTCTGAAGTGGCTGATGTTCCTGATCTTGAAACGCCAAATATCCCTGATCCAGTTGCCTTTGAAGAAGCAGAGACAATGGAAATCAACACGTCATACATGAGACCCGAGGAGTTCCATGTTGAAGGTGAATGCCACATTGAAGAAACAACCAACGAAGAACAGTTTCCAAAGATAACAAAAGTGCAACTTGCAAAGCAAAGTCGTAATTCTGGACTTTCATATGTGAGTCTGCATTCCAAAAAGAACATGCCAGCAAGAAAAGGAGTAGGGCCACGGTGCAAAAGCACCATGTGTGAAAAGCGAGGTTATCAGTGTTCCATGTTTATTCAAAGTCAACGTGTGGAAATTCAAAATTCATTTTTTGATACAGGTCAGTTACATGAACAGAGGATATGGTTATCTAGTCATGTAAAACTTAAAGGGAACCTTAAAACCAGAACCTTGGAATATTTCCTACCAGATGGACAGGGGGGTCTTCAGCAAGTATGCTGATGTATGTTTCTGAATACAGTTGGGATCAGTGAAAGGCAAATTAGAACCGCATTAAGTAAAACAAATTCGTATGGAATGGTTGAGTCAGAAAAACGAGGGGGTGTGGACAAGATTCGAGCAGAGCTTGCCAAAATAAAGAAACAAGGTGTCAGAGATCACATTAATCGCTTTCCTCGAACAGAATCCCACTATTGTAGAAAGAACAACAATCGGCAATACCTTGCTGAAGATTTAACAGTCAGAAGAATGTATGAGTTGTATAGTTGTGAGTGTAACGATCCAGCATCATATACACTTTACCTTAGAGTCTTTAGGTCCATGAATCTCAAATTTCACAGACCAAAAAAGACGTGTGGATTATGCGATTCTTTCTATAAGGGGTGGAAACATGAACAGGAATACCTGCATGACAAATTCCAGCATCATGTACAGGAAAAAGATGAAGTCAGAAAAATCAAAGCTACGCTTAAGGTTGATGCTCAGCCAAATAAGAAATTACGTGTAGCAACATTTGATCTTGAACAGGTTATTTATCTGCCAAGAACCAACAGATCTGAAGTTTTCTATAAAAGAAGGTTTTCTTGCTACAATTACACAATATACGTCCTAGATACAAAATTGTGTACATGCTATTTATGGCACGAGGGAATCGCAGCTAGGGGTTCCAATAAAATTGCATCACACCTACATGATTTTCTAGCTGAAGCAGACTTGGATGGCATTGAAGAAGTTTCCTTATTTTCGGACGGGTGTGCTGGGCAAAATAAAAACACTATTGTATTGTCTATGCTTTTGTGGTTTGTTCAACACGCTAAAAATGTAAAGCAAATCACTTTACATTTTTATGAAACTGGACATGCCAATGTGAGGGCGATTCGGTACACAGTACCATCGAACGTTCTCTTAAAAGGGCTGGAAATTTGTATGTCCCTTCTCAACTAGAAACTGTCATTAGACTAGCCAGAAAGAACCCATACAATGTCGTTGTGCAAAAAAAGCGACATAAAAGACTGGAAGGCGTACTCACGTCAGATAGGAATCTTGAGGGTACACGAAACTGTGGATGGTGAAAAGGTTAACTGGACTAAAATAAAACAAGTCCGAGTGAACTGTAACAATCCTGAAACATTATTCGTCAAGATGTCGCATTTAGAGAAAGAGTATGGAGAGGTAAAACTCAATCGAAGACGTACTGGGGAAGATTTACAATGTACCAGCACACCCATCCCCGTCATCAATGGGCCGAAAATGCCGAGACCTAAATTTGAAGACCTAATGGGTCTATGTGATAACAATCTACCAGTAATTCCAAAGGAACACTGGAGCTTTTATAAGAGTCTGCCTCACGCCTGAAATAAACGTCACAAATGATAAACTTGCCAACAAATATTTCGCAAAATTTTCTCGAACAAAAAAGTTCAATGAAACATGACAAGAAACAGATTACTTGGTGAACATGTTTGATATCCGCACAATTATTTTATAAGAATTCTTTAAAAGGAAAAACCCACTTACTTCAGCACGGACTATATATCTTTAATTAAGCACAACTAGCAGACAAAGCAATACTTTAAATGTCACAACTTTTTTGACAGTAAAGTTTTAATGAATTTCTAAATTAATGTTCCACGTTATCAATATTTGTTGTAATTCCGTATAAAATTCAGATCATTTAAAGTAACACTGTCCACGATTTCTGGTTACAGATTAGCAAAGTTTAAGACCTTAAAATGAAACATGACAAGAAACAGAAACGGGTTGTTTGGTTAACATGTTTGCTATCCGCACATGTTTGCTATCCGCACAATCGCATATTTTATAAGAATTATTTCGTTTTTATCTAAAAGGAAAACAAAACACTTACTTCAGTAGACAAATCAATACTTTAAATGTCACAACTTTTAATGTCAGTTAACGTTTTAATGAATTTCTAAATGTTTCAAACGTTATCAATAATTGTTGTAATTCTGTATAAAAGTCATATCATTTAAAGTTCTGGCGTAACACTGTTCACGATTTCTGCATAAGCAAGAAAAAATATATATACCTTTAAATGAATTATAATATTATGAGCTGCCAGTTATAAGTAGATTGATCATTGAGTTAGTCATTATGATATTACATCAATTTAATTAATTTCAAAGATATAATGAATAAATTTCAAGGCAATATTCCATGGAGAACAGTGCAAATTATTGCATTTCTTTTTATCCCGTGTATGTTTGAATTTTGCAAGATTAAAATGAATTGATGAATCTATTACACAGCAAAAAGAGTTGTTTTTGTTATTACTTGTGTGGTATAGTACAACAAAACATGTGTGTAAGATAGTGTTTTACCAACAAATCAATCACAGGGTTTTCTCAAAGTAAAAGAAACGTTTTATTTTGTAGTTTTATAAGGATCCGGCAATTAGCATTCGGAAACATGCCGAAAATAGGAATATGCATTTTCCCCACATTATGTTGTTTTCACTTCCCATTAAAACAATGGCAAGAATCATGTAGGAATCAGTGATGTTGCAACACGATGGAATCTATTAAAAATGGAAAAGCCGCTAAATAAACATCAATGATGCACATACCTACGTGTGACAAACTGACGAATATCAGGGCGCACGCGATTCCGTAATTTTACAAACTGACGAATAGGCATGAATCGAGTGACGAATAACAACACGTGATGAATTGTGAGGTCCGACAAACTGACGAATAACTTTATGATGAGAAAAAAAAAACAGTTTACAAACTATTTTTGAGTTAAAACTAATAAGTAAATAAAAGTAGAAGACCAATTTTCTTCCAGCATGCAATATAGAGTTAAGGTCTGATATTTGTACAGTTGAATACAACACCCAAAAAAAACTTCAACTGCGATTTTCTTGATTTACGGGTTCTATGTATTCGTCGGTATGTCAGCACTGCGACGATATGGATTTTTTTTATGATCACCAACCAACATTGTTCTGCAGTAGTTGCAAAGTTTTACTCATCAATAGACATTTTGAGGCCTTCTGTTGTAAATTAACAAAAGAGGGCCTATTGATACATGGCTTAATTTATCTAACGTTAGTACAATAGTATTGATATTAACCGTTAGTATACTTACTGTTAAGTCATGTCTTACTATAACGTTAACCTAAGTCTAATTGTCACGATGACTGATGTAGGCCTGGCCTATGCCACCACCTTCTTTACCTAGTAATAGTTATGTATAGGCTTAGTTCTAGGAGTATATAAATATAATTTATAATTACCTCCTGCAAAACAATTTAAAAAAAAAACTTAAAAAGTGGCGGTTGGATACGACATTCTTTCCAAATCTGTCTTTGTTGAGGAATACGGTGTACTTTACTTCAGCATTGACATGTTAGTCCAGGTAAGAACTATAAGATGGAGTACTGATAAACACTGTCTATATGTGGTTTTTACAAGACTTTCTTTTACAATGTGAACATTCACAATTTAGATAATATTTTCTTATTATTTGTTAATTTTTGTTTTAAAATTGAGGAATATCCATCCTACCATGGTTTTAATGACCAAACTATGAACACTAACCGATAGAGCCCATTTTCAAGGCCCATGACCATGTTAATGTTAGGTACAATTCGTCGCATTTTTCTCAGTGACGAATCGGAAAAAAGTGCGTTAATCATGCTTTAAGTCGGACACATTTTCGCTGTTAGTTTTGTGCTTTATTTTTTCCAAAAAACACATTTCGTTTTATCATCTAAGTGTTAATAAGTACCTGGTTGGTAATTTACTGTGTTTACTTTGTTTAAAATGTTGATTTTCTATGTGTAACGATGGCTTGAACTTATTCGTCACTTATAGCGTATAGGCATATACTTACTTGTCACTATGTAGGCCTAAAAAACAAAAAAGTGCCGCCGGCGCTTATTCGCCACCCATGTGTTTGTACACTCTTAAAACTAAAGTGTTGAATCAACCATATACACTGTAAAAATATTGGGTAAAAAAATGCCCAACTTTTTACCCAACGATGAGCGAATATAACCAACTAACTCAACATATTGTGTAAACCTTTACCCATTCATGTTGGGCACACACTTTACCCAATACTTGGGGAAACATAGCTCTTCCAACGGTTGGGCAATATGTATAACCCAACGATTTGGGTAAAGTCATTTAACCAAGTGTTGAGTACTTCAAGTTTGCCCAAGCGTTGGTTAAAATTAAACCAATTGTTTAGTAATTATTTTCACCAATTAATGGTCAAATTAAGCCTTTTTTTCCCAAGCGTTGGTTAAAATTAAACCAATTGTTTAGTAATTATTTTCACCATTTAATGGTTAAATTAAGCAATTTTTGACCAACTGTTGCGTATATTGACTTTCAAAGTTGGTTATTTTTTAACCAGATAATGGTATAACCCTTTACCCAGAGTTGGGCGATTGATTAACTCGCTCAACATTTGGGTAAACTGTACGCCGACGACTTATTAAAATAATTTAAAACATGACAACAATCTTGTTTGAATTGATTTGATTTATTGCACTTTATTTGTAAAATCACATCTTCATGCTAACCATACAACCTTTAAATTACTTATATCTTTAATTATGTCTCTCTTAATTAAATAATGTGGCCTATTTCAGTGAAATCAATGAAATATCCTGAGTTGAAGTCATGGTTAATTTTCAGTAATACTATATAACTTTTTAAAAAAATTTTACAAAACAAATCACTCATTTAATGATTATTTTATGAATAAAAAAATATAAGTAACAATATTTTAAAAGTTTTAAACGTTCTTAAAACAAATTTGGAACACAAACAAATCTTTTTAGAAAGATTTTAAAAACCAAACTCCACTTCTTTGATTGCTTTTCTTTCCAGCTTTATGAAATACTGCAAACATTAATTGTCAATATGGTTAACCTTTGTGCATTAAAATACTGACATCTGAATAGCATTTTCACAGTTTTCAAAAAGAAGAAAAACAGAATGGAAATAACTAGAACTCCAACACTTCATCTCTGGGTTTATATGGGTGCATTTCCCAATGTCCTTCCAACCCAAACTCTATTTCGTTGACCACAATGATCTACAAATCTTTGGTTAACAAAGAACAATTTGACATTCATTCGGAAACTCTTCTATTATTATTGCTTTGGTTGGCAAATTATAGTACTTCTGAACTTGTATATGATAGAGCATTGATTTTTAGATGAGTGAGTACACTTACTCCAACCCTGTAGTTTTTAAAGAGACACAAAAGTCAACCTGTGAAAATTTTAGCAAAAAAGTGTAACTTTATACTTCTTAACAAAACACCTTGAAAGGTTAACAAGTACATGTTAAGTTAATTAAAGATTAATTATGTGGCCTTCAAAGTGCCGCAAAAATAACATCTGACTCCCACACAACTTTCTTGGAGGTGACATCATTTCAGACGGAATTATTTCTCAAGGTATAGATTCAAAGTGAAATTTAACTAAACTTGTATATCAAAATTGTAAACAGTATTTTAGAACTGATTATTTACCAATAGTGAATGCATCCATTGTAGGGTAACTCTATATTATTTTTGGTTTTACCCAACAGTTATAAAGTTATACAGGGTGGTTCAAAAAAGTAAACCCAAGTTAAAGGTGATTGTTCACCCACCTACAAAAGTTCAAGAGAATTTGTGTTTACGTAGTGTTGATGAGTAGGGTGTTTATAAATAATGATGAAAAACTGCAAGAACAAACTAACTGGATCTCAAGATATGGCCCATTACAGATGGCATGCCAAAAAAAATGGCTTGTCCATGGGAGCATCATTGTAAATAAGCAAAGGAATATGACTGTTAAACGTGTGCCACTTTACATGTAATCAATGTGTTCAATCATGCTTATTTACAATGATGCACCTGTGGACAAGCCAGTTTTGTGAATGCCATCTGTAATGGGCCATATCTGAGCTATACCAAGAATTTTTTCAGGATTATTTTGAAACACCCTACTCATCAATACTAGGTTAACACAAATTCTCTGGAATTGTAGGTGGGTGAACAATTAACTTAAACTCGGTTTTACTTTTGTAGAACCACCCTGTAATAGCACTGTATAATCAGTGCATCCCGAGTGCTGTGAAAAACAAATCCACAGGCTGACTATTTGGCTTGATTCGAACCACGACCTCCCGCATTCTAGAGCAGATGTCTTAACCACTAGACAACCGAACGTGCTCTACATATGGGAGTCGTGGGTTCAAACAACCAAGTAGTTAGCCTGTAGAATTTCCTCATCAGCACTTGGGAAAGCACCGAGTATACAGTACCTATTACTCATTCCTATAATATGTGACCAGCTCCATCGAAATGAGGCATTGTCCCCACATTTGAATTTCTTGAGATATTCATATTACCTTAAAAGCAACTCATAAACTTTAAAATAATTCAAAAATATGATCAAGTGACCTTCCTTCCCAAAATTATGAGAAAATTACGACGACCATGACAGAAAATTTCCTGACCCATTTTGAAAAACCTTTCATAAGAAAAAGTGATTTTAAAATCATGACTTGTGGCAATTAGCACACAAAGTCGGTTCAGAATTTGTCTTCATTTAAAACTGTTAAAAATTTCTGACAAAAAAGTAAGACCCTAGCAAGAAAAATCAAGCTTTAGGCAACCAAAAAATATACAAATAAAAAAATAGATTTTTCCAACCTGTTTTGTGTGTTTTAACTTCAGTGTCAATTTACACGGAATCGTTCTTTAGGGAAAATGCCTCATTTCAATAGAGCGGGTCACATATTGTAAAAACTAACAATTACATGTATATCACAGATGCAATTTTTACATCTATTAAAAAGGGTTATTCTTCTTTGACAACAAAACAATAATGATCTCTTCTGTTTTTGTCAAGTTTCAAAGTGAAATATAACACAACCTTTTTAACATTACTAAACCTCTAAATCAAAAACTGAACATGTTTTTTAGAACTGATTATTTACCGGTGTAGTGAATGCATCTATGTGAGGGATTTATATGAAATAAATGCCCGCAGGGCCCTCAGTGTGGTCGAGTCCTTCTTGCCATGGACCGCCTGCTTGAAGATGCATGACTGGAAAAAGGACCACACCCCTTTGCAACTTTCTTGGTATTTGCAGTCCAGCACAAAGTGAAGTTTGTAACAACTGTCAACAGCTTTCAGCAGACTAAGCTGTGGCAGTGGCTGTTTCTCCACCATGACGAATATGTCAGTTGGTTGAAGCTTACTATTCCGATGCAGAGCCAAGATGAAAGGTTGAGGACGCACCTCTTCATCGATCTTCTTTGTATATGCAGGGATGTTAGTTATATCCTGTTAACATTTTTAAAAATACAAAAAATGTCTTTAATATACATAGTACACCAGGGCCCAGCTTTATGGTGCTGCATACCACACAGTCCTGTGACACACTATTTAGTGCAACAAAGTACTGTGGAACTGTCAAAACTACAAAACTTTAGTTAATATGCTGATTTCACAAAAGCAACCAGTGAGAGGATGCATTTTTCTGCTTTCCTGATGTTGTGCTTAAACTTACACAATACATTTGGTCAATGGTTTATTCTGCATTCTTTTATGGAGTGAGGGACAGTTTACTTAAAACTGTATCACTCCAAAGGTAAAGTAAGTCAGTGTAAAACAATTTTTAAGCCAATTTATAAACAAAATACAATTTTGAACGGCCCCGCTGCTGGGAGTCATTAATCTCACCGTAATTCTGCATTGGTATAGTGGATGACGGCAGAGAGTTCAACATGCAAACTGTTTTGCATAAAAGTATTTTGTTTAAGTTCACTTGACATGGTCACACGTGCACAGGCCTAACGTTAGCCATTGTTGTGAACAGTACAGTATAGTCAGTGAGTACAGTTGCAAACGTGTGGTACATTGCTTTAATACGATCTGCATTGATATTCCACGCAGTCGGGTCAACCATGGAGGAATGTTCCCTCATTGTACACAAAAACATGTCTAATGACGTATCCTACTTTTGGAAACCCTACGAAATCCTTTCTATAATATCACAAAGACAATCCCATTGAACATGTGAGTGAGATAAAGAATAAACTCACTTGCAAATATATCTTTCAACTGAGGCATTCCCAACCGTTCTAGTAGTTGGTCCGCCATGACGCCGATTGTATTATAATGTGGCGGATTCGCGCGCGAACGCACGCTTGTTCTTCATGTTAGTTACCAATTCTTGGTCGAAAAGCGCCCGATACTTTCGCCTCTTCCCAACAACTGGGACTTTCGTTTGCGGGGTGTACCCAACTACGAGGCAGTCACTTTAGAATTTGCCCAACTTTGGTTATTGGTTGTTTTTAACCATTTGTTGTATAACAAATGCTCAACATAAATGTCTGTCAGCATTGCAACCGTTTTTATTTGTTCAAAACGGAAAAATAACCATTATTGGGGAAAACATCAACCAACAATGCGTTATTAATTTTACCCAACAAATTGTTTACCCAATATTTTTACAGTGTAAGAGTTCGGTGAGTGACAACACTTTATGAAGTTAAAATCAATTCAAAGAAAGTGTTGAATTAACACAAAGTCAAGTTAAGTCTAACTTTATCAATGTTAATTCAACACTTTTTAAAATTCAAATCCAACTTTATAAAGAGTTGTCACTGACCGAACTCTTTAAAATGTTGATTCAACACTTTAGTTTTATGAGTGTACATGTTTGTATGTGCATATACTCTATAAGGCCAATATTACCAATAATTATCGACAAACGAATACACTTCCTAACGATGTCAATACCTTAAGATGTAAATACCTTAGATCCATGGTTTTTCTTTGTCTTACATTGCAAAATAAGCTAAAAACGTGATGTTTTCTACAGATTACGCTGCTCAGTCTGTCCGTGGTTGTAGATGGTACCAGCCGTCCGCGCACTGTAATATTGTATGCGTACAAAGATCCAGTGGTTACCAACCGGTTAAACGGATTCGTCACTAAGAAAACAAAACGTATTTGACTTTTAGGGGATCTCTGTAAATCTAAAATCAGGCAGAATTATGGTTTAAAACCTTCACAGATGAAATTAGACACTCAAAGAACCCCAGAAATGCAAAACCCGGATTTCACAAAAAAAAATGCCGATTCGTAAGTATGAGAAAAATGCGACGAATTAATACATTGTAACTTTGACGGATGTAACTTGGGCAGATAAGGTGATTACACTGATATTTTGTTGGAGATTTACCTGAAATATATAAAGTTTGAAGGCCAGATATTTCAGTCCAGATATTTCAGAAAAATCCTGCTTGGATCTAAATATCAAGTAATTTAACTTTTATGATTTGATATTTTGTTTATGTGCTTGATATGGAACTGTTAGCTAATTGTATTTTTTATGACTGTGCTTTAAAAAGGACTTCATAAATTTTCTTTACAAGGGAACGCAAACCTCTGAAGAGTCTAATCTTGAAGAGTGCATGCAACGTCTTCAAAAGGAAAACGAAGACCTGAAAAAAGAAATACTTTGCGTACAGAATTGGAAAAGTGTAAGATGCAAAATGAAAAATCAAGAAGTGTTAAGTAAATTAAAGCGGCTGGGCAATGCCAGGTTGATTGATTTCCTTGTCCAGTCCCATCAATCTGAACAGAAACCAGCAAGAGCAGCTTATTAGAAGCAAGTCATTGCACTTAAAGTAAGAGCGAAAAGCCTGAAAAAAGATAAATACAGACCGTCTGGAGAGTCAAAGTTTAAGAAACACCTTCACAAAGAGTTTTCATTCCCAGAAAAGCAAGACCCGCAACCTACTCTTGATAAGACTAAGACTTCAGAAGCACAAACTGATATTATAGGGCTACCGTCTCAGTATCTGTTAAGCCAGAACTCATTTCTAAAGAAAAGGGTCCTTGATAAGACAACAGAATTGAAAAGAAAAACGGCATCAGATTTGCCCAGTAAATCAACTATAAATGAATGGAATTTGATGAGACTGTGCATCTCTCAACAGCAGCTAGCTGAACAAATACCAACGGCATCACATATTGGTCTTTAAGTGGTGAAATATTAAAAGACGTTTGAGGGGTTTCAAGCTGCTGACGAGGAGGGCCATCTTGTATGTACTTGGTCTCAGGGAAATGGCATCAAAGGCAAGCCAATATGTTTTGTCCACCTTTCAACAGATTCTACGCGACATTGAAGATCGGTCATCAGCAGAAAGTAACAGTAAAGTAGCAAGAGAAATTCTCCTTAGAATAACTTGTACAATGTCTGATCGGGCAGCTACACAAGGAAAATTTAATGAACTACTTGAAGAATACCGCAAGGAAATTCTTCCACTAACATTAGACAACTATGAATCCATGTAAGATGGAGAGCGCACATCCCTTGGTAAACTCTGCAACTTCTTTTGCGGGCTGCATGCATTAGTTCACCTTCACCTGTAGCATTGCATCAAGCAGAGGAAGGTACATTGAAAGATGGGGCACCGATTCTTGATAAGTATTTCAGAAGAAAATCAGAGCCAGGAACAACACAATTGATTCCAACAACATGCAAGGCAATAGCAGGAGTAGATGAGAGGAGTGGGTGCCACGGGTCATTCCTTGAGTTTGTACGAGAAGGTGGGTTTAATCGTCTGCCTATTGAGCCCTTTCGAGGTAATATTTTGTTCCAGAATGCATCAAGCGTATTCTACCTGGCTGGCCATCTCCAGATTTACCTACATGGAGGAGGTGCAACAAATCGTCTACTTCAAGCAGTGCAGTTTGATCTGAAAGTGACAGAATACTTAGCGGGCTGCAAAGCTCTCGGACTGGTGTCATTCCTAGTAACCACGCCACTGTGGGCTACAATTGAAGACACAGAGATCCACATTTGGATATTGGACGGCACTATCAAGAGGTGACTGATTTCTTGGTGATGACGAGCAGTAGACTTCATGGTGGGAGATCTTCATCTTTCATTCTGTAGCGTTCCCGTCCTTGAAAAAGATGTGATATTCCAGATGTTTATCAAACTTGGATTCATGATGATAAAGTTCATGTTATTCTACGAGTGATGTTACCAGCCATGGCTCGACTCTTGCAGAGTATTTTCAGCGGCCGCTGGAGGAATATGGGCCAATGCCTCTCCTGAGTTGAGGGGGCATGTGAAGGATTTGTCAAAACATAACAAGTTTTCAGAGAGCATATTTGGCCACTTAGATCGACTAATGAGGGAAAACCAAACATGACAACCCTAGCAAGCGAGGCATACATCGTTTAGCCACAAAAGTACATTGGCATGGTTTGATGCGAAGTCGCCTGCAGAAAAGGAAATATAGGTGCTATAGTTGACCGTAAACAGATAGAGAAGGAGAAGCTAACACTTGACATCATGTACTGGGGTCTGTGGCAGACGAAGGATAAAGTTGATGAGTATCTATCAACACTTGACAACAAAACAACAAAGCTGAAAGCTTTAAAGGCCCAGCTAAATTTCCGCCAGTATGTGTTGCAGCAGAAACCAGCCGACAAAAATAACAATATGTATGCCTTTTCACAAAATAAAGTACCACTTATTGCAGAAGATTTAGGGAAGACGTCTTCCCCCAACAACAAATTATATATATATATATATATATATATATATATATATATATATATATATATATATATATATATATATATATATATATATATATATATATATATATATATATATATATATATTACTGTAATTACATTGATATGATATATTTATTTACAGCAAAGCGACAGAAAACACACCCAAGCACTGCAAATGATAGCGATGATTGCTACTATGATTAGAGTTTCAAACTCCATTGACATTAAGGAGATGAGGAAAATGCAGGCGGAACATTCTAGATATATGGAAAAAGGTTTTGATGAAGCCAGGAGAGAGCGTGATAGACAAACGGGGCAAATGCTGGAGATTCGTGCAATCATTCAAGAGCAGCAACATCTGCAGGAACAGCTGATATAGAGGCAACAAATACAGAACGACACCATGTAGAATATGTTAACGGTTGTTCAGAATATCCAAACTCAAATAGCAGGCCGCTTGGAGCGCAGAATGGAAAGACGGGGAGTGGAGGCGGACAACCAGCAGAATCGGCTCATCAACCAACCTCCCCAGGATGGCGACCTTCCCTTAACCATGGCGATGGGAAGATTATCATTGCAGTCGGGCGAGAGGAAATCAACCCCGACGGCTTCTACCCACCAGTCGAGATCCCTGCTCCTGAATATGACACACTAAGAAGCAGATGCCGCACAGTCACTGCATTTGTACAGGGTTTGATTGGGTATTTCTTCCCACCTGCAGTTTTAAAGCTTTCAAACTACGCAGGTACAACAGTTGTCACCAAGGATGGACAGATTAAAAAGGACTGCCTTGATAGGAGACTTGTGCTGTCCATGCTAGACCATGTCAAACTCAGAGACGTCATTAATGATAAATGTAGACACAGACACACGTTTGTAAGATGAAGAATTTGTGTCCACTTTATAGCTTGAGAAAATTTCACTTTCACCACAAGATTTGTTTACGATTTGTTTGACTTTTTTTCAAAAACTAAAATGTTTGCGAGTACATTATAATTCATTTTCCTCCTTTAATTATTGACTTCTTAAGTATTATACACTATCATGGCATCAAGTTTCTTGTTTATTCTATACAAACTGTTGTTTAAAAGAGTAGCAAGATATGAGCATTTTGTTTTGAATATAGTATTTAAAAATAATAATAAAAAATAGCTTCCCTGTGTTTCTGTGGTTTAGTCTACTTATTCTGTCAAGTTTGCCATTCCCGAGCTGGTTTTCAAAGAATATGTTGCTAAAAACATGAAATGACAACAGCACGTAATAAAAGAAAAAATATATATATTTTGCTTGACTGGATCTTTTCAAAAAGTTTAACACAACGAAGTAATCGACCACACCGTGTTAGCTAAAGTAGATGAACTGCTGAAGAATCAACAGTTTGTTGGATAAAATAATTAGCTAGCAAATTAAACAAACTAGAAAAAGCAGATCCCCAAAACCTGACCTAATCATATAATCTATCCCCGGACGGCTGGACTCTATTGCCCGCCGCGTAATCAC
>CM055816.1:105435054-105455488 GCA_029582265.1 Zoroaster sp. YZ-2022 | reverse complement strand
TAGGTTCTCCCTCTCGGAAAACACAAAATCTTTGAATTTGGATAATGTCTTCATACCTTAAACGGCCTCCATGGACACTTAGCCCCTGTAAAATACGGTCAACTTGCATGCGGTTTCACAGAAAACAATACAGCACTGTACACTGTTACGAAAGAAACATTTCTAAGGTTGGGAATAACTTTTCAAGTTTTTAAGGAGGCAGATAAAATTGATATCTAAATTAAAGCTTAGGTTCTCCCTCTCGGAAAAACACAAAATCTTTGAATTTGGATAATGTCTTCATACCTTAAACGGCCTCCATGGACACTTAGCCCCTGTAAAATACGGTCAACTTGCATGCGGTTTCACAGAAAACAATACAGCACTGTACACTGTTACGAAAGAAACATTTCTAAGGTTGGGAATAACTTTTCAAGTTTTTAAGGGAGGCAGATAAAATTGATATCTAAATTAAAGCTTAGGTTCTCCCTCTCGGAAAAACACAAAATCTTTGAATTTGGATAATGTCTTCATACCTTAAACGGCCTCCATGGACACTTAGCCCCTGTAAAATACGGTCAACTTGCATGCGGTTTCACAGAAAACAATACAGCACTGTACACTGTTACGAAAGAAACATTTCTAAGGTTGGGAATAACTTTTCAAGTTTTTAAGGAGGCAGATAAAATTGATATCTAAATTAAAGCTTAGGTTCTCCCTCTCGGAAAAACACAAAATCTTTGAATTTGGATAATGTCTTCATACCTTAAACGGCCTCCATGGACACTTAGCCCCTGTAAAATACGGTCAACTTGCATGCGGTTTCACAGAAAACAATACAGCACTGTACACTGTTACGAAAGAAACATTTCTAAGGTTGGGAATAACTTTTCAAGTTTTTAAGGGAGGCAGATAAAATTGATATCTAAATTAAAGCTTAGGTTCTCCCTCGCGGAAAAACACAAAATCTTTGAATTTGGATAATGTCTTCATACCTTAAACGGCCTCCATGGACACTTAGCCTCTGTAAAATACGGTCAACTTGCATGCGGTTTCACAGAAACAATACAGCACTGTACACTGTTACGAAAGAAACATTTCTAAGGTTGGGAATAACTTTTCAAGTTTTTAAGGGAGGCAGATAAAATTGATATCTAAATTAAAGCTTAGGTTCTAACCTCCCGGAAAAACACAAAATCTTTGAATTTGGATAATGTTTTCATACCTTAAACGGCCTCCATGGACACTTAGCCCCTGTAAAATACGGTCAACTTGCATGCGGTTTCACAGAAAACAATACAGCACTGTACACTGTTACGAAAGAAACATTTCTAAGGTTGGGAATAACTTTTCAAGTTTTTAAGGGAGGCAGATAAAATTGATATCTAAATTAAAGCTTAGGTTATCACCTCTGGGAAACATACAAAATCTTTGAGTTTGGATAATGTCTTCATACCTTAAACGGCCTCCATGGAGACTTAGCCCACTGTAAAATACGGTCAACTTGCATGCGGTTTCACAGAAAACAATACAGCACTGTACACTGTTACGAAAGAAACATTTCTAAGGTTGGGAATAACTTTTCAAGTTTTTAAGGAGGCAGATAAAATTGATATCTAAATTAAAGCTTAGGTTCTCCCTCTCGGAAAAACACAAAATCTTTGAATTTGGATAATGTCTTCATACCTTAAACGGCCTCCATGGACACTTAGCCCCTGTAAAATACGGTCAACTTGCATGCGGTTTCACAGAAAACAATACAGCACTGTACACTGTTACGAAAGAAACATTTCTAAGGTTGGGAATAACTTTTCAAGTTTTTAAGGGAGGCAGATAAAATTGATATCTAAATTAAAGCTTAGGTTCTCCTCTCGGAAAAACACAAAATCTTTGAATTTGGATAATGTCTTCATACCTTAAACGGCCTCCATGGACACTTAGCCCCTGTAAAATACGGTCAACTTGCATGCGGTTTCACAGAAAACAATACAGCACTGTACACTGTTACGAAAGAAACATTTCTAAGGTTGGGAATAACTTTTCAAGTTTTTAAGGGAGGCAGATAAAATTGATATCTAAATTAAAGCTTAGGTTCTCCCTTCTCGGAAAAACACAAAATCTTTGAATTTGGATAATGTCTTCATACCTTAAACGGCCTCCATGGACACTTAGCCCCTGTAAAATACGGTCAACTTGCATGCGGTTTCACAGAAAACAATACAGCACTGTATACTGTTACGAAAGAAACATTTCTAAGGTTGGGAATAACTTTTCAAGTTTTAAGGGAGGCAGATAAAATTGATATCTAAATTAAAGCTTAGGTTCTCCTCTCGGAAAACACAAAATCTTTGAATTTGGATAATGTCTTCATACCTTAAACGGCCTCCATGGACACTTAGCCCCTGTAAAATACGGTCAACTTGCATGCGGTTTCACAGAAAACAATACAGCACTGTACACTGTTACGAAAGAAACATTTCTAAGGTTGGGAATAACTTTTCAAGTTTTTAAGGGAGGCAGATAAAATTGATATCTAAATTAAAGCTTAGGTTCCCCACACGGAAAAAAACAAAATATTTGAATTTTGATAATGTCTTCATACCTTAAACGGCCTCCATGGACACTTAGCCCCCTGTAAAATACGGTCAACTTGCATGCGGTTTCACAGAAAACAATACAGCACTGTACACTGTTACGAAAGAAACATTTCTAAGGTTGGGAATAACTTTTCAAGTTTTTAAGGGAGGCAGATAAAATTGATATCTAAATTAAAGCTTAGGTTCTCCCCTATGTGAAAAAACACAAAATGTTTGAATTTGGATAATGTCTTCATACCTTAAACGGCCTCCATGGACACTTAGCCCCTGTAAAATACGGTCAACTTGCATGCGGTTTCACAGAAAACAATACAGCACTGTACACTGTTACGAAAGAAACATTTCTAAGGTTGGGAATAACTTTTCAAGTTTTATGAGGCAGATAAAATTGATATCTAAATTAAAGCTTGGTTCTCCTCTCGGAAAAACACAAAATCTTTGAATTTGGATAATGTCTTCATACCTTAAACGGCCTCCATGGACACTTAGCCCCTGTAAAATACGGTCAACTTGCATGCGGTTTCACAGAAAACAATACAGCACTGTACACTGTTACGAAAGAAACATTTCTAAGGTTGGGAATAACTTTTCAAGTTTTTAAGGGAGGCAGATAAAATTGATATCTAAATTAAAGCTTAGGTTCTCCCTTCTCGGAAAAACACAAAATCTTTGAATTTGGATAATGTCTTCATACCTTAAACGGCCTCCATGGACACTTAGCCCCTGTAAAATACGGTCAACTTGCATGCGGTTTCACAGAAAACAATACAGCACTGTACACTGTTACGAAAGAAACATTTCTAAGGTTGGGAATAACTTTTCAAGTTTTTAAGGGAGGCAGATAAAATTGATATCTAAATTAAAGCTTAGGTTCTCCCTCTCGGAAAACACAAAATCTTTGAATTTGGATAATGTCTTCATACCTTAAACGGCCTCCATGGACACTTAGCCCCTGTAAAATACGGTCAACTTGCATGCGGTTTCACAGAAAACAATACAGCACTGTACACTGTTACGAAAGAAACATTTCTAAGGTTGGGAATAACTTTTCAAGTTTTTAAGGGAGGCAGTTAAATTCATATCTAAATTAAAGCTTAGGTTCTCCTCTCGGAAAACACAAAATCTTTGAATTTGGATAATGTCTTCATACCTTAAACGGCCTCCATGGACACTTAGCCCCTGTAAAATACGGTCAACTTGCATGCGGTTTCACAGAAAACAATACAGCACTGTACACTGTTACGAAAGAAACATTTCTAAGGTTGGGAATAACTTTTCAAGTTTTTAAGGGAGGCAGATAAAATTGATATCTAAATTAAAGCTTAGGTTCTCCCTCTCGGAAAAACACAAAATCTTTGAATTTGGATAATGTCTTCATACCTTAAACGGCCTCCATGGACACTTAGCCCCTGTAAAATACGGTCAACTTGCATGCGGTTTCACAGAAAACAATACAGCACTGTACACTGTTACGAAAGAAACATTTCTAAGGTTGGGAATAACTTTTCAAGTTTTTAAGGGAGGCAGATAAAATTGATATCTAAATTAAAGCTTAGGTTCTCCCCTCTATTCTCTCCGAAAAACACAAAATCTTTGAATTTGGATAATGTCTTCATACCTTAAACGGCCTCCATGGACACTTAGCCCCTGTAAAATACGGTCAACTTGCATGCGGTTTCACAGAAAACAATACAGCACTGTACACTGTTACGAAAGAAACATTTCTAAGGTTGGGAATAACTTTTCAAGTTTTTAAGGGAGGCAGATAAAATTGATATCTAAATTAAAGCTTAGGTTCTCCCCTCTCGGAAAAACACAAAATCTTTGAATTTGGATAATGTCTTCATACCTTAAACGGCCTCCATGGACACTTAGCCCCTGTAAAATACGGTCAACTTGCATGCGGTTTCACAGAAAACAATACAGCACTGTACACTGTTACGAAAGAAACATTTCTAAGGTTGGGAATAACTTTTCAAGTTTTTAAGGAGGCAGATAAAATTGATATCTAAATTAAAGCTTAGGTTCTCCTCTCGAAAAACACAAAATCTTTGAATTTGGATAATGTCTTCATACCTTAAACGGCCTCCATGGACACTTAGCCCCTGTAAAATACGGTCAACTTGCATGCGGTTTCACAGAAAACAATACAGCACTGTACACTGTTACGAAAGAAACATTTCTAAGGTTGGGAATAACTTTTCAAGTTTTTAAGGAGGCAGATAAAATTGATATCTAAATTAAAGCTTAGGTTCTCCCTCTCGGAAAACACAAAATCTTTGAATTTGGATAATGTCTTCATACCTTAAACGGCCTCCATGGACACTTAGCCCCTGTAAAATACGGTCAACTTGCATGCGGTTTCACAGAAAACAATACAGCACTGTACACTGTTACGAAAGAAACATTTCTAAGGTTGGGAATAACTTTTCAAGTTTTTAAGGGAGGCAGATAAAATTGATATCTAAATTAAAGCTTAGGTTCTCCCTCTCGAAAAACACAAAATCTTTGAATTTGGATAATGTCTTCATACCTTAAACGGCCTCCATGGACACTTAGCCCCTGTAAAATACGGTCAACTTGCATGCGGTTTCACAGAAAACAATACAGCACTGTACACTGTTACGAAAGAAACATTTCTAAGGTTGGGAATAACTTTTCAAGTTTTTAAGGGAGGCAGATAAAATTGATATCTAAATTAAAGCTTAGGTTCTCCCTACTCGGAAAAACACAAAATCTTTGAATTTGGATAATGTCTTCATACCTTAAACGGCCTCCATGGACACTTAGGCCCCTGTAAAATACGGTCAACTTGCATGCGGTTTCACAGAAAACAATACAGCACTGTACACTGTTACGAAAGAAACATTTCTAAGGTTGGGAATAACTTTTCAAGTTTTTAAGGGAGGCAGATAAAATTGATATCTAAATTAAAGCTTAGGTTCTCCTCTCGAAAAACACAAAATCTTTGAATTTGGATAATGTCTTCATACCTTAAACGGCCTCCATGGACACTTAGCCCCTGTAAAATACGGTCAACTTGCATGCGGTTTCACAGAAAACAATACAGCACTGTACACTGTTACGAAAGAAACATTTCTAAGGTTGGGAATAACTTTTCAAGTTTTTAAGGGAGGCAGATAAAATTGATATCTAAATTAAAGCTTAGGTTCTCCCTTCTCGGAAAAACACAAAATCTTTGAATTTGGATAATGTCTTCATACCTTAAACGGCCTCCATGGACACTTAGCCCCTGTAAAATACGGTCAACTTGCATGCGGTTTCACAGAAAACAATACAGCACTGTACACTGTTACGAAAGAAACATTTCTAAGGTTGGGAATAACTTTTCAAGTTTTTAAGGGAGGCAGATAAAATTGATATCTAAATTAAAGCTTAGGTTCTCCTCTCGAAAACACAAAATCTTTGAATTTGGATAATGTCTTCATACCTTAAACGGCCTCCATGGACACTTAGCCCCTGTAAAATACGGTCAACTTGCATGCGGTTTCACAGAAAACAATACAGCACTGTACACTGTTACGAAAGAAACATTTCTAAGGTTGGGAATAACTTTTCAAGTTTTTAAGGGAGGCAGATAAAATTGATATCTAAATTAAAGCTTAGGTTCTCCTCTCGAAAAACACAAAATCTTTGAATTTGGATAATGTCTTCATACCTTAAACGGCCTCCATGGACACTTAGCCCCTGTAAAATACGGTCAACTTGCATGCGGTTTCACAGAAAACAATACAGCACTGTACACTGTTACGAAAGAAACATTTCTAAGGTTGGGAATAACTTTTAAAGTTTTTATGGGAGTCAGATAAATTGATATCTAAATTAAAGCTTAGGTTCTCCTCTCGAAAACACAAAATCTTTGAATTTGGATAATGTCTTCATACCTTAAACGGCCTCCATGGACACTTAGCCCCTGTAAAATACGGTCAACTTGCATGCGGTTTCACAGAAAACAATACAGCACTGTACACTGTTACGAAAGAAACATTTCTAAGGTTGGGAATAACTTTTCAAGTTTTTAAGGGAGGCAGATAAAATTGATATCTAAATTAAAGCTTAGGTTCTCCTCTCGGAAAAACACAAAATCTTTGAATTTGGATAATGTCTTCATACCTTAAACGGCCTCCATGGACACTTAGCCCCTGTAAAATACGGTCAACTTGCATGCGGTTTCACAGAAAACAATACAGCACTGTACACTGTTACGAAAGAAACATTTGTAAGGTTGGGAATAACTTTTCAAGTTTTTAAGGGAGGCCGATAAAATTGATATCTAAATTAAAGCTTAGGTTCTCCCTCTCGGAAAAACACAAAATCTTTGAATTTGGATAATGTCTTCATACCTTAAACGGCCTCCATGGACACTTAGCCCCTGTAAAATACGGTCAACTTGCATGCGGTTTCACAGAAAACAATACAGCACTGTACACTGTTACGAAAGAAACATTTCTAAGGTTGGGAATAACTTTTCAAGTTTTTAAGGGAGGCAGATAAAATTGATATCTAAATTAAAGCTTAGGTTCTCCTCTCGGAAAAACACAAAATCTTTGAATTTGGATAATGTCTTCATACCTTAAACGGCCTCCATGGACACTTAGCCCCTGTAAAATACGGTCAACTTGCATGCGGTTTCACAGAAAACAATACAGCACTGTACACTGTTACGAAAGAAACATTTCTAAGGTTGGGAATAACTTTTCAAGTTTTTAAGGGAGGCAGATAAAATTGATATCTAAATTAAAGCTTAGGTTCTCCTCCGATCTAAAAACACAAAATCTTTGAATTTGGATAATGTCTTCATACCTTAAACGGCCTCCATGGACACTTAGCCCCCTGTAAAATACGGTCAACTTGCATGCGGTTTCACAGAAAACAATACAGCACTGTACACTGTTACGAAAGAAACATTTCTAAGGTTGGGAATAACTTTTCAAGTTTTAAGGGAGGCAGATAAAATTGATATCTAAATTAAAGCTTAGGTTCTTCCCTCTCGGAAAAACACAAAATCTTTGAATTTGGATAATGTCTTCATACCTTAAACGGCCTCCATGGACACTTAGCACACTGTAAAATACGGTCAACTTGCATGCGGTTTCACAGAAAACAATACAGCACTGTACACTGTTACGAAAGAAACATTTCTAAGGTTGGGAATAACTTTTCAAGTTTTTAAGGGAGGCAGATAAAATTGATATCTAAATTAAAGCTTAGGTTATGTTTGAATTTGGATAATGTCTTCATACCTTAAACGGCCTCCATGGACACTTAGCCCCCTGTAAAATACGGTCAACTTGCATGCGGTTTCACAGAAAACAATACAGCACTGTACACTGTTACGAAAGAAACATTTCTAAGGTTGGGAATAACTTTTCAAGTTTTTAAGGGAGGCAGATAAAATTGATATCTAAATTAAAGCTTAGGTTCTCCTCTCTCGGAAAAACACAAAATCTTTGAATTTGGATAATGTCTTCATACCTTAAACGGCCTCCATGGACACTTAGCCCCTGTAAAATACGGTCAACTTGCATGCGGTTTCACAGAAAACAATACAGCACTGTACACTGTTACGAAAGAAACATTTCTAAGGTTGGGAATAACTTTTCAAGTTTTTAAGGAGGCAGATAAAATTGATATCTAAATTAAAGCTTAGGTTCTCCTCTCGGAAAAACACAAAATCTTTGAATTTGGATAATGTCTTCATACCTTAAACGGCCTCCATGGACACTTAGCCCCTGTAAAATACGGTCAACTTGCATGCGGTTTCACAGAAAACAATACAGCACTGTACACTGTTACGAAAGAAACATTTCTAGGTTGGGAATAACTTTTCAAGTTTTAAGGGAGGCAGATAAATTGATATCTAAATTAAAGCTTAGGTTCTCCTCTCGAAAAACACAAAATCTTTGAATTTGGATAATGTCTTCATACCTTAAACGGCCTCCATGGACACTTAGCCCCTGTAAAATACGGTCAACTTGCATGCGGTTTCACAGAAAACAATACAGCACTGTACACTGTTACGAAAGAAACATTTCTGAGGTTGGGAATAACTTTTCAAGTTTTTAAGGTAGACAGAAAAAATTGATATCTAAATTAAAGATTAGGTTCTACTCTCTATGTAAAACACAAAATCTTTGAATTTGGATAATGTCTTCATACCTTAAACGGCCTCCATGGACACTTAGCCCCCTGTAAAATACGGTCAACTTGCATGCGGTTTCACAGAAAACAATACAGCACTGTACACTGTTACGAAAGAAACATTTCTAAGGTTGGGAATAACTTTTCAAGTTTTTAAGGAGGCAGATAAAATTGATATCTAAATTAAAGCTTAGGTTCTCCTCTCGGAAAACACAAAATCTTTGAATTTGGATATTGTCTTCATACCTTAAACGGCCTCCATGGACACTTAGCCCCTGTAAAATACGGTCAACTTGCATGCGGTTTCACAGAAAACAATACAGCACTGTACACTGTTACGAAAGAAACATTTCTAAGGTTGGGAATAACTTTTCAAGTTTTTAAGGGAGGCAGATAATTTTATATCTAAATTAAAGCTTAGGTTCTCCTCTCGGAAAACACAAAATCTTTGAATTTGGATAATGTCTTCATACCTTAAACGGCCTCCATGGACACTTAGCCCCTGTAAAATACGGTCAACTTGCATGCGGTTTCACAGAAAACAATACAGCACTGTACACTGTTACGAAAGAAACATTTCTAAGGTTGGGAATAACTTTTCAAGTTTTTAAGGAGGCAGATAAAATTGATATCTAAATTAAAGCTTAGGTTCTCCTCTCGAAAAACACAAAATCTTTGAATTTGGATAATGTCTTCATACCTTAAACGGCCTCCATGGACACTTAGCCCCTGTAAAATACGGTCAACTTGCATGCGGTTTCACAGAAAACAATACAGCACTGTACACTGTTACGAAAGAAACATTTCTAAGGTTGGGAATAACTTTTCAAGTTTTATGGAGGCAGATAAAATTGATATCTAAATTAAAGCTTAGGTTCTCCCTCTCGAAAACACAAAATCTTTGAATTTGGATAATGTCTTCATACCTTAAACGGCCTCCATGGACACTTAGCCCCATACGGTCAACTTGCATGCGGTTTCACAGAAAACAATACAGCACTGTACACTGTTACGAAAGAAACATTTCTAAGGTTGGGAATAACTTTTTAAGTTTTTAAGGGAGGCAGATAAAATTGATATCTAAATTAAAGCTTAGGTTCTCCCTCTCGAAAAACACAAAATCTTTGAATTTGGATAATGTCTTCATACCTTAAACGGCCTCCATGGACACTTAGCCCCTGTAAAATACGGTCAACTTGCATGCGGTTTCACAGAAAACAATACAGCACTGTACACTGTTACGAAAGAAACATTTCTAAGGTTGGGAATAACTTTTCAAGTTTTTAAGGAGGCAGATAAAATTGATATCTAAATTAAAGCTTAGGTTCTCCTCTCGGAAAACACAAAATCTTTGAATTTGGATAATGTCTTCATACCTTAAACGGCCTCCATGGACACTTAGCCCCTGTAAAATACGGTCAACTTGCATGCGGTTTCACAGAAAACAATACAGCACTGTACACTGTTACGAAAGAAACATTTCTAAGGTTGGGAATAACTTTTCAAGTTTTTAAGGGAGGCAGATAAAATTGATATCTAAATTAAAGCTTAGGTTCTCCCTCTCGGAAAACACAAAATCTTTGAATTTGGATAATGTCTTCATACCTTAAACGGCCTCCATGGACACTTAGCCCCTGTAAAATACGGTCAACTTGCATGCGGTTTCACAGAAAACAATACAGCACTGTACACTGTTACGAAAGAAACATTTCTAAGGTTGGGAATAACTTTTCAAGTTTTTAATGGAGGCAGATAAAATTGATATCTAAATTAAAGCTTAGGTTCTCCCCTCTCGGAAAAACACAAAATCTTTGAATTTGGATAATGTCTTCATACCTTAAACGGCCTCCATGGACACTTAGCACCCTGTAAAATACGGTCAACTTGCATGCGGTTTCACAGAAAACAATACAGCACTGTACACTGTTACGAAAGAAACATTTCTAAGGTTGGGAATAACTTTTCAAGTTTTTAAGGGAGGCAGATAAAATTGATATCTAAATTAAAGCTTAGGTTCTCCTCTCGGAAAAACACAAAATCTTTGAATTTGGATAATGTCTTCATACCTTAAACGGCCTCCAGGGACACTTAGCCCCCTGTAAAATACGGTCAACTTGCATGCGGTTTCACAGAAAACAATACAGCACTGTACACTGTTACGAAAGAAACATTTCTAAGGTTGGGAATAACTTTTCAAGTTTTTAAGGGAGGCAGATAAAATTGATATCTAAATTAAAGCTTAGGTTCTCCCTCTCGAAAAACACAAAATCTTTGAATTTGGATAATGTCTTCATACCTTAAACGGCCTCCATGGACACTTAGCCCCTGTAAAATACGGTCAACTTGCATGCGGTTTCACAGAAAACAATACAGCACTGTACACTGTTACGAAAGAAACATTTCTAAGGTTGGGAATAACTTTTCAAGTTTTTAAGGGAGGCAGATAAAATTGATATCTAAATTAAAGCTTAGGTTCTCCTCTCGGAAAAACACAAAATCTTTGAATTTGGATAATGTCTTCATACCTTAAACGGCCTCCATGGACACTTAGCCCCTGTAAAATACGGTCAACTTGCATGCGGTTTCACAGAAAACAATACAGCACTGTACACTGTTACGAAAGAAACATTTCTAAGGTTGGGAATAACTTTCAAGTTTTTAAGGGAGGCAGATAAAATTGATATCTAAATTAAAGCTTAGGTTCTCCTCTCGGAAAACACAAAATCTTTGAATTTGGATAATGTCTTCATACCTTAAACGGCCTCCATGGACACTTAGCACCTGTAAAATACGGTCAACTTGCATGCGGTTTCACAGAAAACAATACAGCACTGTACACTGTTACGAAAGAAACATTTCTAAGGTTGGGAATAACTTTTCAAGTTTTTAAGGGAGGCAGATAAAATTGATATCTAAATTAAAGCTTAGGTTCTCCCCTCTCGGAAAAACACAAAATCTTTTGAATTTGGATAATGTCTTCATACCTTAAACGGCCTCCATGGACACTTAGGCCCCTGTAAAATACGGTCAACTTGCATGCGGTTTCACAGAAAACAATACAGCACTGTACACTGTTACGAAAGAAACATTTCTAAGGTTGGGAATAACTTTTCAAGTTTTTAAGGAGGCAGATAAAATTGATATCTAAATTAAAGCTTAGGTTCTCCTCTCGAAAACACAAAATCTTTGAATTTGGATAATGTCTTCATACCTTAAACGGCCTCCATGGACACTTAGCCCCTGTAAAATACGGTCAACTTGCATGCGGTTTCACAGAAAACAATACAGCACTGTACACTGTTACGAAAGAAACATTTCTAAGGTTGGGAATAACTTTTCAAGTTTTTAAGGGAGGCAGATAAAATTGATATCTAAATTAAAGCTTAGGTTCTCCTCTCGGAAAACACAAAATCTTTGAATTTGGATAATGTCTTCATACCTTAAACGGCCTCCATGGACACTTAGCCCCTGTAAAATACGGTCAACTTGCATGCGGTTTCACAGAAAACAATACAGCACTGTACACTGTTACGAAAGAAACATTTCTAAGGTTGGGAATAACTTTTCAAGTTTTTAAGGAGGCAGATAAAATTGATATCTAAATTAAAGCTTAGGTTCTCCTCTCGAAAAACACAAAATCTTTGAATTTGGATAATGTCTTCATACCTTAAACGGCCTCCATGGACACTTAGCCCCTGTAAAATACGGTCAACTTGCATGCGGTTTCACAGAAAACAATACAGCACTGTACACTGTTACGAAAGAAACATTTCTAAGGTTGGGAATAACTTTTCAAGTTTTTAAGGAGGCAGAGATAAATTGATATTCTAAATTAAAGCTTAGGTTCTCCCTCTCGGAAAACACAAAATCTTTGAATTGGATAATGTCTTCATACCTTAAACGGCCTCCATGGACACTTAGCCCCTGTAAAATACGGTCAACTTGCATGCGGTTTCACAGAAAACAATACAGCACTGTACACTGTTACGAAAGAAACATTTCTAAGGTTGGGAATAACTTTTCAAGTTTTAAGGGAGGCAGATAAAATTGATATCTAAATTAAAGCTTAGGTTCTCCCTCTCGAAAACACAAAATCTTTGAATTTGGATAATGTCTTCATACCTTAAACGGCCTCCATGGACACTTAGCCCCTGTAAAATACGGTCAACTTGCATGCGGTTTCACAGAAAACAATACAGCACTGTACACTGTTACGAAAGAAACATTTCTAAGGTTGGGAATAACTTTTCAAGTTTTTAAGGGAGGCAGATAAAATTGATATCTAAATTAAAGCTTAGGTTCTCCTCTCGGAAAACACAAAATCTTTGAATTTGGATAATGTCTTCATACCTTAAACGGCCTCCATGGACACTTAGCCCCTGTAAAATACGGTCAACTTGCATGCGGTTTCACAGAAAACAATACAGCACTGTACACTGTTACGAAAGAAACATTTCTAAGGTTGGGAATAACTTTTCAAGTTTTTAAGGGAGGCAGATAAAATTGATATCTAAATTAAAGCTTAGGTTCTCCTCTCGAAAAACACAAAATCTTTGAATTTGGATAATGTCTTCATACCTTAAACGGCCTCCATGGACACTTAGCCCCTGTAAAATACGGTCAACTTGAATGCGGTTTCACAGAAAACAATACAGCACTGTACACTGTTACGAAAGAAACATTTCTAAGGTTGGGAATAACTTTTCAAGTTTTTAAGGAGGCAGATAAAATTGATATCTAAATTAAAGCTTAGGTTCTCCCCTCTCGGAAAAACCACAAAATCTTTGAATTTGGATAATGTCTTCATACCTTAAACGGCCTCCATGGACACTTAGCCCCTGTAAAATACGGTCAACTTGCATGCGGTTTCACAGAAAACAATACAGCACTGTACACTGTTACGAAAGAAACATTTCTAAGGTTGGGAATAACTTTTCAAGTTTTTAAGGGAGGCAGATAAAATTGATATCTAAATTAAAGCTTAGGTACTCCTCTCGAAAAACACAAAATCTTTGAATTTGGATAATGTCTTCATACCTTAAACGGCCTCCATGGACACTTAGCCCCTGTAAAATACGGTCAACTTGCATGCGGTTTCACAGAAAACAATACAGCACTGTACACTGTTACGAAAGAAACATTTCTAAGGCTGGGAATAACTTTTCAAGTTTTTAAGGAGGCAGATAAAATTGATATCTAAATTAAAGCTTAGGTTCTCCCTCTCGAAAAACACAAAATCTTTGAATTTGGATAATGTCTTCATACCTTAAACGGCCTCCATGGACACTTAGCCCCTGTAAAATACGGTCAACTTGCATGCGGTTTCACAGAAAACAATACAGCACTGTACACTGTTACGAAAGAAACATTTCTAAGGTTGGGAATAACTTTTCAAGTTTTTAAGGGAGGCAGATAAAATTGATATCTAAATTAAAGCTTAGGTTCTCCCTCTCGAAAACACAAAATCTTTGAATTTGGATAATGTCTTCATACCTTAAACGGCCTCCATGGACACTTAGCCCCTGTAAAATACGGTCAACTTGCATGCGGTTTCACAGAAAACAATACAGCACTGTACACTGTTACGAAAGAAACATTTCTAAGGTTGGGAATAACTTTTCAAGTTTTTAAGGGAGGCAGATAAAATTGATATCTAAATTAAAGCTTAGGTTCTCCCTCTCGGAAAAACACAAAATGTTTGAATTTGGATAATGTCTTCATACCTTAAACGGCCTCCATGGACACTTAGCCCCCTGTAAAATACGGTCAACTTGCATGCGGTTTCACAGAAAACAATACAGCCCTGTACACTGTTACGAAAGAAACATTTCTAAGGTTGGGAATAAATTTTCAAGTTTTTAAGTAAGGCAGAAAAAATTGATATCTAAATTGAAGCTTAGGTTCTCCTCTCGAAAAACACAAAATCTTTGAATTTGGATAATGTCTTCATACCTTAAACGGCCTCCATGGTCTCATCGCCCCTGTAAAATACGGTCAACTTGCATGCGGTTTCACAGAAAACAATACAGCACTGTACACTGTTACGAAAGAAACATTTCTAAGGTTGGGAATAACTTTTCAAGTTTTTAAGGGAGGCAGATAAAATTGATATCTAAATTAAAGCTTAGGTTCTAACCTCCCGGAAAAACACAAAATCTTTGAATTTGGATAATGTTTTCATACCTTAAACGGCCTCCATGGACACATAGACCCCTGTAAAATACGGTCAACTTGCATGCGGTTTCACAGAAAACAATACAGCACTGTACACTGTTACGAAAGAAACATTTCTAAGGTTGGGAATAACTTTTCAAGTTTTTAAGGGAGGCAGATAAAATTGATATCTAAATTAAAGCTTAGGTTCTCCTCTCGGAAAAACACAAAATCTTTGAATTTGGATAATGTCTTCATACCTTAAACGGCCTCCATGGACACTTAGCCCCTGTAAAATACGGTCAACTTGCATGCGGTTTCACAGAAAACAATACAGCACTGTACACTGTTACGAAAGAAACATTTCTAAGGTTGGGAATAACTTTTCAAGTTTTTAAGGAGGCAGATAAAATTGATATCTAAATTAAAGCTTAGGTTCTCCTCTCGGAAAAACACAAAATCTTTGAATTTGGATAATGTCTTCATACCTTAAACGGCCTCCATGGACACTTAGCCCCTGTAAAATACGGTCAACTTGCATGCGGTTTCACAGAAAACAATACAGCACTGTACACTGTTACGAAAGAAACATTTCTAAGGTTGGGAATAACTTTTCAAGTTTTTAAGGGAGGCAGATAAAATTGATATCTAAATTAAAGCTTAGGTTCTCCCTCTCGGAAAAACACAAAATCTTTGAATTTGGATAATGTCTTCATACCTTAAACGGCCTCCATGGACACTTAGCCCCTGTAAAATACGGTCAACTTGCATGCGGTTTCACAGAAAACAATACAGCACTGTACACTGTTACGAAAGAAACATTTCTAAGGTTGGGAATAACTTTTCAAGTTTTTAAGGGAGGCAGATAAAATTGATATCTAAATTAAAGCTTAGGTTCTCCCTCTCGAAAAACACAAAATCTTTGAATTTGGATAATGTCTTCATACCTTAAACGGCCTCCATGGACACTTAGCCCCCTGTAAAATACGGTCAACTTGCATGCGGTTTCACAGAAAACAATACAGAACTGTACACTGTTAAGAAAGAAACATTTCTAAGGTTGGGAATAACTTTTCAAGTTTTAAGGGAGGCAGATAAAATTGATATCTAAATTAAAGCTTAGGTTCTCCCTCTCGGAAAAACACAAAATCTTTGAATTTGGATAATGTCTTCATACCTTAAACGGCCTCCATGGACACTTAGCACCCCGTAAAATAAGGTCAACTTGCATGCGGTTTCACAGAAAACAATACAGCAGTGTACAATGTTACGAAAGAAACATTTCTAAGATTGGGAATAAATTTTCAAGTTTTTAATGGATTCATATAAAATTGATATCTAAATTAAATATTATGTTCTCCCATATCTTTAAAAAACAAAATCTTTGAATTTGGATAATGTCTTCATACCTTAAACGGCCTCCATGGACACTTAGCCCTGTAAAATACGGTCAACTTGCATGCGGTTTCACAGAAAACAATACAGCACTGTACACTGTTACGAAAGAAACATTTCTAAGGTTGGGAATAACTTTTCAAGTTTTTAAGGGAGGCAGATAAAATTGATATCTAAATTAAAGCTTAGGTTCTCCCCTCTCGGAAAAACACAAAATCTTTGAATTTGGATAATGTCTTCATACCTTAAACGGCCTCCATGGACACTTAGCCCCTGTAAAATACGGTCAACTTGCATGCGGTTTCACAGAAAACAATACAGCACTGTACACTGTTACGAAAGAAACATTTCTAAGGTTGGGAATAACTTTTCAAGTTTTTAAGGGAGGCAGATAAAATTGATATCTAAATTAAAGCTTAGGTTCTCCCCTCTCGGAAAAACACAAAATCTTTGAATTTGGATAATGTCTTCATACCTTAAACGGCCTCCATGGACTCTCAGCCCCCTGTAAAATACGGTCAACTTGCATGCGGTTTCACAGAAAACAATACAGCACTGTACACTGTTACGAAAGAAACATTTCTAAGGTTGGGAATAACTTTTCAAGTTTTTAAGGGAGGCAGATAAAATTGATATCTAAATTAAAGCTTAGGTTATCCTCTCGGAAAAACACAAAATCTTTGAATTTGGATAATGTCTTCATACCTTAAACGGCCTCCATGGACACTTAGCCCCTGTAAAATACGGTCAACTTGCATGCGGTTTCACAGAAAACAATACAGCACTGTACACTGTTACGAAAGAAACATTTCTAAGGTTGGGAATAACTTTTCAAGTTTTTAAGGGAGGCAGATATAAATTGATATCTAAATTAAAGCTTAGGTTCTCCTCTCGAAAAACACAAAATCTTTGAATTTGGATAATGTCTTCATACCTTAAACGGCCTCCATGGACACGTCGCCCCATGTAAACTACGGTCAACTTGCATGCGGTTTCACAGAAAACAATACAGCACTGTACACTGTTACGACAGAAACATTTCTAAGGTTGGGAATAACTTTTCAAGTTTTTAAGAGGCAGATAAAATTTATATCTAAATTAAAGCTTAGGTTCTCCCTCTCGGAAAAAACACAAAATCTTTGAATTTGGATAATGTCTTCATACCTTAAACGGCCTCCATGGACACTTAGCCCCTGTAAAATACGGTCAACTTGCATGCGGTTTCACAGAAAACAATACAGCACTGTACACTGTTACGAAAGAAACATTTCTAAGGTTGGGAATAACTTTTCAAGTTTTTAAGGAGGCAGATAAAATTGATATCTAAATTAAAGCTTAGGTTCTCCCTCTCGGAAAACACAAAATCTTTGAATTTGGATAATGTCTTCATACCTTAAACGGCCTCCATGGACACTTAGCCCCTGTAAAATACGGTCAACTTGCATGCGGTTTCACAGAAAACAATACAGCACTGTACACTGTTACGAAAGAAACATTTCTAAGGTTGGGAATAACTTTTCAAGTTTTTAAGGAGGCAGATAAAATTGATATCTAAATTAAAGCTTAGGTTCTCCTCTCGGAAAACACAAAATCTTTGAATTTGGATAATGTCTTCATACCTTAAACGGCCTCCATGGACACTTAGCCCCAGTAAAATACGGTCAACTTGCATGCGGTTTCACAGAAAACAATACAGCACTGTACACTGTTACGAAAGAAACATTTCTAAGGTTGGGAATAACTTTTCAAGTTTTTAAGGGAGGCAGATAAAATTGATATCTAAATTAAAGCTTAGGTTCTCCAAGCTCGGAAAAACACAAAATCTTTGAATTGGGATAATGTCTTCATACCTTAAACGGCCTCCATGGACACTTAACCCCTGTAAAATACGGTCAACTTGCATGCGGTTTCACAGAAAACAATACAGCACTGTACACTGTTACGAAAGAAACATTTCTAAGGTTGGGAATAACTTTCAAGTTTTTAAGGGAGGCAGATGAAATTGATATCTAAATTAAAGCTTAGGTTCTCCACTCTCGGAAAAACACAAAATCTTTGAATTTGGATAATGTCTTCGTACCTTAAACGGCCTCCATGGACACTTAGCCCCCTGTAAAATACGGTCAACTTGCATGCGGTTTCACAGAAAACAATACAGCGCTGTACACTGTTACGAAAGAAACATTTCTAAGGTTGGGAATAACTTTTCAAGTTTTTAAGGGAGGCAGATAAAATTGATATCTAAATTAAAGCTTAGGATAACCACAATCGGAACAACACAAAAGATTTGAATTTGGATAATGTCTTCATACCTTAAACGGCCTCCATGGACACATAGCCCCTGTAAAATACGGTCAACTTGCATGCGGTTTCACAGAAAACAATACAGCACTGTACACTGTTACGAAAGAAACATTTCTAAGGTTGGGAATAACTTTTCAAGTTTTTAAGGGAGGCAGATAAAATTGATATCTAAATTAAAGCTTAGGTTCTCCTCTCGAAAAACACAAAATCTTTGAATTTGGATAATGTCTTCATACCTTAAACGGCCTCCATGGACACTTAGCCCCCTGTAAAATACGGTCAACTTGCATGCGGTTTCACAGAAAACAATACAGCACTGTACACTGTTACGAAAGAAACATTTCTAAGGTTGGGAATAACTTTTCAAGTTTTTAAGGGAGGCAGATAAAATTGATATCTAAATTAAAGCTTAGGTTCTCCTCTCGAAAAACACAAAATCTTTGAATTTGGATAATGTCTTCATACCTTAAACGGCCTCCATGGACACTTAGCCCCTGTAAAATACGGTCAACTTGCATGCGGTTTCACAGAAAACAATACAGCACTGTACACTGTTACGAAAGAAACATTTCTAAGGTTGGGAATAACTTTTCAAGTTTTTAAGGAGGCAGATAAAATTGATATCTAAATTAAAGCTTAGGTTCTCCTCTCGGAAAACACAAAATCTTTGAATTTGGATAATGTCTTCATACCTTAAACGGCCTCCATGGACACTTAGCCCCCTGTAAAATACGGTCAACTTGCATGCGGTTTCACAGAAAACAATACAGCACTGTACACTGTTACGAAAGAAACATTTCTAAGGTTGGGAATAACTTTTCAAGTTTTTAAGGGAGGCAGATAAAATTGATATCTAAATTAAAGCTTAGGTTCTCCCCTCTCGGAAAAACACAAAATCTTTGAATTTGGATAATGTCTTCATACCTTAAACGGCCTCCATGGACACTTAGCTGCCTGTAAAATACGGTCAACTTGCATGCGGTTTCACAGAAAACAATACAGCACTGTACACTGTTACGAAAGAAACATTTCTAAGGTTGGGAATAACTTTTCAAGTTTTTAAGGGAGGCAGATAAAATTGATATCTAAATTAAAGCTTAGGTTCTCCTCTCGGAAAAAAACAAAATCTTTGAATTTGGATAATGTCTTCATACCTAAAACGGCCTCCATGGACACTTAGCGCCCTGTAAAATACGGTCAACTTGCATGCGGTTTCACAGAAAACAATACAGCACTGTACACTGTTACGAAAGAAACATTTCTAAGGTTGGGAATACCTTTCAAGTTTTTAAGGGAGGCAGATAAAATTGATATCTAAATTAAAGCTTAGGTACTCTCCTCTCGGAAAAACACAAAATCTTTGAATTTGGATAATGTCTTCATACCTTAAACGGCCTCCATGGACACTTAGACCCCTGTAAAATACGGTCAACTTGCATGCGGTTTCACAGAAAACAATACAGCACTGTACACCGTTACGAAAGAAACATTTCTAAGGTTGGGAATAACTTTTCAAGTTATTAAGGGAGGCAGATAAAATTGATATCTAAATTAAAGCTTAGGTTCTCCCCTCTCGGAAAACACAAAATCTTTGAATTTGGATAATGTCTTCATACCTTAAACGGCCTCCATGGACACTTAGCCCCCTGTAAAATACGGTCAACTTGCATGCGGTTTCACAGAAAACAATACAGCACTGTACACTGTTACGAAAGAAACATTTCTAAGGTTGGGAATAACTTTTCAAGTTTTTAAGGGAGGCATATAAAATTGATATCTAAATTAAAGCTTAGGTTCTCCCCTCTCGGAAAAACACAAAATCTTTGAATTTGGATAATGTCTTC
>CM055816.1:105374311-105434554 GCA_029582265.1 Zoroaster sp. YZ-2022 | reverse complement strand
TCAGTACGATTCTCCCTTTTCAGAAAAACACCATACTTTTGAATTTGAATAATTATTTCACCTTAAACGGCCTCCATGGACACTTAACCATCTGTAAAATACGGTGAACTTGCATGCGGTTTCACCCAAACAATACAGCACTATGTCTTACGAAAAAAAACATTTCTATGGTTGGGAATAACTTTTAAAGTTTTGCTGCAGGCCGAAATTATTTGATCTAAATTAAAGTTTAGGTTCTCCCCTTTCAGAAAAAACACCATACTTTTGAATTTGAATAATTATTTCAAAATAAACGGCCTCCATGGACATAACCATCTGTAAAATACGAAGAATCGGCATGCGGTTTCACCGTGCAAACAATACAGCACTATACAGTGTTACCAAAAAAAAAACATTTCTAGGATTGGGAATAACTTTTAAAGTTTTCAAGGGAGGCCGATAATTTTATATCTAAATTAAAGCTTTGTGGTTCTCCCCTTTCAGAAAAACACCATACTTTTTGAATTTGGATAATTATTTTCTGGTACCTTAAACGGCCTCCATTGGTCACTTAGCCCTGTGTAAAATACGGTCAACTTGCATGCGGTTTCACCGCAAACAATACAACACTATAGAGTCTTACAACAAAACATTTCTAGGATTGGGAATAACTTTGAAAGTTTTCAAGGGAGGCTGATAATTTTATATCTGAAATTAAAAGCTAGGTTCTCCCTTCACAGAAAAACACCATACTTTTTGAATTTGGATAATTATTTCGTACCTTTAACGGCCTCCATGGACATAACCATTTGTAAAATACGGTCAACTTGCATGGGGTTTCACCGCAACCAATACAGCACTGTACGATCTTACGAAAAAACATTTCTATGGTTTGGAATAACTTTTAAAGTTTTCAAGGGAGGCCGAAATTCTTATATCTAAATTAAAGCTTAGGTTCTCCCATTTAATAAAAACACCATACTTTTGAATTTGGATAATTATTTCGTTCATTAAACGGCCTCCATGGAACATTTGCCTTCTGTAAAATACGGTCAACTTGCATGCGGTTTCACCGCAAACAATACAGCACTATACAGTGTTAAAAAAAACATTTCTAGGATTGGGAATAACTTTTAAAGTTTTCAAGGGAGGCCGATAATGTTATATCTAAATTAAAGCTTAGGTTCTCCCCTTTGAGAAAACACCATACTTTTGAATTTGAATAATTATTTCTGTACCTTAAACGGCCTCCATGGACACTTAACCATCTGTAAAATACGGTGAACTTGCATGCGGTTTCACCGTAAACAATACAGTACTATACAGTGTTACAAAAAAAACATTTCTAGGGTTGGGAATAACTTTTAAAGTTTCCAAAGGAGGCCAATAATTTTATATCTAAATTAAAGCTTAGGTTCTCCCCTTAATAAAACACCATACATTTGAATTTGGATAATTATTTCGTACCTTTAAACGGCCTCCATGGACATAACCATCTGTAAAATACGGTCAACTTGCATGCGGTTTCACCGCAAACAATACAGTACTATACATTGTTAAAAAACATTTCTAGGATTGGGAATAACTTTAAAGTTTTCAAGGAGGCCGATAATTTTATATCTAAATTAAAGCTAGGTTCTCCCTTCATAAAAAAACACCATACTTTTGAATTTGGATAATTATTTCGTACCTTTAAACGGCCTCCATGGACACTTTAACCATCTGTAAAATACGGTCAACTTGCATGCGGTTTCACCGCAAACAATACAGCACTATAGAGTGTTACAAAAACATTTCTAGGGTTGGGAATAACTTTTAAAGTTTTCAAGGGAGGCCGATAATTTTATATCTAAATTAAAGCTTAGGTTCTCCCCTTTAATAAAAACACCATACTTTTGAATTTGGATAATTATTTCGTACCTTAAACGGCCTCCATGGACACTTAGCCCTCTGTAAAATACGGTCAACTAAATTAAAGCTTAGGTTCTCCCCTTTAATAAAAACACCATACTTTTGAATTTGGATAATTATTTCGTACCTTAAACGGCCTCCATGGACACTTAGCCCTCTGTAAAATACGGTCAACTTGCATGCGGTTTCACCGCAAACAATACAGCACTATAGAGTGTTACAACAAAAGCATTTCTAGGATTGGGAATAACTTTTAAAGTATTCAAGGGAGGCCGATAATTTTATATCTAAATTAAAGCTTAGGTTCTCCCCTTTCAGAAAAACACCATACTTTTGAATTTGGATAATTATTTCGTACCTTTAACGGCCTCCATGGACACTTAACCATCTGTAAAATACGGTCAACTTGCATGGGATTCTCCCCTTTCAGAAAAACACCATACTTTTGAATTTGAATAATTATTTCGTACCTTAAACGGCCTCCATGGACACTTAACCATCTGTAAAATACGGTGAACTTGCATGCGGTTTCACCCCAAACAATACAGCACTATGCCGTCTTACGAAAAAAAACATTTCTATGGTTGGGAATAACTTTTAAAGTTTTCAAGGCAGGCCGAAATTATTTGATCTAAATTAAAGTTTAAGTTCTCCCCTTTCAGAAAAACACCATACTTTTGAATTTGAATAATTATTTCGTACCTTAAACGGCCTCCATGGACACTTAACCATCTGTAAAATACGGTGAACTTGCATGCGGTTTCACCGCAAACAATACAGCACTATACAGTGTTACAAAAAAAAACATTTCTAGGATTGGGAATAACTTTTAAAGTTTTCAAGGGAGGCCGATAATTTTATATCTAAATTAAAGCTTGGGTTCTCCCCTTTCAGAAAAACACCATACTTTTGAATTTGGATAATTATTTCGTACCTTAAACGGCCTCCATTGTCACTTAGCCCTGTGTAAAATACGGTCAACTTGCATGCGGTTTCACCGCAAACAATACAGCACTATAGAGTCTTACAACAAAAACATTTCTAGGATTGGGAATAACTTTTAAAGTTTTCAAGGGAGGCCGATAATTTTATATCTAAATTAAAGCTTAGGTTCTCCCCTTTCAGAAAAACACCATACTTTTGAATTTGGATAATTATTTCGTACCTTTAACGGCCTCCATGGACACTTAACCATTTGTAAAATACGGTCAACTTGCATGGGGTTTCACCGCAAACAATACAGCACTGTACGATCTTAGGAAAAAACATTTCTATGGTTGGGAATAACTTTTAAAGTTTTCAAGGGAGGCCGAAATTCTTTTATCTAAATTAAAGCTTAGGTTCTCCCCTTTAATAAAAACACCATACTTTTGAATTTGGATAATTATTTCGTTCCTTAAACGGCCTCCATGGACACTTAGCCTTCTGTAAAATACGGTCAACTTGCATGCGGTTTCACCGCAAACAATACAGCACTATACAGTGTTAAAAAAAAAACATTTCTAGGATTGGGAATAACTTTTAAAGTTTTGAAGGGAGGCCGATAATGTTATATCTAAATTAAAGCTTAGGTTCTCCCCTTTGAGAAAAACACCATACTTTTGAATTTGAATAATTATTTCGTACCTTAAACGGCCTCCATGGACACTTAACCATCTGTAAAATACGGTGAACTTGCATGCGGTTTCACCGTAAACAATACAGCACTATACAGTGTTACAAAAAAAAACATTTCTAGGGTTGGGAATAACTTTTAAAGTTTTCAAGGGAGGCCAATAATTTTATACTAAATTAAAGCTTAGGTTCTCCCCTTTCATAAAAACACCATACATTTGAATTTGGATAATTATTTCGTACCTTAAACGGCCTCCATGGACACTTAACCATCTGTAAAATACGGTCAACTTGCATGCGGTTTCACCGCAAACAATACAGTACTATACATTGTTTAAAAAAAACATTTCTAGGATTGGGAATAACTTTTAAAGTTTTCAAGGGAGGCCGATAATTTTATATCTAAATTAAAGCTTAGGTTCTCCGCTTTCGTAAAAACACCATACTTTTGAATTTGGATAATTATTTCGTACCTTTAACGGCCTCCATGGACACTTAACCATCTGTAAAATACGGTCAACTTGCATGCGGTTTCACCGCAAACAATACAGCACTATACAGTCTTACGAAAAAACACTTTCTAGGGTTGGTAATAACTTTTAAAGTTTTCAAGGAGGCCGATAATTGTATATCTAAATTAAAGCTTAGGTTCTCCCCTTTCATAAAAACACCATACATTTGAATTTGGATAATTATTTCGTACCTTAAACGGCCTCCATGGACACTTAACCATCTGTAAAATACGGTCAACTTGCATGGGGTTTCACCGCAAACAATACAGCACTATACAGTCTTACGAAAACAACTTTCTAGGGTTGGGAATAACTTTTAAAGTTTTCAAGGGAGGCCGATAATTTTATATCTAAATTAAAGCTGAGGTTCTCCCCTTTCATAAAAACACCATACTTTTGAATTTGGATAATTATTTCGTACCTTAAACGGCCTCCATGGACACTTAGCCCTCTGTAAAATACGGTCAACTTGCATGCGGTTTCACCGCAAACAATACAGCACTATAGAGTCTTACAACAAAAACATTTCTAGGATTGGGAATAACTTTTAAAGTTTTAAAGGGAGGCCGATAATTTTATATCTAAATTAAAGCTTAGGTTCTCCCCTTTCAGAAAAACACCATACTTTTGAATTTGGATAATTATTTCGTACCTTTAACGGCCTCCATGGACACTTAACCATCTGTAAAATACGGTCAACTTGCATGGGGTTTCACCGCAAACAATACAGCACTATACAGTCTTAGGAAAAAACATTTCTATGGTTGGGAATAACTTTTAAAGTGTTCAAGGGAGGCCGAAATTCTTTTATCTAAATTAAAGCTTAGGTTCTCCCCTTTAATAAAAACACCATACTTTTGAATTTGGATAATTATTTCGTACCTTAAACGGCCTCCATGGACACTTAGCCCTCTGTAAAATACGGTCACCTTGCATGCGGTTTCACCGCAAACAATACAGCACTATACAGTGTTAAAAAAAAAACATTTCTAGGATTGGGAATAACTTTTAAAGTTTTCAAGGGAGGCCGATAATGTTATATCTAAATTAAAGCTTAGGTTCTCCCCTTTCAGAAAAACACAATACTTTTGAATTTGAATAATTATTTCGTACCTTAAACGGCCTCCATGGACACTTAACCATCTGTAAAATACGGTGAACTTGCATGCGGTTTCACCGCAAACAATACAGCACTATGCGGTCTTACGAAAAAAAACATGTCTATGGTTGGGAATAACTTTTAAAGTTTTCAAGGGAGGCCGATAATTTTATATCTAAATTAAAGCTTAGGTTCTCCCCTTTAATAAAAACACCATACTTTTGAATTTGGATAATTATTTCGTACCTTAAACGGCCTCCATGGACACTTAGCCCTCTGTAAAATACGGTCAACTTGCATGCGGTTTCACCGTAAACAATACAGCACTATACAGTGTTAAAAAAAAAACATTTCTAGGATTGGGAATAACTTTTAAAGTTTTCAAGGGAGGCCGATAATTTTATATCTAAATTAAAGCTTAGGTTCTCCCCTTTCGTAAAAACACCATACTTTTGAATTTGGATAATTATTTCGTACCTTTAACGGCCTCCTTGGACACTTAACCATCTGTAAAATACGGTCAACTTGCATGGGGTTTCAGGGCAACAATACAGCACTACACAGTGTTAAAAAAAAAACATTTCTAGGATTGGGAATAACTTTTAAAGTTTTCAAGGGAGGCCGATAATTTTATATCTAAATTAAAGCTTAGGTTCTCCCCTTTCGTAAAAACACCATACATTTGAATTTGGATAATTATTTCGTACCTTAAACGGCCTCCATGGACACTTAGCACTCTGTAAAATACGGTCAACTTGCATGCGGTTTCACCGCAAACAATACAGCACTATACAGTCTTACGAAAAGAAAACATTTCTAGGGTTGGGAATAACTTTTTAAGTTTTCAAGGGAGGCCGATAATTTTATATCTAAATTAAAGCTTAGGTTCTCCCCTT
Organism: Zoroaster sp. YZ-2022; assembly: GCA_029582265.1. Classification (NCBI taxonomy): domain Eukaryota; kingdom Metazoa; phylum Echinodermata; class Asteroidea; order Forcipulatida; family Zoroasteridae; genus Zoroaster; species Zoroaster sp. YZ-2022. The sequence goes on along the minus strand of CM055816.1, from coordinate 105,428,543 downwards.
TCAGAAAAACACCATACTTTTGAATTTGGATAATTATTTCGTACCTTAAACGGCCTCCATGGACACTTAGCCCTCTGTAAAATACGGTCAACTAAATTAAAGCTTAGGTTCTCCCCTTTAATAAAAACACCATACTTTTGAATTTGGATAATTATTTCGTACCTTAAACGGCCTCCATGGACACTTAGCCCTCTGTAAAATACGGTCAACTTGCATGCGGTTTCACCGCAAACAATACAGCACTATAGAGTGTTACAACAAAAGCATTTCTAGGATTGGGAATAACTTTTAAAGTATTCAAGGGAGGCCGATAATTTTATATCTAAATTAAAGCTTAGGTTCTCCCCTTTCAGAAAAACACCATACTTTTGAATTTGGATAATTATTTCGTACCTTTAACGGCCTCCATGGACACTTAACCATCTGTAAAATACGGTCAACTTGCATGGGATTCTCCCCTTTCAGAAAAACACCATACTTTTGAATTTGAATAATTATTTCGTACCTTAAACGGCCTCCATGGACACTTAACCATCTGTAAAATACGGTGAACTTGCATGCGGTTTCACCGCAAACAATACAGCACTATGCCGTCTTACGAAAAAAAACATTTCTATGGTTGGGAATAACTTTTAAAGTTTTCAAGGCAGGCCGAAATTATTTTATCTAAATTAAAGTTTAGGGTCTCCCCTTTCAGAAAAACACCATACTTTTGAATTTGAATAATTATTTCGTACCTTAAACGGCCTCCATGGACACTTAACCATCTGTAAAATACGGTCAACTTGCATGCGGTTTCACCGCAAACAATACAGCACTATACAGTGTTACAAAAAAAAACATTTCTAGGATTGGGAATAACTTTTAAAGTTTTCAAGGGAGGCCGATAATTTTATATCTAAATTAAAGCTTAGGTTCTCCCCTTTCAGAAAAACACCATACTTTTGAATTTGGATAATTATTTCGTACCTTAAACGGCCTCCATTGTCACTTAGCCCTCTGTAAAATACGGTCAACTTGCATGCGGTTTCACCGCAAACAATACAGCACTATAGAGTCTTACAACAAAAACATTTCTAGGATTGGGAATAACTTTTAAAGTTTTCAAGGGAGGCCGATAATTTTATATCTAAATTAAAGCTTAGGTTCTCCCCTTTCAGAAAAACACCATACTTTTGAATTTGGATAATTATTTCGTACCTTTAACGGCCTCCATGGACACTTAACCATTTGTAAAATACGGTCAACTTGCATGGGGTTTCACCGCAAACAATACAGCACTGTACAGTCTTAGGAAAAAACATTTCTATGGTTGGGAATAACTTTTAAAGTTTTCAAGGGAGGCCGAAATTCTTTTATCTAAATTAAAGCTTAGGTTCTCCCCTTTAATAAAAACACCATACTTTTGAATTTGGATAATTATTTCGTTCCTTAAACGGCCTCCATGGACACTTAGCCTTCTGTAAAATACGGTCAACTTGCATGCGGTTTCACCGCAAACAATACAGCACTATACAGTGTTAAAAAAAAACATTTCTAGGATTGGGAATAACTTTTAAAGTTTTGAAGGGAGGCCGATAATGTTATATCTAAATTAAAGCTTAGGTTCTCCCCTTTCAGAAAAACACCATACTTTTGAATTTGAATAATTATTTCGTACCTTAAACGGCCTCCATGGACACTTAACCATCTGTAAAATACGGTGAACTTGCATGCGGTTTCACCGTAAACAATACAGCACTATACAGTGTTACAAAAAAAAACATTTCTAGGGTTGGGAATAACTTTTAAAGTTTTCAAGGGAGGCCAATAATTTTATATCTAAATTAAAGCTTAGGTTCTCCCCTTTCATAAAAACACCATACATTTGAATTTGGATAATTATTTCGTACCTTAAACGGCCTCCATGGACACTTAACCATCTGTAAAATACGGTGAACTTGCATGAGGTTTCACCGCAAACAATACAGTACTATACAGTGTTAACAAAAAACATTTCTAGGATTGGGAATAACTTTTAAAGTTTTCAAGGGAGGCCGATAATTTTATATCTAAATTAAAGCTTAGGTTCTCGCCTTTCGTAAAAACACCATACATTTGAATTTGGATAATTATTTCGTACCTTAAACGGCCTCCATGGACACTTAACCATCTGTAAAATACGGTCAACTTGCATGCGGTTTCACCGCAAACAATACAGCACTATACAGTCTTACGAAAACAACTTTCTATGGTTGGGAATAACTTTTAAAGTTTTCAAGGGAGGCCGATAATTTTATATCTAAATTAAAGCTTAGGTTCTCCCCTTTCATAAAAACACCATACTTTTGAATTTGGATAATTATTTCGTACCTTAAACGGCCTCCATGGACACTTAACCATCTGTAAAATACGGTCAACTTGCATGGGGTTTCACCGCAAACAATACAGCACTATACAGTCTTACGAAAAGAAAACATTTCTAGGGTTGGGAATAACTTTTTAAGTTTTCAAGGGAGGCCGATAATTTTATATCTAAATTACAGCTTAGGTTCTCCCCTTTCAGAAAAACACCATACTTTTGAATTTGGATAATTATTTCGTACCTTAAACGGCCTCCATGGACACTTAGCCCTCTGTAAAATACGGTCAACTAAATTAAAGCTTAGGTTCTCCCCTTTAATAAAAACACCATACTTTTGAATTTGGATAATTATTTCGTACCTTAAACGGCCTCCATGGACACTTAGCCCTCTGTAAAATACGGTCAACTTGCATGCGGTTACACCGCAAACAATACAGCACTATAGAGTGTTAAAAAAAAAACATTTCTAGGATTGGGAATAACTTTAAAGTTTTGAAGGGAGGCCGATAATGTTATATCTAAATTAAAGCTTAGGTTCTCCCCTTTCAGAAAAAACAACATACTTTTGAATTTGGATAATTATTTCGTACCTTAAACGGCCTCCATGGACACTAAACCATCTGTAAAATACGGTCAACTTGCATGGGGTTTCACCGCAAACAATACAGCACTATACAGTGTTATAAAAAAAAAATATAGGTTGGGAATAACTTTTAAAGTTTTCAAGTGAGGCCGATAATTTTATATCTAAATTAAAGCTTAGGTTCTCGCCTTTCATAAAAACACCATACATTTGAATTTTGATAATTATTTCGTACCTTAAACGGCCTCCATGGACACTTAACCATCTGTAAAAATACGGTCAACTTGCATGCGGTTTCACCGCAAACAATACACTATACAGTGTTAACAAAAACATTTCTAGGATTGGGAATAACTTTTAAAGTTTTCAAAGGAGGCCGATAATTTTATATCTAAATTAAAGCTTAGGTTCTCCCCTTTCGTAAAAAACACCATACTTTTGAATTTGGATAATTATTTCGTACCTTTAACGGCCTCCTTGGACATAACCATCTGTAAAATACGGTCAACTTGCATGGGGTTTCAGGGCAACAATACAGCACTACACAGTGTTAAAAAAAAAACATTTCTAGGATTGGGAATAACTTTTAAAGTTTTCAAGGGAGGCCGATAATTTTATATCTAAATTAAAGCTTAGGTTCTCCCCTTTCGTAAAAACACCATACATTTGAATTTGGATAATTATTTCGTACCTTAAACGGCCTCCATGGACACTTAGCACTCTGTAAAATACGGTCAACTTGCATGCGGTTTCACCGTAAACAATACAGCACTATACAGTGTTACAAAAAAAACATTTCTAGGATTGGGAATAACTTTTAAAGTTTTCAAGGGAGGCCGATAATTTTATATCTAAATTAAAGCTTAGGTTCTCCCCTTTTGTAAAAACACCATACTTTTGAATTTGGATAATTATTTCGTACCTTTAACGGCCTCCTTGGACACTTAACCATCTGTAAAATACGGTCAACTTGCATGGGGTTTCAGCGCAAACAATACAGCACTACACAGTGTTAAAAAAAAAACATTTCTAGGATTGGGAATAACTTTTAAAGTTTTCAAGGGAGGCCGATAATTTTATATCTAAATTAAAGCTTAGGTTCTCCCCTTTCGTAAAAACACCATACATTTGAATTTGGATAATTATTTCGTACCTTAAACGGCCTCCATGGACACTTAACCATCTGTAAAATACGGTCAACTTGCATGCGGTTTCACCGCAAACAATACAGCACTTACAGTCTTACGAAAAAAAAACTTTCTATGGTTGGGAATAACTTTTAAAGTTTTCAAGGGAGGCCGATAATTTTATATCTAAATTAAAGCTTAGGTTCTCCCCTTTCATAAAAACACCATACATTTGAATTTGGATAATTATTTCGTACCTTAAACGGCCTCCATGGACACTTAACCATCTGTAAAATACGGTCAACTTGCATGGGGTTTCACCGCAAACAATACAGCACTATACAGTCTTACGAAAAGAAAACATTTCTAGGGTTGGGAATAACTTTTTAAGTTTTCAAGGGAGGCCGATAATTTTATATCTAAATTAAAGCTTAGGTTCTCCCCTTTCAGAAAAACACCATACTTTTGAATTTGGATAATTATTTCGTACCTTAAACGGCCTCCATGGACACTTAGCCCTCTGTAAAATACGGTCAACTAAATTAAAGCTTAGGTTCTCCCCTTTAATAAAAACACCATACTTTTGAATTTGGATAATTATTTCGTACCTTAAACGGCCTCCATGGACACTTAGCCCTCTGTAAAATACGGTCAACTTGCATGCGGTTTCACCGCAAACAATACAGCACTATAGAGTGTTACAACAAAAACATTTCTAGGATTGGGAATAACTTTTAAAGTTTTCAAGGGAGGCCGATAATTTTATATCTAAATTAAAGCTTAGGTTCTCCCCTTTCAGAAAAACACCATACTTTTGAATTTGGATAATTATTTCGTACCTTTAACGGCCTCCATGGACACTTAACCATCTGTAAAATACGGTCAACTTGCATGGGATTCTCCCTTTCAGAAAACACCATACTTTTGAATTTGGATAATTATTTCGTACCTTAAACGGCCTCCATGGACACTTAACCATCTGTAAAATACGGTGAACTTGCATGCGGTTTCACCGCAAACAATACAGCACTATGCCGTCTTACGAAAAAAAACATTTCTATGGTTGGGAATAACTTTTAAAGTTTTCAAGGCAGGCCGATAATTTTATATCTAAATTAAAGCTTTAGGTTCTCCCTTTCAGAAAAACACCATACTTTTGAATTTGAATAATTATTTCTGTACCTTAAACGGCCTCCATGGACACTTAACCATCTGTAAAATACGGTCAACTTGCGCGGTTTCACCGCAAACAATACAGCACTATACAGTGTTACAAAAAAACATTTCTAGGATTGGGAATAACTTTTAAAGTTTTCAAGGGAGGCCGATAATTTTATATCTAAATTAAAGCTTAGGTTCTCCCCTTTCAGAAAAACACCATACTTTTGAATTTGGATAATTATTTCGTACCTTAAACGGCCTCCATTGTCACTTAGCCCTCTGTAAAATACGGTCAACTTGCATGCGGTTTCACCGCAAACAATACAGCACTATACAGTGTTTCAAAAAAAACATTTCTAGGATTGGGAATAACTTTAAAAGTTTTCAAGGGAGGCCGATAATTTTATATCTAAATTAAAGCTTAGGTTCTCCCCTTTCAGAAAAACACCATACTTTTGAATTTGGATAATTATTTCGTACCTTTAACGGCCTCCATGGACACTTAACCATTTGTAAAATACGGTCAACTTGCATGGGGTTTCACCGCAAACAATACAGCACTATACAGTCTTAGGAAAAAACATTTCTATGGTTGGGAATAACTTTTAAAGTTTTCAAGGGAGGCCGATAATTTTATATCTAAATTAAAGCTTAGGTTCTCCCCTTTAATAAAAACACCATACTTTTGAATTTGGATAATTATTTCGTTCCTTAAACGGCCTCCATGGACACTTAGCCTTCTGTAAAATACGGTCAACTTGCATGCGGTTTCACCGCAAACAATACAGCACTATACAGTGTTAAAAAAAAAAACATTTCTAGGATTGGGAATAACTTTTAAAGTTTTGAAGGGAGGCCGATAATGTTATATCTAAATTAAAGCTTAGGTTCTCCCCTTTCAGAAAAACACCATACTTTTGAATTTGAATAATTATTTCGTACCTTAAACGGCCTCCATGGACACTTAACCATCTGTAAAATACGGTCAACTTGCATGCGGTTTCACCGCAAACAATACAGCACTGTACAGTGTTACAAAAAAACATTTCTAGGGTTGGGAATAACTTTTAAAGTTTTCAAGGGAGGCCAATAATTTTATATCTAAATTAAAGCTTAGGTTCTCCCCTTTCATAAAAACACCATACATTTGAATTTGGATAATTATTTCGTACCTTAAACGGCCTCCATGGACACTTAACCATCTGTAAAATACGGTCAACTTGCATGCGGTTTCACCGCAAACAATACAGTACTATACAGTGTTAACAAAAAACATTTCTAGGATTGGGAATAACTTTTAAAGTTTTCAAGGGAGGCCGATAATTTTATATCTAAATTAAAGCTTAGGTTCTCCCCTTTCGTAAAAACACCATACTTTTGAATTTGGATAATTATTTCGTACCTTTAACGGCCTCCATGGACACTTAACCATCTGTAAAATACGGTCAACTTGCATGGGGTTTCACCGCAAACAATACAGCACTATACAGTGTTACAAAAAAAAACATTTCTAGGGTTGGGAATAACTTTTAAAGTTTTCAAGGGAGGCCGATAATTTTATATCTAAATTAAAGCTTAGGTTCTCCCCTTTCATAAAAACACCATACATTTGAATTTGGATAATTATTTCGTACCTTAAACGGCCTCCATGGACACTTAACCATCTGTAAAATACGGTCAACTTGCATGCGGTTTCACCGCAAACAATACAGCACTATACAGTCTTACGAAAAAAAACTTTCTAGGGTTGGGAATAACTTTTAAAGTTTTCAAGGGAGGCCGATAATTTTATATCTAAATTAAAGCTGAGGTTCTCCCCTTTCATAAAAACACCATACTTTTGAATTTGGATAATTATTTCGTACCTTAAACGGCCTCCATGGACACTTAACCATCTGTAAAATACGGTCAACTTGCATGGGGTTTCACCGCAAACAATACAGCACTATACAGTCTTACGAAAAAACATTTCTATGGTTGGGAATAACTTTTAAAGTTTTCAAGGGAGGCCGATAATTTTATATCTAAATTAAAGCTTAGGTTCTCCCCTTTCATAAAAACACCATACTTTTGAATTTGGATAATTATTTCGTACCTTAAACGGCCTCCATGGACACTTAGCCCTCTGTAAAATACGGTCAACTTGCATGCGGTTTCACCGCAAACAATACAGCACTATAGAGTGTTACAACAAAAACATTTCTAGGGTTGGGAATAACTTTTAAAGTTTTCAAGGGAGGCCGATAATTTTATATCTAAATTAAAGCTTAGGTTCTCCCCTTTCGTAAAAACACCATACTTTTGAATTTGGATAATTATTTCGTACCTTAAACGGCCTCCATGGACACTTAACCATCTGTAAAATACGGTCAACTTGCATGCGGTTTCACCGCAAACAATACAGCACTATACAGTGTTAAAAAAAAACATTTCTAGGATTGGGAATAACTTTTAAAGTTTTCAAGGGAGGCCGATAATTTTATATCTAAATTAAAGCTTAGGTTCTCCCCTTTCGTAAAAACACCATACTTTTGAATTTGGATAATTATTTCGTACCTTTAACGGCCTCCATGGACACTTAACCATCTGTAAAATACGGTCAACTTGCATGGGGTTTCACCGCAAACAATACAGCACTATACAGTGTTACAAAAAAAAACATTTCTAGGGTTGGGAATAACTTTTAAAGTTTTCAAGGGAGGCCGATAATTTTATATCTAAATTAAAGCTTAGGTTCTCCCCTTTCATAAAAACACCATACATTTGAATTTGGATAATTATTTCGTACCTTAAACGGCCTCCATGGACACTTAACCATCTGTAAAATACGGTCAACTTGCATGCGGTTTCACCGCAAACAATACAGCACTATACAGTCTTACGAAAAAAATATTTCTAGGGTTGGGAATAACTTTTAAAGTTTTCAAGGGAGGCCGATAATTTTATATCTAAATTAAAGCTTAGGTTCTGCCCTTTCAGAAAAACACCATACTTTTGAATTTGGATAATTATTTCGTACCTTAAACGGCCTCCATGGACACTTAACCATCTGTAAAATACGGTCAACTTGCATGCGGTTTCACCGCAAACAACACAGCACTATACAGTCTTACGAAAAACAACTTTCTAGGATTGGGAATTAACTTTTAAAGTTTTCAAGGGAGGCCGATAATTTTATATCTAAATTAAAGCTTAGGTTCTCCCCTTTCAGAAAAACACCATACTTTTGAATTTGGATAATTATTTCGTACCTTAAACGGCCTCCATGGACACTTAGCCCTCTGTAAAATACGGTCAACTTGCATGCGGTTTCACCGCAAACAATACAGCACTATACAGTGTTAAAAAAAACATTTCTAGGGTTGGGAATAACTTTTAAAGTTTTCAAGGGAGGCCGATAATTTTATATCTAAATTAAAGCTTAGGTTCTCCCCTTTCAGTAAAACACCATACTTTTGAATTTGGATAATTATTTCGTACCTTAAACGGCCTCCATGGACACTTAGCCCTCTGTAAAATACGGTCAACTTGCATGCGGTTTCACCGCAAACAATACAGCACTATGCCGTCTTACGAAAAAAAACATTTCTATGGTTGGGAATAACTTTTAAAGTTTTCAAGTGAGGCCGATAATTTTATATCTAAATTAAAGCTTAGGTTCTCCCCTTTCAGAAAAACACCATACTTTTGAATTTGGATAATTATTTCGTACCTTAAACGGCCTCCATGGACACTTAACCATCTGTAAAATACGGTCAACTTGCATGGGGTTTCACCGCAAACAATACAGCACTATACAGTCTTACGAAAAAACATTTCTATGGTTGGGAATAACTTTTAAAGTTTTCAAGGAGGCCGATAATTTTATATCTAAATTATAGCTTAGGTTCTCCCCTTTCAGAAACCACACCATACTTTTGAATTTGGATAATTATTTCGTACCTTAAACGGCCTCCATGGACACTTAACCATCTGTAAAATACGGTCAACTTGCATGCGGTTTCACCGCAAACAATACAGCACTATAGAGTGTTACAACAAAAACATTTCTAGGGTTGGGAATAACTTTTAAAGTTTTCAAGGGAGGCCGATAATTTTATATCTAAATTAAAGCTTAGGTTCTCCCCTTTCATAAAAACACCATACTTTTGAATTTGGATAATTATTTCGTACCTTAAACGGCCTCCATGGACACTTAACCATCTGTAAAATACGGTCAACTTGCATGCGGTTTCACCGCAAACAATACAGCACTATACAGTGTTAAAAAAAAACATTTCTAGGATTGGGAATAACTTTTAAAGTTTTCAAGGGAGGCCGATAATTTTATATCTAAATTAAAGCTTAGGTTCTCCCCTTTCAGAAAAACACCATACTTTTGAATTTGGATAATTATTTCGTACCTTAAACGGCCTCCATGGACACTTAACCATCTGTAAAATACGGTCAACTTGCATGCGGTTTCACCGCAAACAATACAGCACTATAGAGTGTTACAACAAAAACATTTCTAGGGTTGGGAATAACTTTTAAAGTTTTCAAGGGAGGCCGATAATTTTATATCTAAATTAAAGCTTAGGTTCTCCCCTTTCATAAAAACACCATACTTTTGAATTTGGATAATTATTTCGTACCTTTAACGGCCTCCATGGACACTTAACCATCTGTAAAATACGGTCAACTTGCATGCGGTTTCACCGCAAACAATACAGCACTATACAGACTTACGAAAAGAAAACATTTCTATGGTTGGGAATAACTTTTAAAGTTTTCAAGGCAGGCCGATAATTTTATATCTAAATTAAAGCTTAGGTTCTCCCCTTTCAGAAAAACACCATACTTTTGAATTTGGATAATTATTTCGTACCTTAAACGGCCTCCATGGACACTTAACCATCTGTAAAATACGGTCAACTTGCATGCGGTTTCACCGCAAACAATACAGCACTATACAGTCTTACGAAAAAAGAAACATTTCTATGGTTGGGAATAACTTTTAAAGTTTTCAAGGGAGGCCGATAATTTTATATCTAAATTAAAGCTTAGGTTCTCCCCTTTCAGAAAAACACCATACTTTTGAATTTGGATAATTATTTCGTACCTTAAACGGCCTCCATGGACACTTAACCATCTGTAAAATACGGTCAACTTGCATGCGGTTTCACCGCAAACAATACAGCACTATACAGTGTTACAAAAAAAACATTTCTATGGTTGGGAATAACTTTTAAAGTTTTCAAGGGAGGCCGATAATTTTATATCTAAATTAAAGCTTAGGTTCTCCCCTTTCATAAAAACACCATACTTTTGAATTTGGATAATTATTTCGTACCTTAAACGGCCTCCATGGACACTTAACCATCTGTAAAATACGGTCAACTTGCATGCGGTTTCACCGCAAACAATACAGCACTATACAGTGTTAAAAAAACATTTCTAGGATTGGGAATAACTTTAAAGTTTTCAAGGGAGGCCGATAATTTTATATCTAAATTAAAGCTTAGGTTCTCCCTTTCAGAAAACACCATACTTTTGAATTTGGATAATTATTTCGTACCTTAAACGGCCTCCATGGACACTTAGCCCTCTGTAAAATACGGTCAACTTGCATGCGGTTTCACCGCAAACAATACAGCACTATAGAGTGTTACAACAAAAACATTTCTATGGTTGGGAATAACTTTTAAAGTTTTCAAGGGAGGCCGATAATTTTATATCTAAATTAAAGCTTAGGTTCTCCCCTTTCATAAAAACACCATACTTTTGAATTTGGATAATTATTTCGTACCTTAAACGGCCTCCATGGACACTTAACCATCTGTAAAATACGGTCAACTTGCATGCGGTTTCACCGCAAACAATACAGCACTATACAGTGTTAAACAAAAAACATTTCTAGGATTGGGAATAACTTTTAAAGTTTTCAAGGGAGGCCGATAATTTTATATCTAAATTAAAGCTTAGGTTTTCCTCTTTCGTAAAAACACCATACTTTTGAATTTGGATAATTATTTCGTACCTTAAACGGCCTCCATGGACACTTAACCATCTGTAAAATACGGTCAACTTGCATGCGGTTTCACCGCAAACAATACAGCACTATACAGTCTTACGAAAAAAAACTTTCTAGGTTTGGTAATAACTTTTAATGTTTTCAAGGGAGGCCGATAATTTTATATCTAAATTAAAGCTTAGGTTCTCCCCTTTCATAAAAACACCATACTTTTGAATTTGGATAATTATTTCGTACCTTAAACGGCCTCCATGGACACTTAACCATCTGTAAAATACGGTCAACTTGCATGCGGTTTCACCGCAAACAATACAGCACTATACAGTCTTACGAAAAAAAACATTTCTAGGGTTGGGAATAACTTTTAAAGTTTTCAAGGGAGGCCGATAATTTTATATCTAAATTAAAGCTTAGGTTCTCCCCTTTCAGAAAAACACCATACTTTTGAATTTGGATAATTATTTCGTACCTTAAACGGCCTCCATGGACACTTAGCCCTCTGTAAAATACGGTCAACTTGCATGCGGTTTCACCGCAAACAATACAGCACTATACAGTCTTACAAAAAAAAAAACATTTCTATGGTTGGGAATAACTTTTAAAGTTTTCAAGGGAGGCCGATAATTTTATATCTAAATTAAAGCTTAGGTTAAACCCATTAATAAAAACACCATACTTTTGAATTTGGATAATTATTTCGTACCTTAAACGGCCTCCATGGACACATAGCCCTCTGTAAAATACGGTCAACTTGCATGCGGTTTCACCGCAAACAATACAGCACTATACAGTGTTAAAAAAAAAAAATAGGGTTGGGAATAACTTTTAAAGTTTTCAAGGGAGGCCGATAATGTTATATCTAAATTAAAGCTTAGGTTCTCCCCTTTCAGAAAAACACCATACTTTTGAATTTGGATAATTATTTCGCACCTTAAACGGCCTCCATGGACACTTAACCATCTGTAAAATACGGTGAACTTGCATGCGGTTTCACCGCAAACAATACAGCACTATACAGTGTTACAAAAAAAAACATTTCTAGGGTTGGGAATAACTTTTAAAGTTTTCAAGGGAGGCCAATAATTTTATATCTAAATTAAAGCTTAGGTTCTCCCCTTTCATAAAAACACCATACATTTGAATTTGGATAATTATTTCGTACCTTAAACGGCCTCCATGGACACTTAACCATCTGTAAAATACGGTCAACTTGCATGCGGTTTCACCGCAAACAATACAGTACTATACAGTGTTAACAAAAAACATTTCTAGGATTGGGAATAACTTTTAAAGTTTTCAAGGGAGGCCGATAATTTTATATCTAAATTAAAGCTTAGGTTCTCCCCTTTCGTAAAAACACCATACTTTTGAATTTGGATAATTATTTCGTACCTTTAACCGGCCTCAATGGACACTAACCATCTGTAAAATACGGTCAACTTGCATGCGGTTTCACCGCAAACAATACAGCACTATACAGTGTTAAAAAAAAAAAAACATTTCTAGGATTGGGAATAACTTTTAAAGTTTTCAAGGGAGGCCGATAATTTTATATCTAAATTAAAGCTTAGGTTCTCCCCTTTCGTAAAAACACCATACTTTTGAATTTGGATAATTATTTCGTACCTTAAACGGCCTCCATGGACACTTAGCCCTCTGTAAAATACGGTCAACTTGCATGCGGTTTCACCGCAAACAATACAGCACTATACAGTGTTACAAAAAAAAAACATTTCTAGGATTGGGAATAACTTTTAAAGTTTTCAAGGGAGGTCGATAATTTTATATCTAAATTAAAGCTTAGGTTCTCCCCTTTCGTAAAAACACCATACTTTTGAATTTGGATAATTATTTCGTACCTTTAACGGCCTCCATGGACACTTAACCATCTGTAAAATACGGTCAACTTGCATGGGGTTTCACCGCAAACAATACAGCACTACAGTGTTACAAAAAAAACATTTCTAGGATTGGTAATAACTTTTAAAGTTTTCAAGGGAGGCCGATAATTTTATATCTAAATTAAAGCTTAGGTTCTCGCCTTTCGTAAAAACACCATACATTTGAATTTGGATAATTATTTCGTACCTTAAACGGCCTCCATGGACACTTAACCATCTGTAAAATACGGTCAACTTGTATGCGGTTTCACCGCAAACAATACAGCACTATACAGTCTTACGAAAAAAAAACTTTCTATGGTTGGGAATAACTTTTAAAGTTTTCAAGGGAGGCCGATAATTTTATATCTAAATTAAAGCTTAGGTTCTCCCCTTTCATAAAAACACCATACATTTGAATTTGGATAATTATTTCGTACCTTAAACGGCCTCCATGGACACTTAACCATCTGTAAAATACGGTCAACTTGCATGGGGTTTCACCGCAAACAATACAGCACTATACAGTCTTACGAAAAGAAAACATTTCTAGGGTTGGGAATAACTTTTTAAGTTTTCAAGGGAGGCCGATAATTTTATATCTAAATTACAGCTTAGGTTCTCCCCTTTCAGAAAAACACCATACTTTTGAATTTGGATAATTATTTCGTACCTTAAACGGCCTCCATGGACACTTAGCCCTCTGTAAAATACGGTCAACTAAATTAAAGCTTAGGTTCTCCCCTTTAATAAAAACACCATACTTTTGAATTTGGATAATTATTTCGTACCTTAAACGGCCTCCATGGACACTTAGCCCTCTGTAAAATACGGTCAACTTGCATGCGGTTACACCGCAAACAATACAGCACTATAGAGTGTTACAACAAAAGCATTTCTAGGATTGGGAATAACTTTTAAAGTATTCAAGGGAGGCCGATAATTTTATATCTAAATTAAAGCTTAGGTTCTCCCCTTTCAGAAAAACACCATACTTTTGAATTTGGATAATTATTTCGTACCTTTAACGGCCTCCATGGACACTTAACCATCTGTAAAATACGGTCAACTTGCATGGGATTCTCCCCTTTCAGAAAAACACCATACTTTTGAATTTGAATAATTATTTCGTACCTTAAACGGCCTCCATGGACACTTAACCATCTGTAAAATACGGTGAACTTGCATGCGGTTTCACCGCAAACAATACAGCACTATGCCGTCTTACGAAAAAAAACATTTCTATGGTTGGGAATAACTTTTAAAGTTTTCAAGGGAGGCCGAAATTATTTTATCTAAATTAAAGTTTAGGTTCTCCCCTTTCAGAAAAACACCATACTTTTGAATTTGAATAATTATTTCGTACCTTAAACGGCCTCCATGGACACTTAACCATCTGTAAAATACGGTCAACTTGCATGCGGTTTCACCGCAAACAATACAGCACTATACAGTGTTACAAAAAAACATTTCTAGGATTGGGAATAACTTTTAAAGTTTTCAAGGGAGGCCGATAATTTTATATCTAAATTAAAGCTTAGGTTCTCCCCTTTCAGAAAAACACCATACTTTTGAATTTGGATAATTATTTCGTACCTTAAACGGCCTCCATGGACACTTAGCCCTCTGTAAAATACGGTCAACTTGCATGCGGTTTCACCGCAAACAATACAGCACTATAGAGTCTTACAACAAAAACATTTCTAGGATTGGGAATAACTTTTAAAGTTTTCAATGGAGGCCGATAATTTTATATCTAAATTAAAGCTTAGGTTCTCCCCTTTCAGAAAAACACCATACTTTTCAATTTGGATAATTATTTCGTACCTTAAACGGCCTCCGTGGACACTTAACCATCTGTAAAATACGGTCAACTTGCATGGGGTTTCACTGCATACAATACAGCACTATACAGTCTTACGAAGAAACATTTCTATGTTTGGGAATAACTTTTATAGTTTTCAATGGAGGCCGATAATTTTATATCTAAATTAAAGCTTAGGTTCTCCCCTTTAATAAAAACACCATACTTTTGAATTTGGATAATTATTTCGTACCTTAAACGGCCTCCATGGACACTTAGCCATCTGTAAAATACGGTCAACTTGCATGCGGTTTCACCGCAAACAATACAGCACTATACAGTGTTAAAAAAAAAACATTTCTAGGATTGGGAATAACTTTTAAAGTTTTCAAGGGAGGCCGATAATTTTATATCTAAATTAAAGCTTAGGTTCTGCCCTTTCAGAAAAACACCATACTTTTGAATTTGGATAATTATTTCGTACCTTAAACGGCCTCCATGGACACTTAACCATCTGTAAAATACGGTCAACTTGCATGCGGTTTCACCGCAAACAATACAGCACTATACAGTGTTACAAAAAACACATTTCTAGGGTTGGGAATAACTTTTAAAGTTTTCAAGGGAGGCCGACAATTTTATATCTAAATTAAAGCTTAGGTTCTCCCCTTTCATAAAAACACCATACTTTTGAATTTGGATAATTATTTCGTACCTTAAACGGCCTCCATGGACACTTAACCATCTGTAAAATACGGTCAACTTGCATGCGGTTTCACCGCAAACAATACAGCACTATACAGTGTAAAAAAAAACATTTCTAGGATTGGGAATAACTTTTAAAGTTTTCAAGGGAGGCCGATAATTTTATATCTAAATTAAAGCTTAGGTTCTCCCCTTTCGTAAAAACACCATACTTTTGAATTTGGATAATTATTTCGTACCTTTAACGGCCTCCATGGACACTTAACCATCTGTAAAATACGGTCAACTTGCATGCGGTTTCACCGCAAACAATACAGCACTATACAGTGTTACAAAAAAAAACATTTCTAGGGTTGGGAATAACTTTTAAAGTTTCCAAGGAAGGCCGATAATTTTATATCTAAATTAAAGCTTTGGTTCTCAGCTTTCATAAAAACACCATACATTTGAATTTGGATAATTATTTCGTACCTTAAACGGCCTCCATGGACACTTAACCATCTGTAAAATACGGTCAACTTGCATGGGGTTTCACCGCAAACAATACAGCACTATACAATCTTACGAAAAGAAAACATTTCTAGGGTTGGGAATAACTTTTAAAGTGTTCAAGGAAGGCCGATAATTGTATATCTAAATTAAAGCTTAGGTTCTCCCCTTTCATAAAAACACCATACTTTTGAATTTGGATAATTATTTCGTACCTTAAACGGCCTCCATGGACACTTAACCATCTGTAAAATACGGTCAACTTGCATGGGGTTTCACCGCAAACAATACAGCACTATACAGTCTTACGAAAAAAACATTTCTATGGTTGGGAATAACTTTTAAAGTTTTCAAGGGAGGCCGATAATTTTATATCTAAATTAAAGCTTAGGTTCTACCCTTTCATAAAAACACCATACTTTTGAATTTGGATAATTATTTCGTACCTTAAACGGCCTCCATGGACACTTAACCCTCTGTAAAATACGGTCAACTTGCATGCGGTTTCACCGCAAACAATACAGCACTATACAGTCTTACGAAAAAAAACATTTCTATGGTTGGGAATAACTTTTAAAGTTTTCAAGGGAGGCCGATAATTTTATATCTAAATTAAAGCTTAGGTTCTCCCCTTTCAGAAAAACACCATACTTTTGAATTTGGATAATTATTTCGTACCTTAAACGGCCTCCATGGACACTTAACCATCTGTAAAATACGGTCAACTTGCATGCGGTTTCACCGCAAACAATACAGCACTATACAGTCTTACGAAAAAACATTTCTATGGTTGGGAATAACTTTTAAAGTTTTCAAGGGAGGCCGATAATTTTATATCTAAATTAAAGCTTAGGTTCTCCCCTTTAATAAAAACACCATACTTTTGAATTTGGATAATTATTTCGTACCTTAAACGGCCTCCATGGACACTTAACCCTCTGTAAAATACGGTCAACTTGCATGCGGTTTCACCGCAAACAATACAGCACTATACAGTGTTAAAAAAAAAACATTTCTAGGATTGGGAATAACTTTTAAAGTTTTCAAGGGAGGCCGATAATTTTATATCTAAATTAAAGCTTAGGTTCTCCCCTTTCGTAAAAACACCATACTTTTGAATTTGGATAATTATTTCGTACCTTAAACGGCCTCCATGGACACTTAACCATCTGTAAAATACGGTCAACTTGCATGCGGTTTCACCGCAAACAATACAGCACTATACAGTGTTACAAAAAAACATTTCTAGGGTTGGGAATAACTTTTAAAGTTTTCAAGGGAGGCCGATAATTTTATATCTAAATTAAAGCTTAGGTTCTCCCTTTCAGAAAAACACCATACTTTTGAATTTGGATAATTTTTTCGTACCTTAAACGGCCTCCATGGACACTTAACCATCTGTAAAATACGGTCAACTTGCATGCGGTTTCACCGCAAACAATACAGCACTATACAGTGTTAAAAAAAAACATTTCTAGGGTTGGGAATAACTTTTAAAGTTTTCAAGGGAGGCCGATAATTTTATATCTAAATTAAAGCTTAGGTTCTCCCCTTTAATAAAACACCATACTTTTGAAATTTGGATAATTATTTCGTACCTTAAACGGCCTCCATGGACACTTAACCATCTGTAAAATACGGTCAACTTGCATGCGGTTTCACCGCAAACAATACAGCACTATACAGTGTTAAAAAAAAACATTTCTAGGATTGGGAATAACTTTTAAAGTTTTCAAGGGAGGCCGATAATTTTATATCTAAATTAAAGCTTAGGTTCTCCCCTTTCGTAAAAACACCATACTTTTGAATTTGGATAATTATTTCGTACCTTTAACGGCCTCCATGGACACTTAACCATCTGTAAAATACGGTCAACTTGCATGCGGTTTCACCGCAAACAATACAGCACTATACAGTCTTACGAAAAAAAACTTTCTAGGGTTGGGAATAACTTTTAAAGTTTTCAAGGGAGGCCGATAATTTTATATCTAAATTAAAGCTTAGGTTCTCCCTTTCATAAAAACACCATACTTTTGAATTTGGATAATTATTTCGTACCTTAAACGGCCTCCATGGACACTTAACCATCTGTAAAATACGGTCAACTTGCATGCGCTTTCACCGCAAACAATACAGCACTATACAGTCTTACGAAAAAACATTTCTAGGGTTGGGAATAACTTTTAAAGTTTTCAAGGGAGGCCGATAATTTTATATCTAAATTAAAGCTTAGGTTCTCCCCTTTCAAAAAAACACCATACTTTTGAATTTGGATAATTATTTCGTACCTTAAACGGCCTCCATGGACACTTATCCCTCTGTAAAATACGGTCAACTTGCATGCGGTTTCACCGCAAACAATACAGCACTATACAGTGTTAAAAAAAACATTTCTAGGATTGGGAATAACTTTTAAAGTTTTCAAGGGAGGCCGATAATTTTATATCTAAATTAAAGCTTAGGTTCTCCCCTTTCAGAAAAACACCATACTTTTGAATTTGGATAATTATTTCGTACCTTAAACGGCCTCCATGGACACTTAACCATCTGTAAAATACGGTCAACTTGCATGCGGTTTCACCGCAAACAATACAGCACTATACAGTGTTGAAAAAAACTTTTCTAGGGTTGGGAATAACTTTTAAAGTTTTCAAGTGAGGCCGATAATTTTATATCTAAATTAAAGCTTAGGTTCTCCCCTTTCATAAAACACCATACTTTTGAATTTGGATAATTATTTCGTACCTTAAACGGCCTCCATGGACACTTAACCATCTGTAAAATACGGTCAACTTGTATGCGGTTTCACCGCAAACAATACAGCACTATACAGTGTTAAAAAAAAAAAACATTTCTAGGGTTGGGAATAACTTTTAAAGTTTTCTAGGGAGGCCAATAATTTTATATCTAAATTAAAGCTTAGGTTCTCCACTTTCATAAAAACACCATACTTTTGAATTTGGATAATTATTTCGTACCTTAAACGGCCTCCATGGACACTTAGCCCTCTGTAAAATACGGTCAACTTGCATGCGGTTTCACCGCAAACAATACAGCACTATACAGTCTTACGAAAAAAACATTTCTAGGTTGGGAATAACTTTTAAAGTTTTCAAGGGAGGCCGATAATTTTATATCTAAATTAAAGCTTAGGTTCTCCCCTTTCAGAAAAACACCATACTTTTGAATTTGGATAATTATTTCGTACCTTAAACGGCCTCCATGGACACTAAGCCATCTGTAAAATACCGTCAACTTGCATGCGGTTTCACCGCAAACAATACAGCACTATACAGTCTTACGAAAAAACATTTCTATGGTTGGGAATAACTTTTAAAGTTTTCAAGGGAGGCCGATAATTTTATATCTAAATTAAAGCTTAGGTTCTCCCCTTTCAGAAAAATACCATACTTTTGAATTTGGATAATTATTTCGTACCTTAAACGGCCTCCATGGACACTTAACCATCTGTAAAATACGGTCAACTTGCATGCGGTTTCACCGCAAACAATACAGCACTATACAGTGTTACAAAAAAAAACATTTCTAGGGTTGGGAATAACTTTTAAAGTTTTCAAGGGAGGCCGATAATTTTATATCTAAATTAAAGCTTAGGTTCTCCCCTTTCAGAAAAACACCATACTTTTGAATTTGGATAATTATTTCGTACCTTAAACGGCCTCCATGGACACTTAACCATCTGTAAAATACGGTCAACTTGCATGCGGTTTCACCGCAAACAATACAGCACTATACAGTGTTAACCAAAAAACATTTCTAGGGTTGGGAATAACTTTTAAAGTTTTCAAGGAAGGCCGATAATTTTATATCTAAATTAAAGCTTAGGTTCTCCCCTTTCAGAAAAACACCATACTTTTGAATTTGGATAATTATTTCGTACCTTAAACGGCCTCCATGGACACTTAACCATCTGTAAAATACGGTCAACTTGCATGCGGTTTCACCGCAAACAATACAGCACTATACAGTGTTACAAAAAAACATTTCTAGGTTGGGAATAACTTTTAAAGTTTTCAAGGGAGGCCGATAATTTTATATCTAAATTAAAGCTTAGGTTCTCCCTTTCAGAAAAACACCATACTTTTGAATTTGGATAATTATTTCGTACCTTAAACGGCCTCCATGGACACTTAGCCCTCTGTAAAATACGGTCAACTTGCATGCGGTTTCACCGCAAACAATACAGCACTATACAGTGTTACAAAAAAACATTTCTAGGGTTGGGAATAACTTTTAAAGTTTTCAAGGGAGGCCGATAATTTTATATCTAAATTAAAGCTTAGGTTCTCCCATTTCAGAAAAACACCATACTTTTGAATTTGGATAATTATTTCGTACCTTAAACGGCCTCCATGGACACTTAACCATCTGTAAAATACGGTCAACTTGCATGCGGTTTCACCGCAAACAATACAGCACTATACAGTGTTACAAAAAAAAAAACATTTCTAGGGTTGGGAATAACTTTTAAAGTTTTCAAGGGAGGCCGATAATTTTATATCTAAATTAAAGCTTAGGTTCTCCCCTTCCAGAAAAACGTCATACTTTTGAATTTGGATAATTATTTCGTACCTTAAACGGCCTCCATGGACACTTAACCATCTGTAAAATACGGTCAACTTGCATGCGGTTTCACCGCAAACAATACAGCACTATACAGTCTTACGAAAAAAATTTCTAGGGTTGGGAATAACTTTTAAAGTTTTCAAGGGAGGCCGATAATTTTATATCTAAATTAAAGCTTAGGTTTTCCTCTTTCGTAAAAACACCATACTTTTGAATTTGGATAATTATTTCGTACCTTAAACGGCCTCCATGGACACTTAACCCTCTGTAAAATACGGTCAACTTGCATGCGGTTTCACCGCAAACAATACAGCACTATACAGTGTTAAAAAAAAACATTTCTAGGGTTGGGAATAACTTTTAAAGTTTTCAAGGGAGGCCGATAATTTTATATCTAAATTAAAGCTTAGGTTCTCCCCTTTCAGAAAAACACCATACTTTTGAATTTGGATAATTATTTCGTACCTTAAACGGCCTCCATGGACACTTAACCATCTGTAAAATACGGTCAACTTGCATGCGGTTTCACCGCAAACAATACAGCACTATACAAAAAAAAAAAACATTTCTAGGGTTGGGAATAACTTTTAAAGTTTTCAAGGGAGGCCGATAATTTTATATCTAAATTAAAGCTTAGGTTCTCCCCTTTCATAAAAACACCATACTTTTGAATTTGGATAATTATTTCGTACCTTAAACGGCCTCCATGGACACTTAACCATCTGTAAAATACGGTCAACTTGCATGCGGGTTTCACCGCAAACAATACAGCACTATACAGTCTTACAAAAAACATTTCTATGGTTGGGAATAACTTTAACGTTTTCAAGGGAGGCCGTTAATTTTATATCTAAATTAAAGCTTAGGTTCTCCCCTTTCAGAAAAAACACCATACTTTTGAATTTGGATAATTATTTCGTACCTTAAACGGCCTCCATGGACACTTAGCCATCTGTAAAATACGGTCAACTTGCATGCGGTTTCACCGCAAACAATACAGCACTATACAGTCTTACGAAAAAAAAACTTTTCTAAGGTTGGGAGTAACTTTTAAAGTTTTCAAGGGAGGCCGATAATTTTATATCTAAATTAAAGCTTAGGTTCTCCCCTTTCAGAAAAACACCATACTTTTGAATTTGGATAATTATTTCGTACCTTAAACGGCCTCCATGGACACTTAACCATCTGTAAAATACGGTCAACTTGCATGCGGTTTCACCGCAAACAATACAGCACTATACAGTGTTAAAAAAAAACATTTCTATGGTTGGGAATAACTTTTAAAGTTTTCAAGGGAGGCCGATAATTTTATATCTAAATTAAAGCTTAGGTTCTCCCATTTAGTAAAAACACCATACTTTTGAATTTGGATAATTATTTCGTACCTTAAACGGCCTCCATGGACACTTAACCATCTGTAAAATACGGTCAACTTGCATGCGGTTTCACCGCAAACAATACAGCACTATACAGTCTTACGAAAAAACATTTCTAGGATTGGGAATAACTTTTAAAGTTTTCAAGGGAGGCCGATAATTTTATATCTAAATTAAAGCTTAGGTTCTCCGCTTTCATAAAAACACCATACTTTTGAATTTGGATAATTATTTCGTACCTTAAACGGCCTCCATGGACACTTAACCATCTGTAAAATACGGTCAACTTGCATGGGGTTTCACCGCAAACAATACAGCACTATACAGTCTTACGAAAAAAACATTTCTAGGGTTGGGAATAACTTTTAAAGTTTTCAAGGGAGGCCGATAATTTTATATCTAAATTAAAGCTTAGGTTCTCCCCTTTCATAAAAACACCATACTTTTGAATTTGGATAATTATTTCGTACCTTAAACGGCCTCCATGGACACTTAACCATCTGTAAAATACGGTCAACTTGCATGCGGTTTCACCGCAAACAATACAGCACTATACAGTGTTACAAAAGAAAACATTTCTAGGGTTGGTAATAACTTTTAAAGTTTTCAAGGGAGGCCGATAATTTTATATCTAAATTAAAGCTTAGGTTCTCCCTTTCAGAAAACACCATACTTTTGAATTTGGATAATTATTTCGTACCTTAAACGGCCTCCATGGACACTTAACCATCTGTAAAATACGGTCAACTTGCATGCGGTTTCACCGCAAACAATACAGCACTATACAGTCTTACGAAAAAACTTTTCTAGGGTTGGGAATAACTTTTAAAGTTTTCAAGGGAGGCCGATAATTTTATATCTAAATTAAAGTTTAGGTTCTCCCTTTCAGAAAAACACCATACTTTTGAATTTGGATAATTATTTCGTACCTTAAACGGCCTCCATGGACACTTAGCCCTCTGTAAAATACGGTCAACTTGCATGCGGTTTCACCGCAAACAATACAGCACTATACAGTGTTACGAAAAAAACATTTCTATGGTTGGGAATAACTTTTAAAGTTTTCAAAGGAGGCCGATAATTTTATATCTAAATTAAAGCTTAGGTTCTCCCTTTCGTAAAACACCATACTTTTGAATTTGGATAATTATTTCGTACCTTAAACGGCCTCCATGGACACTAGCGATCTGTAAAATACGGTCAACTTGCATGCGGTTTCACCGCAAACAATACAGCACTATACAGACTTACGAAAAAACATTTCTATGGTTGGGAATAACTTTTAAAGTTTTCAAGGGAGGCCGATAATTTTATATCTAAATTAAAGCTTAGGTTCTACCCTTTTATAAAAACACCATACTTTTGAATTTGGATAATTATTTCGTACCTTAAACGGCCTCCATGGACACTTAACCCTCTGTAAAATACGGTCAACTTGCATGCGGTTTCACCGCAAACAATACAGCACTATACAGTGTTAAAAAAAAAACATTTCTAGGGTTGGGAATAACTTTTAAAGTTTTCAAGGGAGGCCGATAATTGTATATCTAAATTAAAGCTTAGGTTCTCCCCTTCGTAAAAAAACACCATACTTTTGAATTTGGATAATTATTTCGTACCTTAAACGGCCTCCATGGACACTTAACCATCTGTAAATACGGTCAACTTGCATGCGGTTTCACCGCAAACAATACAGCACTATACAGTGTTACAACAAAAACATTTCTAGGTTGGGAATAACTTTTAAAGTTTTCAAGGAGGCCGATAATTTTATATCTAAATTAAAGCTTAGGTTCTCCCTTTCAGAAAAAACACCATACTTTTGAATTTGGATAATTATTTCGTACCTTAAACGGCCTCCATGGACACTTATAACCATCTGTAAAATACGGTCAACTTGCATGCATAGGGTTTCACCGCAAACAATACAGCACTATACAGTCTTACAAAAACATTTCTAGGGTTGGGAATAACTTTTAAAGTTTTCAAGGGAGGCCGATAATTTTATATCTAAATTAAAGCTTAGGTTCTCCCCTTTCATAAAAACACCATACTTTTGAATTTGGATAATTATTTCGTACCTTAAACGGCCTCCATGGACACTTAACCATCTGTAAAATACGGTCAACTTGCATGCGGTTTCACCGCAAACAATACAGCACTATACAGTGTTACAAAAAAACATTTCTAGGATTGGGAATAACTTTTTAAGTTTTCAAGGAGGCCGATAATTTTATATCTAAATTAAAGCTTAGGTTCTCCCTTCATAAAAACACCATACTTTTGAATTTGGATAATTATTTCGTACCTTAAACGGCCTCCATGGACACTTAACCATCTGTAAAATACGGTCAACTTGCATGCGGTTTCACCGCAAACAATACAGCACTATACAGTCTTACAAAAAAAACATTTCTATGGTTGGGAATAACTTTTAAAGTTTTCAAGGGAGGCCGATAATTTTATATCTAAATTAAAGCTTAGGTTCTCCCCTTTCAGAAAAACACCATACTTTTGAATTTGGATAATTATTTCGTACCTAAACCGCCTCCATGGACACTTAGCCCTCAGTAAAATACGGTCAACTTGCATGCGGTTTCACCGCAAACAATACAGCACTATACAGTGTTACAACAAAACATTTCTAGGGTTGGGAATAACTTTTAAAGTTTTCAAGGGAGGCCGATAATTTTATATCTAAATTAAAGCTTAGGTTCTCCCCTTTCAGAAAAACACCATACTTTTGAATTTGGATAATTATTTCGTACCTTAAACGGCCTCCATGGACACTTAGCCCTCTGTAAAATACGGTCAACTTGCATGCGGTTTCACCGCAAACAATACAGCACTATACAGTGTTAAAAAAACATTTCTAGGGTTGGGAATAACTTTTAAAGTTTTCAAGGGAGGCCGATAATTTTATATCTAAATTAAAGCTTAGGTTCTCCCCTTTCATAAAAACACCATACTTTTGAATTTGGATAATTATTTCGTACCTTAAACGGCCTCCATGGACACTTAACCATCTGTAAAATACGGTCAACTTGCATGCGGTTTCACCGCAAACAATACAGCACTATACAGTCTTACGAAAAAACACTTTCTAGGGTTGGGAATAACTTTTAAAGTTTTCAAGGGAGGCCGATAATTTTATATCTAAATTAAAGCTTAGGTTCTCCCCTTTCAGAAAAACACCATACTTTTGAATTTGGATAATTATTTCGTACCTTAAACGGCCTCCATGGACACTTAACCATCTGTAAAATACGGTCAACTTGCATGCGGTTTCACCGCAAACAATACAGTACTATGCGGTCTTACGAAAAAAAAACATTTCTATGGTTGGGAATAACTTTTAAAGTTTTCAAGGGAGGCCGATAATTTTATATCTAAATTAAAGCTTAGGTTCTCCCCTTTCATAAAAACACCATACTTTTGAATTTGGATAATTATTTCGTACCTTAAACGGCCTCCATGGACACTTAACCATCTGTAAAATACGGTCAACTTGCATGCGGTTTCACCGCAAACAATACAGCACTATACAGTCTTACGAAAAAACATTTCTATGGTTGGGAATAACTTTTAAAGTTTTCAAGGGAGGCCGAAATTATTTTATCTAAATTAAAGCTTAGGTTCTCCCCTTTAATAAAAACACCATACTTTTGAATTTGGATAATTATTTCGTACCTTAAACGGCCTCCATGGACACTTAGCCCTCTGTAAAATACGGTCAACTTGCATGCGGTTTCACCGCAAACAATACAGCACTATACAGTCTTACGAAAAAAAACTTCTAGGGTTGGGAATAACTTTTAAAGTTTTCAAGGGAGGCCGATAATTTTATATCTAAATTAAAGCTTAGGTTCTGCCCTTTCAGAAAAACACCATACTTTTGAATTTGGATAATTATTTCGTACCTTAAACGGCCTCCATGGACACTTAGCCCTCTGTAAAATACGGTCAACTTGCATGCGGTTTCACCGCAAACAATACAGCACTATACAGTCTTACGAAAAAACATTTCTAGGGTTGGGAATAACTTTTAAAGTTTTCAATGGAGGCCGATAATTTTATATCTAAATTAAAGCTTAGGTTCTCCCCTTTCAAAAAACACCATACTTTTGAATTTGGATAATTATTTCGTACCTTAAACGGCCTCCATGGACACTTAGCCCTCTGTAAAATACGGTCAACTTGCATGCGGTTTCACCGCAAACAATACAGCACTATACAGTGTTAACAAAAAAACATTTCTAGGGTTGGGAATAACTTTTAAAGTTTTCAAGGAAGGCCGATAATTTTATATCTAAATTAAAGCTTAGGTTCTCCCCTTTCATAAAAACACCATACTTTTGAATTTGGATAATTATTTCGTACCTTAAACGGCCTCCATGGACACTTAACCATCTGTAAAATACGGTCAACTTGCATGCGGTTTCACCGCAAACAATACAGCACTATACAGTCTTACGAAAAAACATTTCTATGGTTGGGAATAACTTTTAAAGTTTTCAAGGGAGGCCGATAATTTTATATCTAAATTAAAACTTAGGTTCTCCCCTTTCAGAAAAACACCATACTTTTGAATTTGGATAATTATTTCGTACCTTAAACGGCCTCCATGGACAATTAACCATCTGTAAAATACGGTCAACTTGCATGCGGTTTCACCGCAAACAATACAGCACTATACAGTCTTACGAAAAAGACATTTCTATGGTTGGGAATAACTTTTAAAGTTTTCAAAGGAGGCTGATAATTTTATATCTAAATTAAAGCTTAGGTTCTCCCCTTTCAGAAAAACACCATACTTTTGAATTTGGATAATTATTTCGTACCTTAAACGGCCTCCATGGACACTTAACCATCTGTAAAATACGGTCAACTTGCATGCGGTTTCACCGCAAACAATACAGCACTATACAGTCTTACGAAAAAACATTTCTATGGTTGGGAATAACTTTTAAAGTTTTCAAGGGAGGCGGATAATTTTATATCTAAATTAAAGCTTAGGTTCTCCTTATTAATTAAAACACCATACTTTTGAATTTGGATAATTATTTCGTACCTTAAACGGCCTCCATGGACACTTAACCATCTGTAAAATACGGTCAACTTGCATGCGGTTTCACCGCAAACAATACAGCACTATACAGTGTTAAAAAAAACATTTCTAGGATTGGGAATAACTTTTAAAGTTTTCAAGGGAGGCCGATAATTTTATATCTAAATTAAAGCTTAGGTTCTCCCCTTTCAGAAAAACACCATACTTTTGAATTTGGATAATTTTTTCGTACCTTAAACGGCCTCCATGGACACTTAACCATCTGTAAAATAGCGTCAACTTGCATGCGGTTTCACCGCAAACAATACAGCACTATACAGTCTTACAAAAAAAACATTTCTAGGATTGGGAATAACTTTAAAGTTTTCAAGGAGGCCGATAATTTTATATCTAAATTAAAGCTTAGGTTCTCCCTTTCAGAAAAAAACAATTCTTTTTAATTTGGATAATTATTACGTACCTTAAAGGGCCTCCAGGGACACTTAACCAACTGTAAATTACGGTCAACTTGCATGCGGTTTCACCGCAAACAATACAGCACTATACAGTCTTACGAAAAAACATTTCTAGGGTTGGGAATAACTTTTAAAGTTTTCAAGGGAGGCCGATAATTTTATATCTAAATTAAAGCTTAGGTTCTCCCTTTCAGAAAAACCCCATACTTTTGAATTTGGATAATTATTTCGTACCTTAAACGGCCTCCATGGACACTTAGCCCTCTGTAAAATACGGTCAAACTTGCATGGTTTCACCGCAAACAATACAGCACTATACAGTCTTACAAAAAAAAAAAACATTTCTATGGTTGGGAATAACTTTAGTTTTCAAGGAGGCCGATAATTTTATATCTAAATTAAAGCTTAGGTTCTCCGCTTTCATCAAAACACCATACTTTTGAATTTGGATAATTATTTCGTACCTTAAACGGCCTGAATGGACACTTAGCCATCTGTAAATACGGTCAACTTGCATGCGGATTCACCGCAACCAATACAGCACTATACAGTGTTACAAAAAACATTTCTAGGGTTGGGAATAACTTTTAAAGTTTTCAAGGGAGGCCGATAATTTTATATCTAAATTAAAGCTTAGGTTCTACCCTTTCATAAAAACACCATACTTTTGAATTTGGATAATTATTTCGTACCTTAAACGGCCTCCATGGACACTTAACCATCTGTAAAATACGGTCAACTTGCATGCGGTTTCACCGCAAACAATACAGCACTATACAGTCTTACGAAAAAACATTTCTATGGTTGGGAATAACTTTAAAGTTTTCAAGGGAGGCCGATAATTTTATATCTAAATTAAAGCTTAGGTTCTCCTTTTCAAAAACACCATACTTTTGAATTTGGATAATTATTTCGTACCTTAAACGGCCTCCATGGACACTTAACCATCTGTAAAATACGGTCAACTTGCATGCGGTTTCACCGCAAACAATACAGCACTATACAGTCTTACGAAAAAAACATTTCTATGGTTGGGAATAACTTTTAAAGTTTTCAAGGGAGGCCGATAATTTTATATCTAAATTAAAGCTTATGTTCTACACTTTCTTTAAAACACCATACTTTTGAATTTGGATAATTATTTCGTACCTTAAACGGCCTCCATGGACACTTAACCATCTGTAAAATACGGTCAACTTGCATGCGGTTTCACCGCAAACAATACAGCACTATACAGTCTTACGAAAAAACATTTCTAGGGTTGGGAATAACTTTTAAAGTTTTCAAGGGAGGCCGATAATTTTATATCTAAATTAAAGCTTAGGTTCTCCCCTTTCAGAAAAACACCATACTTTTGAATTTGGATAATTATTTCGTACCTTAAACGGCCTCCATGGACACTTAGCCCTCTGTAAAATACGGTCAACTTGCATGCGGTTTCACCGCAAACAATACAGCACTATACAGTGTAAAAAAAAACATTTCTAGGATTGGGAATAACTTTTAAAGTTTTCAAGGGAGGCCGATAATTTTATATCTAAATTAAAGCTTAGGTTCTCCCCTTTCGTAAAAACACCATACTTTTGAATTTGGATAATTATTTCGTACCTTAAACGGCCTCCATGGACACTTAACCATCTGTAAAATACGGTCAACTTGCATGCGGTTTCACCGCAAACAATACAGCACTATACAGTCTTACGAAAAAACATTTCTATGGTTGGGAATAACTTTTAAAGTTTTCAAGGGAGGCCGATAATTTTATATCTAAATTAAAGCTTAGGTTCTCCCCTTTCATAAAAAAACACCATACTTTTGAATTTGGATAATTATTTCGTACCTTAAACGACCTCCATGGACACTTAGCCATCTGTAAAATACGGTCAACTTGCTGCGGTTTCACCGCAAACAATACAGCACTATACAGTTACAAAAAAAACATTTCTAGGGTTGGGAATAACTTTTAAAGTTTTCAAGGGAGGCCGATAATTTTATATCTAAATTAAAGCTTAGGTTCTGCCCTTTCAGAAAAACACCATACTTTTGAATTTGGATAATTATTTCGTACCTTAAACGGCCTCCATGGACACTTAACCATCTGTAAAATACGGTCAACTTGCATGCGGTTTCACCGCAAACAATACAGCACTATGCGGTCTTACGAAAAAAAAAATTTCTATGGTTGGGAATAACTTTTAAAGTTTTCAAGGGAGACCGATAATTTTATATCTAAATTAAAGCTTAGGTTCTGCCCTTTAATAAAAACACCATACTTTTGAATTTGGATAATTATTTCGTACCTTAAACGGCCTCCATGGACACTTAGCCCTCTGTAAAATACGGTCAACTTGCATGCGGTTTCACCGCAAACAATACAGCACTATACAGTGTTAAAAAAAAAACATTTCTAGGATTGGGAATAACTTTTAAAGTTTTCAAGGGAGGCCGATAATTTTATATCTAAATTAAAGCTTAGGTTCTCCCCTTTCATAAAAACACCATACTTTTGAATTTGGATAATTATTTCGTACCTTAAACGGCCTCCATGGACACTTAACCATCTGTAAAATACGGTCAACTTGCATGCGGTTTCACCGCAAACAATACAGCACTATACAGTCTTACGAAAAAAAACATTTCTATGGTTGGGAATAACTTTTAAAGTTTTCAAGGGAGGCCGATAATTTTATATCTAAATTAAAGCTTAGGTTCTCCCCTTTCAGAAAAACACCATACTTTTGAATTTGGATAATTATTTCGTACCTTAAACGGCCTCCATGGACACTTAGCCATCTGTAAAATACGGTCAACTTGCATGCGGTTTCACCGCAAACAATACAGCACTATACAGTCTTACGAAAAAACATTTCTATGGTTGGGAATAACTTTTAAAGTTTTCAAGGGAGGCCGATAATTTTATATCTAAATTAAAGCTTAGGTTCTCCCCTTTCAGAAAAACACCATACTTTTGAATTTGGATAATTATTTCGTACCTTAAACGGCCTCCATGGACACTTAACCATCTGTAAAATACGGTCAACTTGCATGCGGTTTCACCGCAAACAATACAGCACTATACAGTCTTACGAAAAAAACATTTCTAGGGTTGGGAATAACTTTTAAAGTTTTCAAGGGAGGCCGATTATTTTATATCTATATTAAAGCTTAGGTTCTTCCCTTTCATAAAAACACCATACTTTTGAATTTGGATAATTATTTCGTACCTTAAACGGCCTCCATGGACACTTAACCATCTGTAAAATACGGTCAACTTGCATGCGGTTTCACCGCAAACAATACAGCACTATACAGTGTTACGAAAAACAACTTTCTAGGATTGGGAATAACTTTTAAAGTTTTCAAGGGAGGCCGATAATTTTATATCTAAATTAAAGCTTAGGTTCTCCCCTTTCGTAAAAACACCATACTTTTGAATTTGGATAATTATTTCGTACCTTAAACGGCCTCCATGGACACTTAGCCATCTGTAAAATACGGTCAACTTGCATGCGGTTTCACCGCAAACAATACAGCACTATACAGTCTTACGAAAAAACTTTTCTAGGGTTGGGAATAACTTTTAAAGTTTTCAAGGGAGGCCGATAATTTTATATCTAAATTAAAGCTTAGGTTCTCCCCTTTCTTAAAAACACCATACTTTTGAATTTGGATAATTATTTCGTACCTTAAACGGCCTCCATGGACACTTAACCATCTGTAAAATACGGTCAACTTGCATGCGGTTTCACCGCAAACAATACAGCACTATACAGTCTTACGAAAAAAAACTTTTCTAGGGTTGGGAATAACTTTTAAAGTTTTCAAGGGAGGCCGATAATTTTATATCTAAATTAAAGCTTAGGTTCTGCCCTTTCAGAAAAACACCATACTTTTGAATTTGGATAATTATTTCGTACCTTAAACGGCCTCCATGGACACTTAACCATCTGTAAAATACGGTCAACTTGCATGCGGTTTCACCGCAAACAATACAGCACTATACAGTGTTACGAAAAAAACATTTCTAGGGTTGGGAATAACTTTTAAAGTTTTCAAGGGAGGCCGATAATTTTATATCTAAATTAAAGCTTAGGTTCTGCCCTTTCAGAAAAACACCATACTTTTGAATTTGGATAATTATTTCGTACCTTAAACGGCCTCCATGGACACTTAGCCCTCTGTAAAATACGGTCAACTTGCATGCGGTTTCACCGCAAACAATACAGCACTATACAGTGTTACAAAAAAATATTTCTAGGGTTGGGAATAACTTTTAAAGTTTTCAAGGGAGGCCGATAATTTTATATCTAAATTAAAGCTTAGGTTCTCCCCTTTCAGAAAAACACCATACTTTTGAATTTGGATAATTATTTCGTACCTTAAACGGCCTCCATGGACACTTAACCATCTGTAAAATACGGTCAACTTGCATGCGGTTTCACCGCAAACAATACAGCACTATACAGTCTTACGAAAAAAAACATTTCTATGGTTGGGAATAACTTTTAAAGTTTTCAAGGGAGGCCGATAATTTTATATCTAAATTAAAGCTTAGGTTCTCCCCTTTCGTAAAAACACCATACTTTTGAATTTGGATAATTATTTCGTACCTTAAACGGCCTCCATGGACACTTAGCCCTCTGTAAAATACGGTCAACTTGCATGCGGTTTCACCGCAAACAATACAGCACTATACAGTCTTACGAAAAAACATTTCTAGGGTTGGGAATAACTTTTAAAGTTTTCAAGGGAGGCCGATAATTTTATATCTAAATTAAAGCTTAGGTTCTGCCCTTTCAGAAAAACACCATACTTTTGAATTTGGATAATTATTTCGTACCTTAAACGGCCTCCATGGACACTTAGCCATCTGTAAAATACGGTCAACTTGCATGCGGTTTCACCGCAAACAATACAGCACTATACAGTCTTA
The DNA here is from genome assembly GCA_029582265.1 of Zoroaster sp. YZ-2022. Taxonomy (NCBI): domain Eukaryota; kingdom Metazoa; phylum Echinodermata; class Asteroidea; order Forcipulatida; family Zoroasteridae; genus Zoroaster; species Zoroaster sp. YZ-2022. Next base: position 105,396,018 of record CM055816.1, on the reverse strand, counting down.
CGAAAAAACAATTCTAGGGTTGGGAATAACTTTAAAGTTTTCAAGGAGGCCGATAATTTTATATCTAAATTAAAGCTTAGGTTCTCCCTTTCAGAAAACACACATACTTTTGAATTTGGATAATTATTTCGTACCTTAAACGGCCTCCATGGACACTTAGCCCTCTGTAAAATACGGTCAACTTGCATGCGGTTTCACCGCAAACAATACAGCACTATACAGTGTTACAAAAACATTTCTAGGGTTTGGAATAACTTTTAAAGTTTTCAAGGGAGGCCGATAATTTTATATCTAATTTAAAGCTTAGGTTCTCCCTTTCAAAAAACACCATACTTTTGAATTTGGATAATTATTTCGTACCTTAAACGGCCTCCATGGACACTTAGCCATCTGTAAAATACGGTCAACTTGCATGCGGTTTCACCGCAAACAATACAGCACTATACAGTCTTATGAAAAAACTATTCTAGGGTTGGGAATAACTTTTAAAGTTTTCAAGGGAGGCCGATAATTTTATATCTAAATTAAAGCTTAGGTTCTCCCCTTTCAGAAAAACACCATACTTTTGAATTTGGATAATTATTTCGTACCTTAAACGGCCTCCATGGACACTTATCCCTCTGTAAAATACGGTCAACTTGCATGCGGTTTCACCGCAAACAATACAGCACTATACAGTCTTACGAAAAGAAAAACATTTCTATGGTTGGGAATAACTTTTAAAGTTTTCAAGGGAGGCCGATAATTTTATATCTAAATTAAAGCTTAGGTTCTCCCCTTTCAGAAAAACACCATACTTTTGAATTTGGATAATTATTTCGTACCTTAAACGGCCTCCATGGACACTTAACCATCTGTAAAATACGGTCAACTTGCATGCGGTTTCACCGCAAACAATACAGCACTATACAGTCTTACGAAAACACATTTCTATGGTTGGGAATAACTTTTAAAGTTTTCAAGGGAGGCCGATAATTTTATATCTAAATTAAAGCTTAGGTTCTCCCCTTTAATAAAAACACCATACTTTTGAATTTGGATAATTATTTCGTACCTTAAACGGCCTCCATGGACACTTAGCCCTCTGTAAAATACGGTCAACTTGCATGCGGTTTCACCGCAAACAATACAGCACTATACAGTGTTACAAAAAAAACATTTCTAGGGTTGGGAATAACTTTTAAAGTTTTCAAGGGAGGCCGATAATTTTATATCTAAATTAAAGCTTAGGTTCTCCCCTTTCAAAAAAACACCATACTTTTGAATTTGGATAATTATTTCGTACCTTAAACGGCCTCCATGGACACTTAACCATCTGTAAAATACGGTCAACTTGCATGCGGTTTCACCGCAAACAATACAGCACTATACAGTCTTACGAAAAACACTTGTATGGGGTTGGGAATAACTTTTAAAGTTTTCAAGGAGGCCGATAATTTTATATCTAAATTAAAGCTTAGGTTCTCCCCTTTCAGAAAAACACCATACTTTTGAATTTGGATAATTATTTCGTACCTTAAACGGCCTCCATGGACACTTAACCATCTGTAAAATACGGTCAACTTGCATGCGGTTTCACCGCAAACAATACAGCACTATACAGTCTTACGAAAAACAACTTTCTAGGGTTGGGAATAACTTTTAAAGTTTTCAAGGGAGGCCGATAATTTTATATCTAAATTAAAGCTTAGGTTCTGCCCTTTCAGAAAAACACCATACTTTTGAATTTGGATAATTATTTCGTACCTTAAACGGCCTCCATGGACACTTAGCCCTCTGTAAAATACGGTCAACTTGCACGCGGTTTCACCGCAAACAATACAGCACTATACAGTCTTACGAAAAACAAACTTGTCTAGGGTTGGGAATAACTTTTAAAGTTTTCAAGGGAGGCCGATAATTTTATATCTAAATTAAAGCTTAGGTTCTCCCCTTTCAGAAAAACACCATACTTTTGAATTTGGATAATTATTTCGTACCTTAAACGGCCTCCATGGACACTTAGCCATCTGTAAAATACGGTCAACTTGCATGCGGTTTCACCGCAAACAATACAGCACTATACAGTCTTACGAAAAAAACATTTCTATGGTTGGGAATAACTTTTAAAGTTTTCAAGGGAGGCCGATAATTTTATATCTAAATTAAAGCTTAGGTTCTCCCCTTTCATAAAAACACCATACTTTTGAATTTGGATAATTATTTCGTACCTTAAACGGCCTCCATGGACACTTAACCATCTGTAAAATACGGTCAACTTGCATGCGGTTTCACCGCAAACAATACAGCACTATACAGTCTTACGAAAAAAAACATTTCTATGGTTGGGAATAACTTTTAAAGTTTTCAAGGGAGGCCGATAATTTTATATCTAAATTAAAGCTTAGGTTCTCCCATTTCAGAAAAACACCATACTTTTGAATTTGGATAATTATTTCGTACCTTAAACGGCCTCCATGGACACTTAACCATCTGTAAAATACGGTCAACTTGCATGCGGTTTCACCGCAAACAATACAGCACTATACAGTCTTACGAAAAAACATTTCTATGGGTTGGGAATAACTTTTAAAGTTTTCAAGGGAGGCCGATAATTTTATATCTAAATTAAAGCTTAGGTTCTCCACTTTCATAAAAACACCATACTTTTGAATTTGGATAATTATTTCGTACCTTAAACGGCCTCCATGGACACTTAGCCCTCTGTAAAATACGGTCAACTTGCATGCGGTTTCACCGCAAACAATACAGCACTATACAGTGTTAAAAAAACATTTCTAGGGTTGGGAATAACTTTTAAAGTTTTCAAGGGAGGCCGATAATTTTATATCTAAATTAAAGCTTAGGTTCTCCCCTTTCGTAAAAACACCATACTTTTGAATTTGGATAATTATTTCGTACCTTAAACGGCCTCCATGGACACTTAACCATCTGTAAAATACGGTCAACTTGCATGCGGTTTCACCGCAAACAATACAGCACTATACAGTCTTACGAAAAAAAAAATTCTAGGGTTGGGAATAACTTTTAAAGTTTTCAAGGGAGGCCGATAATTTTATATCTAAATTAAAGCTTAGGTTCTCCCCTTTCAGAAAAAACACCATACTTTTGAATTTGGATAATTATTTCGTACCTTAAACGGCCTCCATGGACACTTAGCCCTCTGTAAAATACGGTCAACTTGCATGCGGTTTCACCGCAAACAATACAGCACTATACAGTGTTACAAAACAACATTTCTAGGTTGGGAATAACTTTTAAAGTTTTCAAGGTAGGTCGATAATTTTATTTATAAATTAAAGCTTAGGTTCTCCCATTTCTTAAAAACACAATACTTTTGAATTTGGATAATTATTTCGTACCTTAAACGGCCTCCATGGACACTTAGCCATCTGTAAAATACGGTCAACTTGCATGCGGTTTCACCGCAAACAATACAGCACTATACAGTCTTATGAAAAACAAATTCTAGGGTTGGGAATAACTTTTAAAATTTTCAAGGAGGCCGATAATTTTATATATCTAAATTAAAGCTTAGGTTCTCCCTTTCAGAAAAACACCATACTTTTGAATTTGGATAATTATTTCGTACCTTAAACGGCCTCCATGGACACTTAGCCCTCTGTAAAATACGGTCAACTTGCATGCGGTTTCACCGCAAACAATACAGCACTATACAGTCTTACGAAAAAACATTTCTATGGTTGGGAATAACTTTTAAAGTTTTCAAGGAGGCCGAGATAATTTATATCTAAATTAAAGCTTAGGTTCTCCTTTCGTAAAAACACTATACTTTTGAATTTGGATAATTATTTCGTACCTTAAACGGCCTCCATGGACACTTAGCCATCTGTAAAATACGGTCAACTTGCATGCGGTTTCACCGCAAACAATACAGCACTATACAGAGTTACAAAAAAACATTTCTATGGGAATATCTTATAAAGTTTTCAAGGTAGGCAGAAAAATTTATATCTAAATTAAAGCTTAGGTTCTCCCCTTTCAGAAAAACACCATACTTTTGAATTTGGATAATTATTTCGTACCTTAAACGGCCTCCATGGACACTTAACCATCTGAAAAGTACGGTCAACTTGCATGCGGTTTCAACGCAAACAATACAGCACTATACAGTCTTACGAAAAAAACATTTCTAGGGTTGGGAATAACTTTTAAAGTTTTCAAGGGAGGCCGATAATTTTATATCTAAATTAAAGCTTAGGTTCTCCCCTTTCATAAAAACACCATACTTTTGAATTTGGATAATTATTTCGTACCTTAAACGGCCTCCATGGACACTTAGCCATCTGTAAAATACGGTCAACTTGCATGCGGTTTCACCGCAAACAATACAGCACTATACAGTCTTACGAAAACAAATTTTCTAGGGTTGGGAATAACTTTTAAAGTTTTCAAGGAGGCCGATAATTTTATATCTAAATTAAAGCTTAGGTTCTCCCCTTTCAGAAAAATCCCATACTTTTGAAATTGATAATTATTTCGTACCTTAAACGGCCTCCATGGACACTTAGCCATCTGTAAAATACGGTCAACTTGCATGCGGTTTCACCGCAAACAATACAGCACTATACAGTCTTACTAAAACACATTTCTAGGGTTGGGAATAACTATTAAAGTTTTCAAGGTAGGCCGATAATTTTATATCTAAATTAAAGCTTAGGTTCTCCCCTTTCAGTAAAACACCATACTTTTGAATTTGGATAATTATTTCGTACCTTAAACGGCCTCCATGAACACTTAACCATCTGTAAAATACGGTCAACTTGCATGCGGTTTCACCGCAAACAATACAGCACTGTACAGTGTTACAAAAAAAACATTTCTAGGATTGGGAATAACTTTTAAAGTTTTCAAGGGAGGCCAATAATTTTATATCTAAATTAAAGCTTAGGTTCATCCCTTTCAGAAAAACACCATACTTTTGAATTTGGATAATTATTTCGTACCTTAAACGGCCTCCATGGACACTTAGCCATCTGTAAAATACGGTCAACTTGCATGCGGTTTCACCGCAAACAATACAGCACTATACAGTCTTATGAAAAACATTTCTATGGTTGGGAATAACTTTTAAAGTTTTCTAGGGAGGCCGATAATTTTATATCTAAATTAAAGCTTAGGTTCTCCGCTTTCATAAAAACACCATACTTTTGAATTTGGATAATTATTTCGTACCTTAAACGGCCTCCGTGGACACTTAGCCATCTGTAAAATACGGTCAACTTGCATGCGGTTTCACCGCAAACAATACAGCACTATACAGTCTTACGAAAAAACATTTCTAGGGTTGGGAATAACTTTTAAAGTTTTCAAGGGAGGCCGATAATTTTATATCTAAATTAAAGCTTAGGTTCTCCCCTTTCATAAAAACACCATACTTTTGAATTTGGATAATTATTTCGTACCTTAAACGGCCTCCATGGACACTTAACCATCTGTAAAATACGGTCAACTTGCATGCGGTTTCACCGCAAACAATACAGCACTATACAGTCTTACGAAAAAACATTTCTAGGGTTGGGAATAACTTTTAAAGTTTTCAAGGGAGGCCGATAATTTTATATCTAAATTAAAGCTTAGGTTCTCCCCTTTCAGAAAAACACCATACTTTTGAATTTGATAATTATTTCGTACCTTAAACGGCCTCCATGGACACTTAACCATCTGTAAAATACGGTCAACTTGCATGCGGTTTCACCGCAAACAATACAGCACTATACAGTCTTACGAAAAAACATTTCTATGGTTGGGAATAACTTTTAAAGTTTTCAAGGGAGGCCGATAATTTTATATCTAAATTAAAGCTTAGGTTCTCCCTTTCAGAAAAAACACCATACTTTTGAATTTGGATAATTATTTCGTACCTTAAACGGCCTCCATGGACACTTAGCCATCTGTAAAATACGGTCAACTTGCATGCGGTTTCACCGCAAACAATACAGCACTATACAGTGTTACAACAAAAAAAACATTTCTAGGGTTGGGAATAACTTTTAAAGTTTTCAAGGGAGGCCGATAATTTTATATCTAAATTAAAGCTTAGGTTCTCCCCTTTCAGAAAAACACCATACTTTTGAATTTGGATAATTATTTCGTACCTTAAACGGCCTCCATGGACACTTAGTCCTCTGTAAAATACGGTCAACTTGCATGCGGTTTCACCGCAAACAATACAGCACTATACAGTCTTACAAAAAAACATTTCTAGGGTTGGGAATAACTTTTAAAGTTTTCAAGGGAGGCCGATAATTTTATATCTAAATTAAATCTTAGGTTCTCCCCTTTCAGAAAAACACCATACTTTTGAATTTGGATAATTATTTCGTACCTTAAACGGCCTCCATGGACACTTAGCCCTCTGTAAAATACGGTCAACTTGCATGCGGTTTCACCGCAAACAATACAGCACTATACAGTCTTACGAAAAAAATATTTCTAGGGTTGGGAATAACTTTTAAAGTTTTCAAGGGAGGCCGATAATTGTATATCTAAATTAAAGCTTAGGTTCTCGCCTTTCGTAAAAACACCATACTTTTGAATTTGGATAATTATTTCGTACCTTAAACGGCCTCCATGGACACTTAACCATCTGTAAAATACGGTCAACTTGCATGCGGTTTCACCGCAAACAATACAGCACTATACAGTCTTACGAAAAAACATTTCTATGGGTTGGGAATAACTTTTAAAGTTTTCAAGGGAGGCCGATAATTTTATATCTAAATTAAAGCTTAGGTTCTCCCCTTTCAGAAAAACACCATACTTTTTAATTTGGATAATTATTTCGTACCTTAAACGGCCTCCATGGACACTTAGCCATATGTAAAATACGGTCAACTTGCATGCGGTTTCACCGCAAACAATACAGCACTATACAGTCTTACGAAAAACAAACTTTTCTAGGGTTGGGAATAACTTTTAAAGTTTTCAAGGAGGCCGATAATTTTATATCTAAATTAAAGCTTAGGTTCTCCCTTTCAGAAAAACACCATACTTTTGAATTTGGATAATTATTTCGTACCTTAAACGGCCTCCATGGACACTTAACCATCTGTAAAATACGGTCAACTTGCATGCGGTTTCACCGCAAACAATACAGCACTATACAGTCTTACGAAAAAAAAAACATTTCTATGGTTGGGAATAACTTTTAAAGTTTTCAAGGGAGGCCGATAATTTTATATCTAAATTAAAGCTTAGGTTCTCCCCTTTCAGAAAAACACCATACTTTTGAATTTGGATAATTATTTCGTACCTTAAACGGCCTCCATGGACACTTAGCCCTCTGTAAAATACGGTCAACTTGCATGCGGTTTCACCGCAAACAATACAGCACTATACAGTCTTACGAAAAAAAAACATTTCTATGGTTGGGAATAACTTTTAAAGTTTTCAAGGGAGGCCGATAATTTTATATCTAAATTAAAGCTTAGGTTCTCCCCTTTCAGAAAAACACCATACTTTTGAATTTGGATAATTATTTCGTACCTTAAACGGCCTCCATGGACACTTAGCCCTCTGTAAAATACGGTCAACTTGCATGCGGTTTCACCGCAAACAATACAGCACTATACAGTGTTACAAAAAAATCATTTCTATGGTTGGGAATAAGTTTTATAGTTTTCAAGGGAGGCCGATAATTGTATATCTAAATTAAAGCTTAGGTTCTTCCCTTTCAGAAAAACACCATACTTTTGAATTTGGATAATTATTTCGTAGCTTAAACGGCCTTCATGGACACTTAACCATCTGTAAAATACGGTCAACTTGCATGCGGTTTCACCGCAAACAATACAGCACTATACAGTCTTACGAAAAAAAACTGTTCTAGGGTTGGGAATAACTTTAAAGTATTTAAGGGAGGCCGATAATTTTATATCTAAATTAAAGCTTAGGTTCTCTCCTTTCAGAAAAACACCATACTTTTGAATTTGGATAATTATTTCGTACCTTAAACGGCCTCCATGGACACTTAGCCATCTGTAAAATACGGTCAACTTGCATGCGGTTTCACCGCAAACAATACAGCACTATACAGTCTTACGAAAAAAAACATTTCTATGGTTGGGAATAACTTTTAAAATTTTCAAGGGAGGCCGATAATTTTATATCTAAATTAAAGCTTAGGTTCTCCCCTTTCATAAAAACACCATACTTTTGAATTTGGATAATTATTTCGTACCTTAAACGGCCTCCGTGGACACTTAGCCATCTGTAAAATACGGTCAACTTGCATGCGGTTTCACCGCAAACAATACAGCACTATACAGTCTTACGAAAAAACTTTTCTAGGGTTGGGAATAACTTTTAAAGTTTTCAAGGAGGCCCGATAATTTTATATCTAAATTAAAGCTTTGGTTGTCCCTTTTAATTTATTCACCATACTTTTGAATTTGGATAATTATTTCGTACCTTAAACGGCCTCCATGGACACTTAACCATCTGTAAAATACGGTCAACTTGCATGCGGTTTCACCGCAAACAATACAGCACTATACAGTCTTACGAAAAAACATTTCTATGGTTGGGAATAACTTTTAAAGTTTTCAAGGGAGGCCGATAATTTTATATCTAAATTAAAGCTTAGGTTCTCCCCCTTTCAAAAAAACACCATACTTTTGAATTTGGATAATTATTTCGTACCTTAAACGGCCTCCATGGACACTTAGCCCTCTGTAAAATACGGTCAACTTGCATGCGGTTTCACCGCAAACAATACAGCACTATACAGTGTTACAAAAAACATTTCTAGGGTTGGGAATAACTTTTAAAGTTTTCAAGGGAGGCCGATAATTTTATATCTAAATTAAAGCTTAGGTTTTCCTTTCATAAAACACCATACTTTTGAATTTGGATAATTATTTCGTACCTTAAACGGCCTCCATGGACACTTAACCCTCTGTAAAATACGGTCAACTTGCATGCGGTTTCACCGCAAACAATACAGCACTATACAGTGTTTAAAAAACATTTCTAGGGTTGGGAATAACTTTTAAAGTTTTCAAGGGAGGCCGATAATTTTATATCTAAATTAAAGCTTAGGTTCTCCCCTTTCAGAAAAAACACCATACTTTTGAATTTGGATAATTATTTCGTACCTTAAACGGCCTCCATGGACAATAATCCATCTGTAAAATACGGTCAACTTGCATGCGGTTTCACGGCAAACAATACAGCACTATACAGTCTTACGAAAAACATTTCTAGGGTTGGGAATAACTTTAAAGTTTTCAAGGGAGGCCGATAATTTTATATCTAAATTAAAGCTTAGGTTCTCCCTTTCAGAAAAACACCATACTTTTGAATTTGGATAATTATTTCGTACCTTAAACGGCCTCCATGGACACTTAACCATCTGTAAAATACGGTCAACTTGCATGCGGTTTCACCGCAAACAATACAGCACTATACAGTCTTTACGAAAAACATTTCTATGGTTGGGAATAACTTTTAAAGTTTTCAAGGAGGCCGAAATTTTATATCTAAATTAAAGCTTAGGTTCTCCCCTTTCAGTAAAACACCATACTTTTGAATTTGGATAATTATTTCGTACCTTAAACGGCCTCCATGGACACTTAACCATCTGTAAAATACGGTCAACTTGCATGCGGTTTCACCGCAAACAATACAGCACTATAAAGTCTTACGAAAAAACATATCTATGGTTGGGACTAACTATTAAAGTTTTCAAGGGAGGCCGATAATTTTATATCTAAATTAAAGCTTAGGTTCTCCCTTTCGTAAAAAACACCATACTTTTGAATTTGGATAATTATTTCGTACCTTAAACGGCCTCCATGGACACTTAGCCCTCTGTAAAATACGGTCAACTTGCATGGGGTTTCACCGCAAACAATACAGCACTATACAGACTTACGAAAAGAAAACATTTCTATGGTTGGGAATAACTTTTAAAGTTTTCAAGGGAGGCCGATAATTTTATATCTAAATTAAAGCTTAGGTTCTCCCCTTTCAGAAAAATACCATACTTTTGAATTTGGATAATTATTTCGTACCTTAAACGGCCTCCATGGACACTTAACCATCTGTAAAATACGGTCAACTTGCATGCGGTTTCACCGCAAACAATACAGCACTATACAGTCTTACGAAAAAACATTTCTATGGTTGGGAATAACTTTTAAAGTTTTCAAGGGGGCCGATAATTTTATATCTAAATTAAAGCTTAGGTTCTCCCCTTTCAGAAAAACACCATACTTTTGAATTTGGATAATTATTTCGTACCTTAAACGGCCTCCATGGACACTTAGCCATCTGTAAAATACGGTCAACTTGCATGCGGTTTCACCGCAAACAATACAGCACTATACAGTGTTACAAAAAAACATTTCTAGGGTTGGGAATAACTTTTAAAGTTTTCAAGGAGGCCGATAATTTTATATCTAAATTAAAGCTTAGGTTCTCCCCTTTCAGAAAAACACCATACTTTTGAATTTGGATAATTATTTCGTACCTTAAACGGCCTCCATGGACACTTAGCCCTCTGTAAAATACGGTCAACTTGCATGCGGTTTCACCGCAAACAATACAGCACTATACAGTCTTACGAAAAAAAACTTTTCTAGGGTTGGGAATAACTTTTAAAGTTTTCAAGGAAGGCCGATAATTTTATATCTAAATTAAAGCTTAGGTTCTCACCTTTCAGACAAACACCATACTTTTGAATTTGGATAATTATTTCGTACCTTAAACGGCCTCCATGGACACTTAGCCCTCTGTAAAATACGGTCAACTTGCATGCGGTTTCACCGCAAACAATACAGCACTATACAGTCTTACGAAAAAAAACATTTTTATGGTTGGGAATAACTTTTAAAGTTTTCAAGGGAGGCCGATAATTTTATATCTAAATTAAAGCTTAGGTTCTCCCATTTCAGAAAACACCATACTTTTGAATTTGGATAATTATTTCGTACCTTAAACGGCCTCCATGGACACTTAACCATCTGTAAAATACGGTCAACTTGCATGGGGTTTCACCGCAAACAATACAGCACTATACAGTCTTACGAAAAACATTTTTATGGTTGGGAATAACTTTTAAAGTTTTCAAGGGAGGCCGATAATTTTATATCTAAATTAAAGCTTAGGTTCTCCCCTTTCAGAAAAACACCATACTTTTGAATTTGGATAATTATTTCGTACCTTAAACGGCCTCCATGGACACTTAACCATCTGTAAAATACGGTCAACTTGCATGCGGTTTCACCGCAAACAATACAGCACTATACAGTGTTACAAAAAACATTTCTATGGTTGGGAATAACTTTTAAAGTTTTCAATGGAGGCCGATAATTTTATATCTAAATTAAAGCTTAGGTTCTCCCCTTTCAGAAAAACACCATACTTTTGAATTTGGATAATTATTTCGTACCTTAAACGGCCTCCATGGACACATAGCCCTCTGTAAAATACGGTCAACTTGCATGCGGTTTCACCGCAAACAATACAGCACTATACAGTCTTTAAAAAAAACATTTCTAGGGTTGGGAATAACTTTTAAAGTTTTCAAGGGAGGTCGATAATTTTATATCTAAATTAAAGCGTAGGTTCTCCCCTTTTCAGAAAAACACCATACTTTTGAGTTAGGATAATTATTTCGTACCTTAAACGGCCTCCATGGACACTTAGCCTCTGTAAAATACGGTCAACTTGCATGCGGTTTCACCGCAAACAATACAGCACTATACAGTCTTACGAAAAACATTTCTAGGGTAGGAAATAACTTTTAAAGTTTTCAAGGGAGGCCGATAATTTTATATATAAATTAAAGCTTAGGTTCACCCTTTCAGGAAAACACCATACTTTTGAATTTGGAAAATTATTTCGTACCTTAAACGGCCTCCATGGACACTTAGCCATCTGTAAAATACGGTCAACTTGCATGCGGTTTCACCGCAAACAATACAGCACTATACAGTCTTAAAATATAAACATTTCAATCCATGGCAATAACTTGAAAAGTTTTAAAGGGAGGCCGATAATTTTATATCTAAATTAAAGCGTAGGTTCTCCTTTCAGAAAAACACCATACTTTTGAATTTGGATAATTATTTCGTACCTTAAACGGCCTCCATGGACACTTAGCCCTCTGTAAAATACGGTCAACTTGCATGCGGTTTCACCGCAAACAATACAGCACTATACAGTCTTACGAAAAAAATACATTTCTATGGTTGGGAATAACTTTTAAAGTTTTCAAGGGAGGCCGATAATTTTATATCTAAATTAAAGCTTAGGTTCTCCCCTTTCAGAAAAACACCATACTTTTGAATTTGGATAATTATTTCGTACCTTAAACGGCCTCCATGGACACTTAGCCCTCTGTAAAATACGGTCAACTTGCATGCGGTTTCACCGCAAACAATACAGCACTATACAGTCTTACGTAAAAACATTTCTATGGTTGGGAATAACTTTTAAAGTTTTCAAGGAGGCCGATAATTTTATATCTAAATTAAAGCTTAGGTTCTCCCCTTTCAGAAAAACACCATACTTTTGAATTTGGATAATTATTTCGTACCTTAAACGGCCTCCATGGACACTTAGCCCTCTGTAAAATACGGTCAACTTGCATGCGGTTTCACCGCAAACAATACAGCACTATACAGTCTTACGAAAAAACATTTTTATGGTTGGGAATAACTTTTAAAGTTTTCAAGGGAGGCCGAATATTTTTTATCTAAATTAAAGCTTAGGTTCTCCCCTTTCAGAAACCACACCATACGTTTGAATTTGGATAATTATTTCGTACCTTAAACGGCCTCCATGGACACTTAACCATCTGTAAAATACGGTCAACTTGCACGCGGTTTCACCGCAAACAATACAGCACTATACAGTCTTACGAAAAAAAAAAATGTCTAGGGTTGGGAATAACTTTTAAAGTTTTCAAGGGAGGCCGATAATTTTATATCTAAATTAAAGCTTAAAACACCATACTTTTGAATTTGGATAATTATTTCGTACCTTAAACGGCCTCCATGGACACTTAGCCCTCTGTAAAATACGGTCAACTTGCATGCGGTTTCACCGCAAACAATACAGCACTATACAGTCTTACGAAAAAAACATTTCTATGGTTGGGAATAACTTTTAAAGTTTTCAAGGGAGGCCGATAATTTTATATCTAAATTAAAGCTTAGGTTCTCCGCTTTCATAAAAACACCATACTTTTGAATTTGGATAATTATTTCGTACCTTAAACGGCCTCCATGGACACTTAGCCATCTGTAAAATACGGTCAACTTGCACGCGGTTTCACCGCAAACAATACAGCACTATACAGTCTTACGAAAAAAACATTTCTAGGGTTGGGAATAACTTTTAAAGTTTTCAAGGGAGGCCGATAATTTTATATCTAAATTAAAGCTTAGGTTCTCCCCTTTCAGAAAAACACCATACTTTTGAATTTGGATAATTATTTCGTACCTTAAACGGCGACCGTGGACACTTAGCCCTCTGTAAAATACGGTCAACTTGCATGCGGTTTCACCGCAAACAATACAGCACTATACAGTGTTTAAAAAAAAGCATTTCTAGGATTGGGAATAACTTTTAAAGTTTTCAAGGGAGGCCGATATTCTTTTATCTAAATTAAAGCTTAGGTTCTGCCCTTTCAGAAAAACACCATACTTTTGAATTTGGATAATTATTTCGTACCTTAAACGGCCTCCATGGACACTTAGCCATCTGTAAAATACGGTCAACTTGCATGCGGTTTCACCGCAAACAATACAGCACTATACAGTCTTACGAAAAAAAACATTTCTATGGTTGGGAATAACTTTTAAAGTTTTCAAGGGAGGCCGATAATTTTATATCTAAATTAAAGCTTAGGTTCTCCCCTTTCAGAAAAACACCATACTTTTGAATTTGGATAATTATTTCGTACCTTAAACGGCCTCCATGGACACTTAGCCCTCTGTAAAATACGGTCAACTTGCATGCGGTTTCACCGCAAACAATACAGCACTATACAGTCTTACGAAAAAAAAACATTTCTAGGTTTGGGAATAACTTTAAAGTTTTCAAGGGAGGCCGATAATTTTATATCTAAATTAAAGCTTAGGTTCTCCCTTTCAGAAAAAACACCATACTTTTGAATTTGGATAATTATTTCGTACCTTAAACGGCCTCCATGGACACTTAACCATCTGTAAAATACGGTCAACTTGCATGCGGTTTCACCGCAAACAATACAGCACTATACAGTCTTACGAAAAAACATTTCTATGGTTGGGAATAACTTTTAAAGTTTTCAAGGGAGGCCGATAATTTTATATCTAAATTAAAGCTTAGGTTCTCCTCTTTCAGAAAAACACCATACTTTTGAATTTGGATAATTATTTCGTACCTTAAACGGCCTCCATGGACACTTAGCCCTCTGTAAAATACGGTCAACTTGCATGCGGTTTCACCGCAAACAATACAGCACTATACAGTCTTACGAAAAAAACATTTCTATGGTTGGGAATAACTTTTAAAGTTTTCAAGGGAGGCCGATAATTTTATATCTAAATTAAAGCTTAGGTTCTCCGCTTTCATAAAAACACCATACTTTTGAATTTGGATAATTATTTCGTACCTTAAACGGCCTCCATGGACACTTAACCATCTGTAAAATACGGTCAACTTGCATGGGGTTTCACCGCAAACAATACAGCACTATACAGTCTTACGAAAAAAACATTTCTATGGTTGGGAATAACTTTTAAAGTTTTCAAGGGAGGCCGATAATTTTATATCTAAATTAAAGCTTAGGTTCTCCCCTTTCAGAAAACACCATACTTTAGAATTTGGATAATTATTTCGTACCTTAAACGGCCTCCATGGACACTTAGCCATCTGTAAAATACCGTCAACTTGCATGCGGTTTCACCGCAAACAATACAGCACTATACAGTCTTACGAAAAAACATTTCTATGGTTGGGAATAACTTTTAAAGTTTTCAAGGGAGGCCGATAATTTTATATCTAAATTAAAGCTTAGGTTCTCCCTTTTCAGAAAAACACCATACTTTTGAATTTGGATAATTATTTCGTACCTTAAACGGCCTCCATGGACACTTAGCCCTCTGTAAAATACGGTCAACTTGCATGCGGTTTCACCGCAAACAATACAGCACTATACAGTCTTACGAAAAAACATTTCTATGGTTGGGAATAACTTTTAAAGTTTTCAAGGGAGGCCGATAATTTTATATCTAAATTAAAGCTTAGGTTCTCCACTTTCAGAAAAACACCATACTTTTGAATTTGGATAATTATTTCGTACCTTAAACGGCCTCCATGGACACTTACCCCTCTGTAAAATACGGTCAACTTGCATGCGGTTTCACCGCAAACAATACAGCACTATACAGTCTTACGAAAAAAACATTTCTAGGGTTGGGAATAACTTTTAAAGTTTTTAAGGGAGGCCGATAATTTTATATCTAAATTAAAGCTTAGGTTCTCCCCTTTCAGAAAAACACCATACTTTTGAATTTGGATAATTATTTCGTACCTTAAACGGCCTCCATGGACACTTAGCCCTCTGTAAAATACGGTCAACTTGCATGCGGTTTCACCGCAAACAATACAGCACTATACAGTCTTACGAAAAAAAACATTTTTATGGTTGGGAATAACTTTTAAAGTTTTCAAGGGAGGCCGATAATTTTATATCTAAATTAAAGCTTAGGTTCTCCCCTTTCAGAAAAACACCATACTTTTGAATTTGGATAATTATTTCGTACCTTAAACGGCCTCCATGGACACTTAACCATCTGTAAAATACGGTCAACTTGCATGCGGTTTCACCGCAAACAATACAGCACTATACAGTCTTACAAAAAAACATTTCTATGGTTGGGAATAACTTTTAAAGTTTTCAAGGGAGGCCGATAATTTTATATCTAAATTAAAGCTTAGGTTCTCCTCTTTCAGACAAACACCATACTTTTGAATTTGGATAATTATTTCGTACCTTAAACGGCCTCCATGGACACTTAGCCCTCTGTAAAATACGGTCAACTTGCATGCGGTTTCACCGCAAACAATACAGCACTATACAGTGTTACAAAAAAACATTTCTATGGTTGGGAATAACTTTTAAAGTTTTCAAGGAGGCCGATAATTTTATGTCTAAATTAAAGCTTAGGTTCTCCCTTTCAGAAAAACCATACTTTTGAATTTGGATAATTATTTCGTACCTTAAACGGCCTCCATGGACACTTAACCATCTGTAAATATACGGTCAACTTGCATGCGGTTTCACCGCAAACAATACAGCACTATACAGTCTTACGAAAAATCATTTCTATGGTTGGGAATAACTTTTAAAGTTTTCAAGGGAGGCCGATATTTTTATATCTAAATTAAAGCTTAGGTTCTCCCCTTTCAGAAAAACACCATACTTTTGAATTTGGATAATTATTTCGTACCTTAAACGGCCTCCATGGACACTTAGCCCTCTGTAAAATACGGTCAACTTGCATGCGGTTTCACCGCAAACAATACAGCACTATACAGTCTTACGAAAAAAAAAACATTTCTATGGTTGGGAATAACTTTTAAAGTTTTCAAGGGAGGCCGATAATTTTATATCTAAATTAAAGCTTAGGTTCTCCCTTTAATAAAACACCATACTTTTGAATTTGGATAATTATTTCGTACCTTAAACGGCCTCCATGGACACTTAGCCATCTGTAAAATACGTTCAACTTGCACGCGGTTTCACCGCAAACAATACAGCACTATACAGTCTTACGAAAAAAAAATCTTGGGTTGGGAATAACTTTTAAAGTTTTCAAGGGAGGCCGATAATTTTATATCTAAATTAAAGCTTACGTTCTCCCCTTTCAGAAACACACCATACTTTTGAATTTGGATAATTATTTCGTACCTTAAACGGCCTCCATGGACACTTAGCCCTCTGTAAAATACGGTCAACTTGCATGCGGTTTCACCGCAAACAATACAGCACTATACAGTGTTACAAAAAAACATTTCTAGGGTTGGGAATAACTTTTAAAGTTTTCAAGGGAGGCCGATAATTTTATATCTAAATTAAAGCTTAGGTTCTCCCCTTTTAGAAAAACACCATACTTTTGAATTTGGATAATTATTTCGTACCTTAAACGGCCTCCATGGACACTTAGCCCTCTGTAAAATACGGTCAACTTGCATGCGGTTTCACCGCAAACAATACAGCACTATACAGTGTTACAAAAAAAAAAAATTCTAGGATTGGGAATAACTTTTAAAGTTTTCAAGGCAGGTCGATAATTTTATATCTAAATTAAAGCTTAGGTTCTCCCCTTTCATAAAAACACCATACTTTTGAATTTGGATAATTATTTCGTACCT
Organism: Zoroaster sp. YZ-2022; assembly: GCA_029582265.1. Classification (NCBI taxonomy): domain Eukaryota; kingdom Metazoa; phylum Echinodermata; class Asteroidea; order Forcipulatida; family Zoroasteridae; genus Zoroaster; species Zoroaster sp. YZ-2022. The sequence continues at coordinate 105,378,624 of CM055816.1, read as the reverse complement.
TAAACGGCCTCCATGGACACTTAGCCATCTGTAAAATACGGTCAACTTGCACGCGGTTTCACCGCAAACAATACAGCACTATACAGTCTTACGAAAAAAACATTTCTAGGGTTGGGAATAACTTTTAAAGTTTTCAAGGAAGGCCGATAATTTTATATCTAAATTAAAGCTTAGGTTCTCCCTTTCAGAAAACACCATACTTTTGACTTTGGATAATTATTTCGTACCTTAAACGGCCTCCATGGACACTTAGCCCTCTGTAAAATACGGTCAACTTGCATGCGGTTTCACCGCAAACAATACAGCACTATACAGTCTTACGAAAAAACATTTCTATGGTTGGGAATAACTTTTAAAGTTTTCAAGGGAGGCCGATAATTTTATATCTAAATTAAAGCTTAGGTTCTCCCTTTCATAAAACACCATACTTTTGAATTTGGATAATTATTTCGTACCTTAAACGGCCTCCATGGACACTTAACCATCTGTAAAATACGGTCAACTTGCATGCGGTTTCACCGCAAACAATACAGCGCTATACAGTGTTACCAAAAAAAATCTAGGATTGGGAATAACCTTTAAAGTTTTTAAGGGAGGCCGATAATTTTATATCTAAATTAAAGCTTAGGTTCTCCCCTTTCAGAAAAACACCATACTTTTGAATTTGGATAATTATTTCGTACCTTAAACGGCCTCCATGGACACTTAGCCCTCTGTAAAATACGGTCAACTTGCATGCGGTTTCACCGCAAACAATACAGCACTATACAGTCTTACGAAAAAAAAAACATTTCTATGGTTGGGAATAACTTTTAAAGTTTTCAAGGGAGGCCGATAATTTTATATCTAAATTAAAGCTTAGGTTCTCCCCTTTCAGAAAAACACCATACTTTTGAATTTGGATAATTATTTCGTACCTTAAACGGCCTCCATGGACACTTAACCATCTGTAAAATACGGTCACCTTGCATGGGGTTTCACCGCAAACAATACAGCACTATACAGTGTTACAAAAAAAACATTTCTATGGTTGGGAATAACTTTTAAAGTTTTCAACGGAGGCCGATAATTTTATATCTAAATTAAAGCTTAGGTTCTCCCCTTTCAGAAAAACACCATACTTTTGAATTTGGATAATTATTTCGTACCTTAAACGGCCTCCATGGACACTTAGCCATCTGTAAAATACGGTCAACTTGCATGCGGTTTCACCGCAAACAATACAGCACTATACAGTGTTACAACAAAACATTTCTAGGGTTGGGAATAACTTTTAAAGTTTTCAAGGGAGGCCGATAATTTTATATCTAAATTAAAGCTTAGGTTCTTCCCTTTCATAAAAACACCATACTTTTGAATTTGGATAATTATTTCGTACCTTAAACGGCCTCCATGGACACTTAACCATCTGTAAAATACGGTCAACTTGCATGGGGTTTCACCGCAAACAATACAGCACTATACAGTCTTACGAAAAAAAACATTTCTATGGTTGGGAATAACTTTTAAAGTTTTCAAGGCAGGCCGATAATTTTATATCTAAATTAAAGCTTAGGTTCTCCCCTTTCAGAAAAACACCATACTTTTGAATTTGGATAATTATTTCGTACCTTAAACGGCCTCCATGGACACTTAGCCATCTGTAAAATACGGTCAACTTGCATGCGGTTTCACCGCAAACAATACAGCACTATACAGTGTTACAAAAAAAAAATCTAGGTTGGGAATAACTTTTAAAGTTTTCAAGTGAGGCCGATAATTTTATATCTAAATTAATGCTTAGGTTCTGCCCTTTCAGAAAAACACCATACTTTTGAATTTGGATAATTATTTCGTACCTTAAACGGCCTCCATGGACACTTAGCCATCTGTAAAATACGGTCAACTTGCATGCGGTTTCACCGCAAACAATACAGCACTATACAGTCTTACGAAAAACATTTCTATGGTTGGGAATAACTTTTAAAGTTTTCAAGGAAGCCCGATAATTTTATATCTCAATTAAAGCTTATTTTGTTCTCCCCGATCTCTAAAACACCATACTTTTGAATTTGGATAATTATTTCGTACCTTAAACGGCCTCCATGGACACTTAGCCCTCTGTAAAATACGGTCAACTTGCATGCGGTTTCACCGCAAACAATACAGCACTATACAGTCTTACGAAAAAAACATTTCTAGGGTTGGGAATAACTTTAAAGTTTTCAAGGGAGGCCGATAATTTTATATCTAAATTAAAGCTTAGGTTCTCCCCTTTCAGAAAAACACCATACTTTTGAATTTGGATAATTATTTCGTACCTTAAACGGCCTCCATGGACACTTAACCATCTGTAAAATACGGTCAACTTGCATGCGGTTTCACCGCAAACAATACAGCACTATACAGTCTTACGAAAAAAAACATTTCTATGGTTGGGAATAACTTTTAAAGTTTTCAAGGAGGCCGATAATTTTATATCTAAATTAAAGCTTAGGTTCTCCCCTTTCAGAAAAACACCATACTTTTGAATTTGGATAATTATTTCGTACCTTAAACGGCCTCCATGGACACTTAGCCATCTGTAAAATACGGTCAACTTGCATGCGGTTTCACCGCAAACAATACAGCACTATACAGTCTTACGACAAACATTTCTGTGGTTGGGAATAACTTTTAAAGTTTTCAAGGGAGGCCGATAATTTTATATCTAAATTAAAGCTTAGGTTCTCACCTTTCATAAAAACACCATACTTTTGAATTTGGATAATTATTTCGTACCTTAAACGGCCTCCATGGACACTTAGCCCTCTGTAAAATACGGTCAACTTGCATGCGGTTTCACCGCAAACAATACAGCACTATACAGTGTTAAAAAAAAAAACATTTCTATGGTTGGGAATAACTTTTAAAGTTTTCAAGGGAGGCCGATAATTTTATATCTAAATTAAAGCTTAGGTTCTCCCCTTTCAGAAAAACACCATACTTTTGAATTTGGATAATTATTTCGTACCTTAAACGGCCTCCATGGACACTTAGCCATCTGTAAAATACGGTCAACTTGCATGCGGTTTCACCGCAAACAATACAGCACTATACAGTCTTACGAAGAAAAAAAATCTAGGTTGGGAATAACTTTTAAAGTTTTCAAGTGAGGCCGATAATTTTATATCTAAATTAATGCTTAGGTTCTGCCCTTTCAGAAAAACACCATACTTTTGAATTTGGATAATTATTTCGTACCTTAAACGGCCTCCATGGACACTTAGCCCTCTGTAAAATACGGTCAACTTGCATGCGGTTTCACCGCAAACAATACAGCACTATACAGTCTTACGAAAAACACATTTCTATGGTTGGGAATAACTTTTAAAGTTTTCAAGTGAGACCGATAATTTTATATCTAAATTAAAGCTTAGGTTCTCCCTTTCAGAAAACACCATACTTTTGAATTTGGATAATTATTTCGTACCTTAAACGGCCTCCATGGACACTTAACCATCTGTAAAATACGGTCAACTTGCATGCGGTTTCACCGCAAACAATACAGCACTATACAGTCTTACGAAAAAAAACATTTCTATGGTTGGGAATAACTTTAAAAGTTTTCAAGGGAGGCCGATAATTTTATATCTAAATTAAAGCTTAGGTTCTCCCCTTTCAGAAAAACACCATACTTTTGAATTTGGATAATTATTTCGTACCTTAAACGGCCTCCATGGACACTTAACCCTCTGTAAAATACGGTCAACTTGCATGCGGTTTCACCGCAAACAATACAGCACTATACAGTGTTACAAAAAAACATTTCTATGGTTGGGAATAACTTTTAAAGTTTTCAAGGGAGGCCGATAATTTTATATCTAAATTAAAGCTTAGGTTCTCCCCTTTCAGAAAAACACCATACTTTTGAATTTGGATAATTATTTCGTACCTTAAACGGCCTCCATGGACACTTAGCCCTCTGTAAAATACGGTCAACTTGCATGCGGTTTCACCGCAAACAATACAGCACTATACAGTGTTGCAAAAAAACATTTCTAGGGTTGGGAATAACTTTTAAAGTTTTCAAGAGAGGCCGATAATTTTATATCTAAATTAAAGCTTAGGTTCTCCCCTTTCAGAAAAACACCATACTTTTGAATTTGGATAATTATTTCGTACCTTAAACGGCCTCCATGGACACTTAACCATCTGTAAAATACGGTCAACTTGCATGCGGTTTCACCGCAAACAATACAGCACTATACACTGTTACGAAAGAAACATTTCTAAGGGTGGGAATAACTTTTAAAGTTTTCAAGGAGGCCGATAATTTTATATCTAAATTAAAG